>BSBM01000286.1:15512500-15985000 GCA_027924585.1 Larix kaempferi | reverse complement strand
TCTAAGCTGAGAATATTGTAAAGGCTCTACAGCTTTGTGCACAAAGACCTAGGCGAGAGAAGGAAGAGTCTACAACTGAGTGTGCAGAATAAGAACGGTTGCCCTATCCCTTTTGAAAGAAATATATTACCAACCGTTCTTGTAGACATAGCTTTCCATCCGGGGAAGTGAACCACGTTAAATCCTGTTTTATGTGACGCTGTTTATGAATGAATGACTATCTGTATTTTTTGTAGAATGAATGCTTGAATGTTTCCTTGCATGCTGTAATACGAGAACTTTGATATGCATTTACCAATAGGAGAAGTTTGGGAATGATATGCTAGGTTCCACGGAAGTAGATGAATGGAAAACATTTCAATTCTATGTTAAGATCGTGAATCAGTCATTTAAGTTTAATTACTTTCTTAAACACAATGAAGGAACGCAACACAGTTAGTCATGTCTATCATTTCAGTTCACATCGTAATAATCCAAGGTCTAGAATGAATGCTAGAAAGATAACCCGTAAGTGCCTGAATGAATGGATGAGTGATATTCATTTCAGTGCCTTAACGTTTCTGAGATCTTCCAAGTAGAGGATAAGTGTGGGTAATTCACAGTTCCAGTAGAATATTTGCAGCAGTAAGAAAATTTGCAGCAGTAAGAAACCCTTAGTGAGGCCCGCAGTGTTCCCTCCACCGCACAGTATTGCTCGCAGCGTAGATCCTGCTGCCTACCGCATCACTTTGCCCCGCAGTGCACTCCTTCTGTCCTGCGCTGCGCAGCTTGTTCATATAAACAACTCATCATTTACTGTGGAAACTTGATTCCGCAGTACCCCATAAGATACACCTTGGGTGAGACCTCAACCTGCTCACAGGTTGTTGCCGAAAGGGCTGGTGTGAAGGGGTTTTGTTGGTCAAAGGGAGAACCGCAAAGAACCTAGGTCTAATTGGAAACCTCTGGTGGTATAACAAAACTTACTTGGTCTAGTAAGGTCTTAAATTTATGATCAAATTCCCAGACCATTTCAGTTGGTCTCTACTTTATTTCCTTCAGCTCAGTTATACACTCATACTTAAAGTTAGGTTTCTTGAACTCCTCCACCAGCGCGACTTTAATTTCTGCGAGGGTTCTCGGCTATACGGTAGAGTATTTCATAAACCAATGTAGCACTCTATCCTTGAAAGTGGTGATGATCTTTGCTTGCTTCACGACATCGTCCTGGATTTGTCTTACACTCCATACAACTTCACAAAGGAACCAATGCTGATCAGTGTCTTCTAGGCCAGTTCCTCTGAATATTGGCAGTTTCATATCAGTGTTTGCCATTGTGCTACTAGGTGGTGGGGCACAGGGATTAGTGCGTGGCTGGTGTAAAGGGATTTACGCAGTAAATACAAATGGGACTATCGGGAGATATGGACTAGGTTGAGTCTTCTATGAGGTGGGCTGCGTAGTGGGTGGGTTCTGCGATGAGGGTGGCGCGGTTTGTGCAGCCGGCAGATTCTCAGGGGTAACTTCACTATCAAGATCGCAGGGGATCTCAGTATCTATATGAATTTTAGTGCCTTTCGGATTCTTATTAATTTTATATCTCTTACCACTTCTAAGAGTATGTGTCTCTTCGTCATAATCAATATATGTACTATTTATCATGACAAACTTCAAGAATATTACTGCATTCTTAGAACACCTTTCTCAGCTAACAGCATCTTAATGTATAAACTGAGATTGTTCAGAAACTTACCTTGGAACCCTCCGAAAAAGTGTGCTTCTACTTGGCTATAGGATTTGAGTGTATCTACAACAAATTCTATTACAAATCCTTCTAGCATATGATTGACCCAATAATCAACTGCGCGTGACAACGGGCTGTCTAATGCTTTAAGCTGCGCTGTGAGCTCGGGAGTCCACTCTGTAGGAACTCCTCCTTGGAAATAGTTTTTCTTCTCTCGATCTATGAGATCCACGCATGCAGCTTGTTTGGAAACGATGCCCAAAAGATCTCGTGAATGTCGTCCAACAGATATCTATCCGACCATTGTGTGTCGCTTAGACACGGATGTCTATTTTCTTGTCTGTTAAAATCGCTTATGGTCTTATCCCACCAAGCTTGGATTTTGTCTTTTCAGGATGCCAATAGTCAGATCCTTCGGGGAACTGATATTCTTCTTCACAAATCGTGATTGCAACTCATCATGGATTCTAGCTTGGCAACGGAACCATTGAGCA
The DNA here is from genome assembly GCA_027924585.1 of Larix kaempferi. Classification (NCBI taxonomy): domain Eukaryota; kingdom Viridiplantae; phylum Streptophyta; class Pinopsida; order Pinales; family Pinaceae; genus Larix; species Larix kaempferi. The sequence goes on along the minus strand of BSBM01000286.1, from coordinate 15,982,783 downwards.
TGCTGATGACAGAAAAGACCGAAGGATCCGCTCAAATTCGCCAACGGACACCACATTAATTGCTTATCTAGCCATTGAAGGGCACAGGAGAGGGTCTACTGCACCTATAAATAACACCGTTGGGAGGCTCGTGGGCGTTACCAAGCACTTAGAATTTTCTTATGATTAACCTCTCTGAGCTAGTAGCCATCTGTATTCTGTCTTCCTTAGCCGCTACCTCATTAGTGAATGTCCGAACCTTCCTATAGAGACGAATAACTAACCATTGAAGAAGCACTGAGGATCTTTCAGCACTGAGGGATTCAACAGTTAATGAAAACTCCAGTTAAGAAGGTCGCTATAGAACAAGGTGAAGGATCTCGCAGATCACCAAGAATTAATCCGACGATGCAGGAAGAAGCAAAAGATAAAGGAAAAGTCGTAACTGCACCTCGATCCAACATCATAAAGATGGGCTCCTCGGCACAAAAATTGCCAATCTTTCAGATAGAAACCTTGAAGATGAAAACCGAATATATCTACCCACGGGCACTGAATGCCCCTATGTTTAAATTGTCCAAAAATGTGAGATACGACATCCCATTGTCACCTATCTCAAAACATGTAAACGTTGCTAAGAACCTGCTAGGAAAGATAGCAGATTGTAAATGGGAGGATTATGACCTCTTGGGAATGAAGAAAGACGAGCCAGATGTTCCCAAATACCCAAATTTTCAACCAGACCAGCATATGTGCCGGAAAAAGGATGCGAAGGGAACTATGAACTTGGTAGCTGACAATTGGCTAGCACCTGTCGTTCAGTTGAGGCTACTGAACTTGTTGAGATTGCCGCATTTTGACCATTCTCCAGAACTTAATATCGTGGTTCGCACACTCATGGCGTGAATCCACGAAGGTTATCTATGGCTGGACAGGAACATTGATATTAACATTGATTTGATCCACCGCATCACCGGGCTAAGCAAGTGCGGTAAGCATCCTAAGCAATTCTTCCAGGGGAAGAGCAAAGAAAAAGAGGCTGTTGAGAAGATGAAGAAAACCCATCCGGTGGTGAAGGAAAAAAGAGGTTTCCCGACATAAGATATAGTGGATAGAGAAACAAGATTTGTAATGCAGTTGCTCACACGCAAGATACTCAAAACAGCTAGGCCTTCAGAGGTGCCTATGGGCACAATACTCCTTGGTGTCACAGCGGCCGAAGGAAACAGCTTTAATTGATGTCAGTTTCTGTTGAATGAGTTCCTTGAAGAACTCAATGACACACAGTTGAATGGTGGCCAGTTCCATTTCACCTGGCTCATCATCCTGATTGCTTTGTGTTGATGGAAGGAGCCGTGAGATTATGCGGGTGTCATTATGGACACCAAGGATCCTAGAGGGCTTAAGTTCGTCAACCTCTGGGAAAGCACAAATGCAGAGCGCCAGCATGCAACAGCAGAAGTCTTTTACTAGTACTATATTTAGTTGTGCGATGCAATCACAAAGACACCCCGCATTACAAAGCAAGTCACGACAAAGTATATCCGCATCATCGACTTTGAGGCGGATATGAAATGTATCTTCATATCGCCGAAAGCACAAACGAAGAAACCGGAGTGGTTCCCAGGGAAGTAGATCATTTATGAGCAGGATATTGAGGACCACATGAAAGATTGGCCACCAGAGTTCCACGTAGAGGTTATGGACGTAGAGACGAACTCAGCGGAAGATGAGCTGATCCCACTCTCATGCCCAATCATTGAAGAAACGGGGAAGAGAAAAGAAGCTGAGACTTCGGAGACGCCAAGGTCGAGGAAAAAGGTGAAGGCCACAAAGATTCAATCGGAGGCAGTCCTCAATGATGATGAATACAAGATGATAGCTGAAACCGTCTCAGAGCAAATGAAGGAGCTTATGGCGGCTAAAGAGAAGAAGGACATGGTCATCCAAGATGACCTGCACAAGATGCGCCTCGCAATGGAAGGCCTAATGAAGAAAATGGATGATGTCCATAAAAGCCTTATTTTTTCGCGGGAAGCAGGGGGTGAAGGGAGGTCGGTAGGGACCTCACAGTAAGGAAGCCAACAACTAGCAATAACGCTGCCGTCAAAGACTAGAACTGTCCATCTGGACCCATTGGCTGTTGCGTTGCCAATGACAGAACAAGTTGTGTTGGACACAAAGGGAGTCGAGAGGGTAGAGCTCGACTTAGCCAAAATCCCTTTACCAGGATTGCACTTCATCCACGCGTAGATCATTGAGGAGATGCATGAACGAACGGTTGAATCAATGAAGTCACAAGCAGAGCTCACCACAGCAAACAGGCAAATTCAGCTGCAGGCAGAAATACAGCTACGAAATGAACTGGACCACCGACAAAATTTGGAGACTACCCTATCCAATGTGGCGAAGGATATTACAGACATAGAAATCCAGGATGATCCTGCAGACATAGTTCTGAGGATTGGAGATAAGGTGAGATCCTTGCAGTCAGAGATGCAAGATAAAGAGATTTATTATGAGGCTGATATTGTCACATTGAAGGATAAGCTGAATAAGCAGGCGCCATTAAATGAACAGCAAGTCAGAGAGCAAGCAGTGAGCGCCGCCTTGAAAAGCATTACAAGTGAGATGGCTAAGTGCCAATCTCTCCTGGATAAGGTGTCACAGGGAATCACGACCCTTGAGGAGGATCAAGGGTTGCTACAGGTCAAAACCATGGTATAAGAAAAACAGTCCAAACTGGACAAGTTGAATGCAGAGGTTAAAGCTCTGCCACCCAGAGAAAGGATGCCGAGATACAAGGAGATATCCGGATTAAAGAAAGAAGTACAGGAATTACGACAAAAAGAGACTGAGATGGATAATCAGTCGCAGTAGCTCCTGGAGAATGCCATGGCGGTATCGCAGCAGATTGAAGATAAGTTAGTGGAACTGCGCGATAACCAGGAGCAGGTACAAGACCAAATTGGACAAGAAATAACTCCAACACTGCTTGAGACAATTAAACAAGTTGAGCATGATACAAGAGAAGTAGTGGTTTAGTTGTGCGGTACATATGACGAGTTCGCGGCCAATTTTGTTCCACTGGTTGCAGCGCAGAGTGAGACAGTTGAAACAATTAGTGGCTCGGGGACGAGCCACATGTAAGTGTCAGGGGCATGTTGGGCCCAGGTTGAGATAAAGTTTTGGAAGCACCTTTTTGAGACAAGCAGGGAAAGCTGAGCTGAGCACATCTCAAAAATACAATTTTGGCTAAGTATTGAGGATGCTGCGAAGTTGCGCGTAGCATCCAACTTTCGGCCAGACTGCAGAGTTGCACGCAGTATCGAAGTTTTGGCCGTGATGCGAAGACCAGTACTGCACCAAGCAATGCTACAGATTTAGGAGGCCACGTGGAGCCAGCAAAGCAGTGTGTTAGACAAGTATCAAGTGTAGCTACCGGCTCGACCAGCAGCAGCCATTTTTGGAAAGATATTCCAGGATTGCTGAGCGGCGGACATAGGCAAAACAGGAAGGCAGCCATGCGTGGGGTTGTTAAGGAAAGCGACGTTTGGTACACTTAGAAGGTAAAACTTTTAGAGAGAAACGGTTTGGTAGAAGCATCCTGTAGGCATGCATGCGACAGGAAGGTTGATAGCGACAGAATGAGGACGTGGAGATCTTCCATGATCAAGAAGACGCTACCAGGAGCCAACAAGCTGGTTTGGAAAACCGGCGCAGTTTTGGAAACCTTTATGGTTTGGGTTTTAGGTCTTCGACATTGTACAGACATGACCTTCGGGCATGATCTATTTAAGAAGACACTTTTGTATGGGATGGGGGTTGATTGGGGATTAGAGTTCAGGATTTCTTAAGGTTCAGGGTTGTTGTTGTTGTTGGGGTTGCTCTATTTTTGGATACTAGATGCTAGTTATTAGAGTAATCTCGAGATAACCTTTTTGTATTGTAAAATCTCTCTGAGCTGAGAATATTGTAAAGCCTCTGCAGCTGTGTGTGCAGAGACCTAGCCGAGAGAAAGGAGATTCTACAGCTGAGTGCCCAGACTAAGAATGGTTGCCCCATCCCTTTTGAAAGAAATATATTACCAACCATTCTTGTGGATGTAGCTTTCCATCCGGGGAAGTGAACCACATTAAATCCTGTGTTATGTGACGATGTTTATGAATGAATGACTGTCTGTATTTTCTGTAGAATGAATGCTTGAATGTTTCCTTGCATGTTGTAATATGAGAACTTTGATATGCATTTACCAATAGGAGAAGTTTGGGAATGATATGCTAGGTTCCACGGAAGCATATGAATGGCAAACATTTCAATTCTATGTTAGGATCATGAATCAATCATTTAAGTTTAATTACTTTCTTAAGCACAGTGAAGGAACATAGCACAGTTAGTCATGTCTATCATTTCAGTTCACGTCGTAATAATCCAAGGTCTAGAATGAATGCTAGAAAGATAACCCATAAGTGCCTGAATGAATGGATGAGTGATATTCTTTTCAGTGCCTTAACGTTTCTGAGATCTTCCAAGTAGAGGATAAGTGTGGGTAATTTGTAGTTCCAGTAGAAGATTCGCAGTAGTAAGAAACCCTTAGTGAGGCCCGCAGTGTTGCCTCCACTGCGCAGTTTGCTCGCAGCGTAGATCCTGCTGTGTACCGCATCACTTTGCCCCGCAGTGCACTCCTTCTGTGTTGTGCTGTGCAGCTTGTTCATATAAACAACTCATCATTTACTATGGAAACCTGATTCCACAGTACCCCATAAGATACACCTCGGGTGAGACCTCAACCTGCTCGCAGGTTGTTGCCAAAAGGGTCGATGCGAAGGGGTTTTGTTGGTCAAAGGGAGAACCACAAAGAACCTAGGTCTAATTGGAAACCTCTAGGTCAGTTTAAGCCAACACCTATCCGTCTTCGACATGGTGCAAAGAAGAAGGATGGTGGTTTGAATTCTGAAGACAAGTAGAGATCAACATGCATTGATGGCTATTACTTCTTAATCCTCCTCCTTTATCATTGATTCCGGTGCTTCAAGTAACATGGATTCTACAAGAGATTCTTTCTCTGCTCTTGAACCTTATAGCCGTCCTTCTATTCTCATGGGTGATGACTCAGAGATCCCATCAAAAGGCATTGGAAGGATCAATCTTGATAATGGGTACTTAAACAATGTGTTGTAATGTGCCTGATCTTGCGGAAAATATCCTCTATGTTTACCAAATCAATCATAAGGGTTCGGCCAAGAGAGTGATATTCACTCAATAAGATGTGGAAAATTTTGAATTTTCCATTGGCAAAGTGGTTGCAGTTGGTGTTGCAGATCATGAGTCAAGAATGTACAAGTTTTCACACTTTCTTCCTTACTCTTCACCTTATGCGATTTTGTCACATGATAATGAGGTCTGTATACTATGGAATGGAAGGTTTGGACACCTAAAATATAGATATCTTCAAGCTTTGAAAAAAGAAAAGATGGTTGAAGGACTTCCAAGCATCAAATTTTCCGAAGGAACCTACAAGGGTTGCATTGTTGGGAAGCATGCAGAGTGCAAGTTTGAGAACGGGAAGGCAAGGCTATCTACTCAACCTCTTGAGTTGGTCCATTTAGATGTGACAGTACCTATTACCACACCCTCCTTGGAAACTCAAACTATGTCCTAACTTTCATTGATGATTTTTCAAGGTACTATTGGGTATTCTTGTTGAAGTTGAAATTTAAAGTTTTTTAAAATTTTAAAGTTTTCAAAGCTTTAGTTGAGAACTTTAGTGGGAGGAATATCAAGGTCCTAAGGATTGATAATGGAAGGGAATATGCCAATAATTATTTTCAATAGTTATCTGAAGAGGAAGGCATTGATGTGCAACATTTTGTGCCTTACACACTCTAGCAAAATGGTGTGGCAGAGCGCAAGAATAGATCATTGAAGGAGATGGATACTTTCATGTTGGAGGCTAAGTCTTTGTCTCCTAAGATATGGGATGAGGACATAAATTGTGCTACATATGTTCAGAATAGAGTTCCACACAAAGCCTTGGAATACATGACACCATTAGAGGCTTGGATGGGACATAAGCATGATTTGTCTCATTTCAAGGTGTTTGTCTCAAGAGCATGGGCTAGAATACCTCTTGAGAAAATAAATTACTTGGAATATCAAATAAATAAGTCCATAATGGTTGGTTATGATGAATATTCCATTTTCCACAATCTCTTTGATCCCTCATCTCAAAATATCTTCATTGAAAGGAGTTTTCAATTTGAAGAAGATCATTTGCAAGCAGCTCAATGAGAAGAAGGAGAATGTTAAAAACCCCCACTTGCAGATGATGTAAGTGATGTTTCTCAATCTAATTTTTCTAATTTTGATATTGAAGATGAATATGATTACATGCATGCAGATCATGATCCTCCTACAAGGATGAAATTTGTTGAGAAAACCATACAAGATGTTGATGAACTTAGAGGAGATCCACAAGACAGTAGGAAGACTAGATCTCAGTTTCACAACGCATTCTCTACTTGTGATCCGAATTTTCCTGGGAGGTATTTATTGATGGTTGCATCTGATCCAAAATAATATGAAGAAGCATTAGATGACCCAATATGGAAATATGGGCCATGCAAGAAGAGTTCAAGTCTCTTCAAGCCAGTGAGACTTGGGAGTTGGTTTCTCTTCCTCCCAAGAGGAAATTAGTGGAATGCAAGTGCGTGTATAGGACCAAAATGGATGTTTATGGTTCTGAATTGAAGTATAAGGCTATATTGGTTACTAAGTTCTTTTCTCAATTCCAAGGAGTGGACTACACAAATACATTTGCACATGTGGCAAAGATGGACTCAATCAAGCTAGTTTTGGCCATTTCTGCATCCAAACGATGGGAGGTGCACCACATGGATGTGAAGAGTGCATTTATTCATGGTGGCATTCATGAGGAGATATATATTCATCATCCTCAAGGATTCATACAATATACTCCACTTGTGTGTAGACTGAACCAGTCCCTCTATGGCCTCAAGCAAGCTCCTAGAGCTTGGTATGCCAAGATGGACAACTTTCTTCTATCTCAAGTATTTGAAAGATGCAAATTAGATCCTATTGTCTATATGAAACATTTTGGTGACTCTATTTTGATCATTGTCTTGTATGTTGATGATATTTTGGTTACTGGAAATTTTGTTCATGACATAGGTTCATTAAAATCTACTTTGCATAGTGCTTTTTCTATGTCTGATCTTGGATTATTGAGACAATTTCTTGGCTTGGAGATTGAGAAATATAATGAAGGTATCAAAGTATCACAATAAAAATATGCTTCATAGCTGCACCAAAAGTTCAGAATGGTTGATTGTAAGGCTACTAAGTTCCCCTTCATTTCAGGCGCAAAACTAGAAGATTGGAGTTTATCACCATTGGTGGACAGTTCGTTGTATAGGCAGCTAGATGAGAGCTTGTTGTATCTCACACACTCTCAACCTGATTTTTACTATGCATTAGGTGTTTTTTCTAGATACATGCAAGAGCCTCATGAGATTCATTGTAAGGATTCCAAGAGGATCTTGCATTATGTGCAAGGAACCATGCAGTTTGGGATTCATTATGCAACTGTTAGGAACCCATGTCAACCCTTCTCTTTACTTTGTTAGTATATTGTTGTTTGACACATATGCTTTGTAAGTCATCCCATAGTATTTGTTGATCCATAGTTAATGTTATCCCATAGTATTAACCCATAGTATTGGACGGATATGCCTTGTAAGTCGTCTCGTAGTATTATATGTCCCATGGTTTTGACCCATAGTATTGGGCATAGACTTAGTATATAAGTGTGTGTTGAGGCCAATGAAGGTACCATGAATTTATTTGTAATGAGCTTGCTCAAAGGAGTTTGCCCCCTCGAAGTGGCCTACGATCAATATAAAAGTGATTCTAAGTTCTGTTATTTCTTCTATCTCATTGTTTTTATTAATTAATTATTGCAGGTCCTTCACATCTAGTATCAGAGCACTTTCTTGGGCTCGTTGGGTGGAATTTCTGCTGAATTTTTTTTTGCATCTGTTGCAAGTTTGGATCTTGGAATAATCCCTATCTCCTTAACTGTGGGAAGTACTTGGTCATAATCCCTAAAAATCAATGTGAGGAGTACCACAGGAACCCCAAAGCAGCTGGCCCATTGAGAGGACCTACCAGCGAAAAGGGCAATGACCCCTACCTGATTGACTAGTTCCCACCCGTGAGGTAAACCAGGAGCTGTAGTTTGTGGCAAAGCGGTTATCAGTTTTACCTAAGCCGTGGAGTAAGGGGTTTTGCGCCAATACGCAAGCCTTCAGACATCATTGGTGGCCGAGGGAAACCCCTGAACTGTTAGGAAGCTGAACATACCTGGGATCCATATCTATTTTCAGCTGAACTATTTTCGATCACTTTCGCACCATTTCAGATCCATTCTGAAAGCCGTTCCAGATCCAACCATTTTAGATCTATTCTGAAAGTTGTTCTAGATCCAGCTGTTGTTTCAGATCTAACTATTTTCGATCCATTTGGTGTCGTTTCATATCCATCTGTTGCCGATCTCCCCTGTTTCCACCATATCTCCCTTGTTTTAACTCCGTTTTCCTTGAAACTTCTCTGACACCCCTGCACTCCCATTCTACATATTTCATTCCTGAGGACCCTATCCCAAATTCCATTTCCCAACACCCGAAATCTCACATTTGTCTATTCTTAGGGTTTGTCATAACTCCTTTGCTTTTCACCCAATTGCCCTCAAATTTAGCCACCATGTCCATCCCCTATTTTTGCTTCCTTGTCCCTCTTTGACAAATTTTCCCATTCTTTCACCCCGCTTCTGAAATCTTCATTTTCTGCTTCCTTATCCATTAGAAAGTGTCCAAAACCTAGTCAAACCCCAATTACCCATCCGGATTTTTCCCAAATCCAAATTTCCCTTTACTAAATAATCTTTTGTTTGTGTTTTTATATCCATTCCCACCCCCCCCAAAAAAAAAACAAAAAAAAAAACTCTTGGTTATGGTTGTCACCTGCACAGGAGCAAAAACCATGGAGGAAGCACTTGCAGCCATCCAAACCAAAATCCAAGATCTGCATGAAAAATTTCTCAGCCTCCATCTTCAACATTCAACCATGAACAATAACTGACAACAATAAGCTTCTGCAACCAATGGGTTCTCTTCTTCCAACAATTTCCGTGGTCCGAAGCTTGATTATCCTCACTTCAATGGCACTTATCCGACTGGATGGATCTATCATGCAAAACAATGTTTCAGTCTGCATAACACTTTTGATGTCCAAAAAGTTCCACTTGCATCCTTTCATTTGGAACAGGAAGCCCTTCAATGGTACCATTGGTACATCAAGGCTCATGACGAACCAAAATGGACATATTTTTGCCAACTCCTTTTGAAACGATTTGGTCCTAGTTCATTCGAGGACTTCACCGGAGCACTCACTAAACTTCGTCAAATTGGCACTGTGAGAGAGTATCAGATAGAATTTGAGAAAGTAGCTAACCACACAGAAGGATTGTCTAATGAATTCTATAGGAGTTGTTTTATCAGTGGTCTTAAGGATGAAATCCTCCGAGAGGTCAAAATGTTATGTCCCAACACAATGATGGAAGCCCTAGGGTTGGCTTAGTTGGCAGAAGACAAGATTGCAACCCAACAATGCTCCAAACCCACTTTTGTTCCCTTCCAAAATATGGGTTCTCAACGAATTCCCATTCCGCTAGCTCCTCGACCAACTCCTATCAAGCATTTGTCCGAAACAGAGATGTAGGCACGCAGAGAAAAAGGGATTTGTTATAATTTTGATGATAAATTCACTCGAGGACATAAATGTGTTCAACAAAAGCTCTATCTCTTGGATATGGATTCTCTTCCTGTCTCTAAAATTGGTGAAGAGCTCCAGATACAATGGATGATCAGATCGACATTCACGAGCCGCCGATTGACTTCCCAATCAGGACGACCAACCAGATATATCTCTCAATGCTTTATCCGGCGTCACCACCCCCAAAACAATGCGGGTCAGGGGTTACTTCAAGAAGCTTACTCTTACAATACTCATTGATTCTGGTTTGACCATTTTTTACCATGGTTGACCTTGCCATGTTTGACTATCATTGACCATGTTATACCATGTTGACTTTGGTTGACTATATTTGGCCAACGTTGATTATGGTTACCCATGTTTGACTATGATTAACTATGGTTGAGGTTGTTTGACAATTCTTGACTATGCTTGACATTGTTCGTTGTGTCTGACTATGGTTGATTTTGGTTGACCATTGTGGACTATGGGTGAATTAGGGCTTAAAGCCTTTGTTTACCCCATTGACCATGTTGCACAATCCAAACCTACTAGGAGTTGAGAAAATCTACCCATGACACCTATATCCCACTTGAAGGCCTACATAGAACGTCTCCAAATGATTGATGTGATGGTACAAGAAATTATTCAAGGCTCTTTAGTTTGAAAAGATTCAATAATATCCCTAAGGTGCTTGTTTTCCTTCCTCGGCCATGCTCAAGGTCTTGCGACCCATCCTCATTGTAAAAAATCTCTTAATGGAATCTATATCCAACATTGATGCCAAATACCCACAAGAGAGGGTTTTTCCTATGGTTTGTAGGTGATTTTTATATTGATTGATCCCAAGTGGCATTAGGGCACAAGGCCCATTATTTTTCCTCTTATGCCATTGGTTAGACCTTCATACACATTCATGGTGCACAACTAATATATTGATGGCATGTAGAGCACCCTTTTAGGATATTAGTAACCAATAGAGGTCATATGTGGATATTTAAGGGCTTAAGGCAATTTTTTTGGATTGAAAAAATATATATATATATATAGGAAGGCGAATATTAAATATGAAACTTACAATTTACTAATGAAATTTCTAAATATTGAAAAATATTATGATAAAAAACATATTTTATCTAAATATAGGTGATATTAGAAACTAATATAGGTGATAGGTGATATTTTATTAAATAGAGAATTTATTTTTTGAAAAAAAACCCCAAAAATAGCCAATTGGATAAATTTCGCCCCTAAAAATTATGCTGCTAAGAAACTCTATTTAGTGCTTCAAGATAATGATTCCCTCCGCCAACCACTGCCGAGGAGCTTAGGATGTATTTTTCCAATTACTACTATGGTTAAGGCCTTGAGACCCCTCCACAATGCATGAAGCATATTGATGGAACCCATATCCAATTCCTAAGGAAAAGACCCCCTATCAAGGTGTCATGTTATTGTGTTTAGGGTTTGTTCATGGAAATTGATCTCAAGAAGGTTCAATTAGGACCCCCTCTCCCTCTCACTGATCCCCTCCCACAAACCTACCCCTAGCCCTTTCTTTAATCCCCCTCCTACAACCCTACCCCTAGCCCTCTCACTAATCCCCCTCCTTCAACGCTACCCCTAGCCCTCTCACTAACCATAAAATTTATATATTTGCAAAGTTCCTGCTATTTAGATACTCAATAGTATTTCTGGCTTGCATTGGCTTATCTTCCAGTTTTATTTCCACCACCTTCATTTCTTCTTTAGCTAACTTGTAGGTTTCCATTTCTTCCTACATCAGCTCACAGAAATTCCATTTGGTCATGAAAAACTATGAAACCCTATCCCATAGCTCCTGATTTACTCTTCTAAGTAATTCTTCTCCTTGGGAATCCACTTGTAAAGAAGCTACCTGACCTTTTAGGTCATCAATCTCTCTTTTCAAATATGAGATGGCATCATCCTTCGTACTTATATCCCCCTCCAACTCATCTATTTTATCATTCTTCTGATTGAGGTCATCCTCCAGCTCTTTTATGTTGGTATCCTTATCTTCTTGTATTCTTGTAGGCTTTGGAGTGATGTTATCTTCCTCCATGTCATTAGCATTGACCACCTCTACTTGTACTCTAGGTTGTCCGTGCTCACTAGCACTTTCCTTCCTCTTCCATTGAACCTTTTTCTTCCTGTATAGTGTAAGATACAACTAGAATGCCTTTCTTAGTGGATATAGAGGTTCTCTGCATCTATAATGCATCAAGTTAGATTTGAAGCTCATTGATTTCATCTTTCCTTTCTTCATCCAACTTCTTAAACTATAACATGTTTGCATATCATCTTTCATTTTTTTCATGAGCTTGTCTTAGCTCTGGAGTTTTTGCAGGTCCTATTGTTGGGATTTTTAATTTCTTCTTCAGAGTTGCTATCTTATTTATTTTTCTTTCAAAACGTGTGTAGCAGGTGCACTATCCCTTGGGTTTACACTTAAGGCCATTATCTTTTCTTCAATACTTTTAATTGTCACTTGCTTGGCTTTCACAGTTACTTTCTTTTCCTTCCACAAATTCTCAAATAACTAAAGAGCCACTCTGAAATTCTTTTTTGTTTTGATAGATTGTATAACCTCATTGCATAGCATGTCATTGGTCTGTTTGAAGAAATCAACCTTGTCTATCTTTTGAAAACTTTTTAAATTCACTTGATATTCATCTTTTCTAAAAGCACTCATCCTTGTTGGATTTGGGATTGTAGATTGCACTATATACCATGTTAATACATCATTTTGATTGTCGGATGTTGTAAGCAATCTCTTACCTGCTACTCCTACTTCTTGTCCATCCTCTTTTGACATTCTTACCTTCCTTTCTCTTAATTATTTGTATTTGGACTATAAGTATGTAGGAACTTGTATTGTACTTCATGATCAGGGCTCTGAAGATGTAATCTGGAGATCCTAGATTCTACGAAATCTAGAGTAGGATAATGAGTGAATTTTATTTGCGGGCTTACTCCAATGTATGGAAGAGGTGGAATTATGTCCATCAGCTCCTTGGGAAGCTTCTCCTCTGGCCATATCTCCCTTGTTTTAACTCTGTTTTCCTTGAAACTTCTCTGACACCCCTGCACTCCCATTCTGCATATTTCATTCATGAGGACCCTATCCCAAATTCCATTTCCCAACACCCGAAATCTCACATTTGTCTATTTTTAGGGTTTTCCATAACTCCTTTGATTTTCATCCAATTTCCCTCAAATTTTGCCACCGTGTCCATCCCCTATTTTTGCTTCCTTGTCCCTCTTTGACAAATTTTCCCATTCTTTCACCCCGCTTCTGAAATCCTCATTTTCTACTTCCCTATCCATTAGAAACTGTTCAAAACCTAGTCAAACCCCAATTACCCATCCGAGTTTTTCCCAAATCCAAATTTCCCTTTACTAAATAAGCTTTTGTTTGTGTTTTTCTATCCATCCCCCCCAAAAAAAAAAAAAAAAAAAATTCTTGGTTATGGTTGTAACCTGCGGAGGAGCAAAAACCATGGAGGAAGCACTTGCAGCCATCCAAACCAAAATCCAAGATCTAGATGAAAAATTTCTCAGCCTCCATCTTCAACATTCAACCATGAACAATAACCGACAACAACAAGCTTCTGCAACCAATGGGTTCTCTTCTTCCAACAATTTCCATGGTCCGAAGCTTGATTATCCTCACTTCAATGGCATTGATCCAACTGGATGGATCTATTGTGCAGAACAATGTTTCAGTCTGCATAACACTTTTGATGTCCAAAAAGTTCCACTTTCATCCTTCATTTGGAATAGGAAGCCCTTCAATGGTACCATTGGTACATCAAGGCTCATGACGAACCAAAATGGACATATTTTTGCCAACTCCTTTTGAAACGATTTGGTCCTAGTTCTTTTGATGACTTCACCGGAGCACTCACTAAACTTCGTCAAATTGGCACTGTGAGAGAGTATCAGACAGAATTTGAGAAAGTAGCTAACCACACAGAAGGATTGTTTGATGACTTCTATAGGAGTTGTTTTATCAGTGGTCTTAAGGATGAAATCCTCCCAGAGGTCAAAATGTTCAGTCCCAACACAATGATGGAAGCCCTAGGGTTGGCTTAGTTGGCAGAAGAAAAGATTGCAGCCCAACAACGCTCCAAACCCACTTTTGTTCCCTTCCAAAATATGGGTTCTCAACGACTTCCCATTCCGCCAGCTCCTCGACCAAATCCTATCAAGCATTTGTCCAAAACAGAGATGCAGGCACGCAGAGAAAAATGGATTTGTTATAATTGTCATGAGAAATTCACTCGGGGACATAAATGTGTTCGGAAAAAGCTCTATCTCTTGGATATGGATTCTCCGTCTGCCTCTAAATTGGTGAAGAAGCTCGAGATACAATGGATGATCAGATCGACATTCACGAGCCGCCTATTGACCTCCCATCTCAGGACGGCCAACCAAAGATATCTCTCAATGCTTTATCCAGCGTCACCACCCCCCAAACAATGCGGGTCAGGGGTTACTTCAAGAAGCTTCCTCTTACAATACTCATTGATTCTGGCAGCACTCATAACTTCATTGACCCTCGGATCGCCAAACAGGCTGATTGTTTTATCCATCCTTGCTCCAACTTTGAAGTCATGGTTTCCAATGGGGGCACCTTCCCTTGCAAGGGAAAGTGTCACAATGTGTGTATCTCTTTGGAAGATTATAACCTGCACTCTGACATGTTTGCCTTGTCCTTAAGCGGATGTGATGTGGTTTTGGGCGTTCAATGGTTACGCAGACTTGGCCCCATCTTATAGGATTTTGCTGAACTTTGGATGCTGTTTTCAGTTAATGGGACACAACACAAATTTATGGGCTTACAACCAGGGTTTCTCTGCATCATCAGTTCACATCGACCAGAAAATATCCTTAAGAGGAATTCACATGGTGTCGTCGCTCATCTCCATTCCATTCAGATGCACCCACCAATGGACTCCACTACTTCCTTGGATAGATATGCAGGTGTCTTTGCTACACAAGTGGGCTTGTCACCTTCAAGATACCTTTTCGGTAAGAATTTAGCCGCATCTACATCTCTGCAGGACATGATGGCTATTTTTCATGCAGTACAGAAGTGGCAACCATCCCTATTAGGGAATTATTTCTACATCAAGACTGATCTCCAGAGTCTCGAAAATTTCCTGGAACAACGGGTTTCCTCCCCAGCACACCTGAAATGGGTTATCCAACTCATGGGTTATGACTATGCGATCATTTACCAGAAGGGTAAGGACAATATGGTTGCAGCTACTCCTTCTCGCACATTTGATTAACCAATTTCTCTTACAGCTATTTATTTGCTTGTTCCAAATTGGTTGCAATCTGTTCAGCAAGGCTCTCTCTTCTATGAACTCCATGCTTTTTCATCAGCAGGGCACTCTGGGTTCGTCAAAATGTATGACAGGGAACAGTGTAACTTCTTTTGGAAGGGACTGAAAATGACAATTCAACAGATGGTGGCTAACTGTGATACTTTCCAGGTCAACAAGGGTGAAACGACACTCCTTTTGGGACTGCTCGAACCCTTTCCCATCCCTACACAGATTTGGCCAACTATTTCAATAGATTTCCTAGAAGCACTCTAGTGGTCCAATACCACATCTACAATGACACCATATGAAGCAGTCTATGGACAGACACCACCAGTTCTTCTTTCATACACCCTCAGTAGCTCCACAGTTCAGGCAATTGACTCGGTTCTTTAAAACCGCGATCAGATTCTTCTCATTCTGCAAGACAATCTTCACATGGCCAGAATTCGACTGAAACAACTAGCCACTGATATGGTTCTTCTTCGTCTACATCCTTCCAAGGAATCCTCCTTGAAACTCCAAAGGCATCAGTGGCTCGGAATGCAGCCTGAGGATGCTACAGGGGAACCACTCCTTCAGATTCTGCATCAATTTCCACAACTAAAGCTTTGAGGACAAAGCTTTTTCTAAGGGAGAGGGGATGTTAGGAACCCGTGTCAACCCTTCTCTTTACTTTGTTAGTATATTGTTGTTGGACGCATATGCTTTGTAAGTCGTTCCGTAGTATTTATTGATCCATAGTTAATATTAGCCCATAGTACTGACCCATAGTATTGGACGCAAATGCCTTGTAAGTCATCCCGTAGTATTATATGCCCCATGGTTTTGACCCATAGCATTGGGCATAGATTTAGTATATAAGTGTGTGTTGAGGCCAATGAATGTACCGTGAAGTTATTTGTATTGATCTTGCTCAAAGGTGGTTTCCCCCTCAAAGTGGCCTGCGATCAATATAAAAGTGATTCTCAGTTCTGTTATTTCTGCTATCTCGTTGTTTTTATTAATTAATTATTGAAGGTCCTTCAGAGCAACTAGTTATTCACTTGAACTTGTTGGATTTACTAATTCAGATTGGGTTGGAAATAGAATTGATCAGAAGTCCACTTCTGGTTTTTTTTTATGCTTGCACATGGTCCTATTTTCTATTCTAGAAAGAAGCAACACATTATATCCTTATCTCCAACTAAGGTCGAGTACACAGGAGCAGTGAATGCACCTACACAATGTGTATGGATGCAAGGCATTCTTGGGGAGGTTGGATTTTCTTTTGATTCACTTACAATCATATGGTGCGATAATAAAAGTGCAATAAAGATCTCTATAGATCCAGTACAGATACAAGGGATCAAGAACATAGAGATATGCATGCACTACATCAAGAGTTTGGTGCATGACTAGATCATCTCATTGTAGTACTACCCATCTTCTGAGCAGATCGTTGACATCTTCACCAAGAGTTTTGCGAAGAAGACCTTCATCTACCTTATATCACTCCTTGGGGTGGGTGATACACGGTTAAGACATATATTTGTTTTAGTTTCTTCTTTATGTCCATTTTTGAGGGGATGTTTTGTTCCCATGAGGTTTTCCCCCTTACCTCAGTTACATGGACTGATAAAATTTTTAAGAGGTGACTTCATCCTTTGTTTCCAAGGCCTCATTCTCTTATTTTTCACTACATAAGTCAAGTCAAGATTAAGGGGGGTGTTAGAGCATTATTAGCACTTAGGACCATAGCCACATTATGATTTTATTAATGACTATTGGTTCAAGCAAGGTTAATATGTTTGCCTAAGGTTGTTAGACACATTTTGACTAGTTCCACTCAGATTGGTGCCTAAATTCATTCAACCAATGGATAAGGCACCTCATTTATTCCCACTAAACCACTAGGGCATTCCTCATCCCCTAATTTATGGTTGTGGATTTGAATGGGGGGCACACATGCATTGAATGTGGTCATTTTGAATCTTTTTGGAAAGTTTAGCAAATCCTAGGACACCTCCACTCCACAATATTCTCCACCACTCATGGGCCACCATTATTATTGACCACTCATGTCATCCGAATGTTCTTATCTTCCATTTATATTCGTCTGGTGTGATTTGGGAGCTTATTTGTCAACCTAGGGGGTATTGTGGTCCAATGTAATCCTGCCACTTTTAGCTCATTTGAATTCCTCCAAAGGATAACATTTTTCTCCAAATTTAATATAATCATTATACCAACACATTTCTAGCTTGGACAGTAATAGAAACTTCAGCTATTTGCACCATTTGTTTGTGTTAATGAGCTTCTTTTTCACTGTTTTCATGCAATACTTAGACAAATTCTTGTCTAGTGAGGAAAATTCTTAGCTAGTAGATCCTGTTATGTTCATAATCTCATAATATAAATGGAGGAGAGAGTCTTTTGGTTTTTTCATACATTCATTATCATATCAATCTTGTCTCAAAGATTTGAGAGATTTGGTAAACTTCTATATTTTATATGGTTCTTTTCTTCATTGCACTTTACACTCTTCCCTACTGTTCTAGGGTTCTTGTATAGTTTTAATAAAGGAATTAGAGTTAATTTTTTCCTTAATAAGACAATTAGATCTAGGTTAGGGTTCTTGTATAGTTTTAATAAAGGAAATAGAGTTAATTTTTTCCTTAATAAGACAATGAGATCTAGGTTTTTGAGTAACTTCAATATATTTTAAACAAGCACTATAAAAATTCATACTGCATGCAAATGAGTAATCATTAAAATGTGTGTTGCACATACTATGTCAAAAATAAGACATAACACTTAGGTTGAACCATTTGTCATACAAATTTATTTAATACTTTTAATAAATTCTAGGCAAGCAACATACTAATTTACTAAAGAACCCAAGAGGCTCAACCCTGTTAAAATGATCCACACTTATCCTACTTTACTACATGCTTTTATTGATGTCTTCTATTAGTACAAAAATAGACTAGTTCAATTAACCAATTTCCACACAATATATAATATGTCACGCCAATCTAATCCTATTGTGACTATGATTTACTTTCCTCGAGATCCATTGTACTATGGCTTGATATATGGGATGCTACACCTGCTAGTGAGGGAAACTAACTTAACAATCTTGTATCCTTGCCACATCACATAAATATATTACTTAAACTTCTTTAATGTAAAATACAAAATTTTGAGCTAACCGTTTCGAGTGGATGTTCCCTATGCAAATCAATAGGCCATCAAATAACAATTATAAAAGAACAAGATTTGAGTTTCAATTTGCACTAAATATGGAAATCAAGTTGAGGAAAACATATACAAACAGGTAGGGGAGGGGAGATAAAGTAATCTAAATACTTGGGTGTGAGGATCCCCATGTGAACAAGATGAAACAACTATTGCATCAAGTCTAATAAATGAGGTAACCCACCACTTATATTGAGGGGTTCCTTCTTGAAAGAGATGCACTTGCTAAAACAACACATTTAAAAATACTTTAAATTTAGGTCTACCAAATATTTGTCAATTGAAACATTAAATACAAAAACAATCAATATATAAAAACTATGTCATACTAACCTTGTCCAAGAAACTGTCTCGAATAGGATCCTCTATCGAGCCATAAGATGTATGTCTTCAATGAGAGCATCAATGGGGAAAAATTGGCCTAGAACCATAAAAGAAAACATGGCTAGATGATGGCTTGGCACTAGGTTGTCTAACATCATTAAAGAATGTCTCTTAATGAGATGCTACCTCAAACACACTGTGTTGCACTAGACTATGTGTCAAGGATTATATCATGGTACTAGTGGATCAGATTCTATCTTCGATGTAGGTGGTTGGGGATTTGGAAATCCACCTAGGAGCAGGTGGCCCTGCCATTGGGTTACATCTAGCATTTGCTTCATCTTGAGTGGAGCCAAGAACAACCCCCTAGAATTCACCAATGCTAAATTAATTGATATGGAGAGTAAGGAGAAACTAGCTCAAACCATAATTTCCAAATAAAATACAAAGGAACCTTCCTGTTACTATAGGGAGGTTTATCAAATACCATAAACCTACCATAAACCATTGATCCATCAAGTTGTCTCCCCATGGCTGGAATGTGCACCAATCCAAACAAAGATGTATCTTTATTTTATTAGGTAGTTGGTTGGTTTTAGGGTCAATGAACAACTAGAATATGGATTCTTTAGATATATTTAATTTTTTAACCTCTTCCTTACTAATGCCAATTGAGTAAAACTCTCTCATCCTTTCCCTATAGTTGAATATATCAAATAATTGGCAACAAGCATGGCCAATGGAAGAAACAATTTGGTGCCAATGGAAGTGGCTAGTGACATGCAAGATGGTTCTCACATGTTTCTATGTTCCCCAATTAAGTTTCTCATCTCATCTAAACACTGCTTTATTTCAATGCTTGGGTTTTGTGGGGGGTTAAGGTTTTAATTTTCATTCTGATAAGGGATTTATACCATCTTTATGGAATAATAACTACAATTCAATAATAAAAACATTTTAAGGAAAGAAACAAAATTTTAAATGTAAAATATATAAAATTAGTGAGAAAAATGAGGCCTGAATGCAGTAGATCAATGAATCCTTAGCAGTGGATGTTGGATGACTACTTGTAGTCAAAATGCTCACACATTCACTCCAAGTGGGGTTCACTCTCGATTTTGGAATGGGAAAGAATCAAATGTGAATCAGCATTTTTTTGTTTAAATAGACACGCACATTGGCGTGTACTTAGGAATGAGCACGTGTTCTAAACTATGCATGTGCTAGGAATGTGTGTGTGTTCTTGTGCTAACTTGTTTTGTTGCAAAAAGGTGGCATGGTTTCTTGGAGGTGTAGCAAAGGGCTGAACCTATTTAAATAATAAAGTGTGCATGTTTAGAATAATGCACGCACATTTTTATTTTTTCAATGTGATCATGTTTATATTGCAATGAAAGGGGGAAGCAACTTCTTGTGAGCCCCTTCAATATTATATCACATTGCGACATTAAGAGGGTGAGTTGACTTTCATGTTACATTATATCATAAGGAGGTTGAATTCAAAATTATATCACAATATGACATTAAGAAGTTGACTTAACAAAAAGTAATATTGTGACTACAATATGATATCACATAGTGTCATGATGATATATATAGAGCCATGTGTACCTTTCCCAAAAAGGTCACCTTCTTCATCAGGACCAAGTTGATCCAAGTGAATATTATATAATGTTTTTGAATAATTTTTCAATTTGAGCAATAATTTTGATAACAAATTGAGTCTTGTTATAATGTTTTCGAATAAAATAGATAGTCTTGTTGTATCCAATTTGAGTCTTAAACTTGGATCTATTTAGAGGGATCCAATTTCTTGTTGTATATTTTCTTTTATCTTAATTTTTTACATATCCAAAAAAATCACTATTTTGATCAAAAAATTTATGTCACCTCTTAATCTTTAATTTAATAACCTCCATGCTTAAAATATTCTTTTTTTTTTAACTATGCAAGTTTATATAAGATAAAAAAAAATTGTTATTAAAATATTAACAAATTTAATTTAATAACCTCTATGGTTAAAATATTTTTTTTTCGAACTATGCAAGTTTATATGAGATAACAAAATTTTGTTATTAAAATATTAACAAATTTTTTAAATAAATTATGGTAAAAAATAAAAATTGAAAAAACATTGATATAAAAGAAATTTTAATTTTAATTTATAAAATTAAAAGTATTTTTATATCATATAAAGTGTCTTTGTATTAAGAAAGTGAAAGAAGAAAAATATATTAAATTAAAATGTTATATTCACGTATTAAGAAAGTGAAAGAAATTAAAATGTTTATATTCACGTATTAAGAAAGTGAAGGAAAAAAATATATCAAATTAAAATGTTATATTCACATATATATTAAATTTTAATTTGAAAAAAATTATAATATTATGATTATTTATAATTTAATTATAAAAAAAACCAAAGAAACTGTCTTTTATGTAATTTTATAATAATAAATAAAAACAAAAAAGACAGAGAATATCTTTTATATATTCTTATAATAATAGAAGGTGATATAACTAGCTTTAAAAAACCATAAAAATAAAATATTGAGACAAACTAATTTATTCTTTATCAATTTATAAAAAGTCCATAAAACTAAACTTATCCTAATAAATCATAATATAATAGTGATGATAAAGTTTAATTTTATGTAGGCCTATCATTTCATAATATCATGGTGATGATTAAAAAAAACTTTATATATATCTAATATTTCATTTTATCTGTATATTATGAAAAATTTCACATAAATGTGATTGAAACACTCAGTTCTTAAGTAATTATAGTTATTAGCTTCCCGCATGTACACAGGGAAAGCAATCAACACGCAGATTAATTATCCAAAATAGACCTTCAATTTGGAAACGGCATATGGAAGAAATGGGAGTGCAATGGTGATGCCTTAGCAGTGGACGATCAGGGTCCTAATCAGTTTCAATGCTATTTTACTCTAGATTGTAGTTTAAATTATAAATGATGATGATGAATGGTACCTTATTCAAGGTCATGATAGGGATATCAAAAGAATGTAGAAATCTGAACCTTGTTATGAGGTTTAAATTATGGTGATATATAAATAAGGTTTAATTTATGGTTTTATAGTTATGGGTTATGTAAAAAGTGTTTTCTTAATATAAAGGAAATGTCAATTTTTTTTATGTGAAAAAAAAGTAATTATAATTATTATTTATATACAATATTATATGATATGTTGAATTAAATATATTTATTTTAGTTAATTTTTGCTAGTTTACTAGCTCATTTAATTAAGATATGGGTTTCCTTATCGAAACAAGAATGAAAGTTCAATTTCCCTTAATACATAAGTCTAATTATTAAAAAAAACTAATTAAACAAAATTCAAATCCATACACCCAACCGATTTATGTTAAACTGGTTAAATAAAATTCAAATCCATGCACCCAACAGATTTAATATGTTGACCTCTTCTTCATTTCCTTAGGCCACTCCTATTGTTAAGACGAATTTATGTTATTTTAATTGTTTAAATTTCTTAAACAGTGCAATTGTAGAAAAAAATGTAAAAGATTATAACAATCAGAGGCACCATTAAACAGAAATAATACAGGGGCAGAGTTTCCAGCACAAATTAAAGTTCGAAAATGTAAAGGCTTATAAAACTGAAGGGCACCATTTAAAAAAACAAATAGAGGTACGGAGTTTCCTGCACTAAGTTAATGTGAACAGGCCAAGTCAAAGTAAAGTAATTGGAAGGATGAAGAATTGATTTACTCTGAGTTCTGGTTCGATAAAATTTGTCCTGGCACGGGTTTAACAAACGAAGTGACCTAGATGAGCTATCCCGAGTAGATCTACATATTTTTCCTTTTCCCATTCTCTGCTTCACCTTCACAGGAACTTCCACACTGCAACATTTTCTGTCTTGTGCTCTAATTTCAGAAATTCTCAAAACATTTTTTCTAACTTTTTCATTAAGAACAAAGCGATTTGCCGTTAACAAACCCTAAGATATCTACAGAAATTTATATATATAAAAAAATCTCAAATTCAAACTTTCAGGAAACAATTACAAGATCTCGATCTGAGTTTAGAAATGATGGGTTTCGTGTGATGAATTACAAGATATCTATACAACATCGAAACATAAAACAGAAGCAGATTTAAAGATTCCTTTTGTAAAACAACATAGTTTTGGGGTATGAGTCCAACCTCAGCCTCATCCAGGAATAGGGCGGAAGGAATCATGATCATTTACTGTGAGAATAGTAGTAGCAGCGGCTTCTGGTGCGAGAGAAATACTACTGCGCTGTGAGAAAAGAGGGAAAGTTCTGCACACGGGGCAGGTTGGGTGCAGGTGAAGCCATTCATCGATGCAATCCACGTGGAACATGTGACCACAATCAGGGATAACCCTCACAACTTCCGATTCCTTATAATCGCTCAGGCAAATAGAGCAACAGTTCTTGTCCTCCGCTTCTTCTAAATCATTTCCTTCTGCAGAAATGAACGATCCGGAATCTTTCTCGGAGTATGACATCTTGGGGAATGAATTCAATGTCTCCTCATCGATCCCAATTTCCACGCTGTGGTGATCCAAATGGGCGAGATCGTTAACCACGCCTGGTGAAGCAATTAGTAAAGGAACTCCGTAGCATGCGCGTAGGAAAATATAAGAAAGTAACAATATGGTGGTTATCAGAACCACAGTTACCAACGGCAGCAATATGCCAATATAAGTGCTGTTAAATTTTTCAAGACTGGATGCAGTTGAATTTTGGTCCATCTTGAGATCTATTGCTAGCTATGGCGTGCTTCGGCTCTTACACTCGCTTTTATGCCGGCTTCAAAGCAGCGTTTCTGGCGGCTCGGTTCCCTAAGTCATGTAATGGAGGAATGAAGGATTTCTGGGGTGCAATGCTATAAGATATGAGCCATTCTTGATATATGGCCCTGATTACGTTGGTGATCTGAAGGTACTTGTTAGTTGACCTGGGGATACGAGGCACCTGTTCTGGAATCCTCGTCGGTTCTTTCCCATCTCTTATCTAAACACACTACACCAATAAGGCTAATATTATTCAACTAGCTGCAGGCCATGGCGGTTGGATCTAAAGCTACTTTAGACAGCGAACAAGCATGCTACAGTTGCATTGACCAGGCAAATACTCAATACAATTAATTAATTAGTATTGTATTTAAAAAGGTTATAAATACACGTAAATCTCCTTAGATGCAATGAATGGAACAGTCATCTACGTAACTAAGTAGGAACTTTATCTAAAACTTTTTAGAACCTTGTTTTAGCCATGATGATTAGTTTATTCTAATCCTCTCAAGTTAAGTTGAATGCTTCGAACATTTACAATACCTATATTTTGTTTATAAAAATAAAAATAAAAAACATCTCTTGCTAAATGGTTTTTTGATTTACAAATTTTAAATTGATCAAAAGTTTAGATATTGATATGTTTATACAAATTCTTTAATAAAATAATATATGATATTGATATGTTTGTTCTTTTGGTGGCAGGCATGGTTTTTTTATAATACTATTTCTGAGTTGATGTCACAATATAATTGTGTTGTTTTTTTGTTTTTGTTGAAATTTATTAAAAATTATACTTAGAATAAGTTATACAATTTGACATTAGAACTCTAGTCATAAAAATTTATATTTTTGTATAAAAGGCACCAATAAACAACTCGTCTTATATTTTTGCATAAAAGGCACCAAAAAACAACTCCTAATAAAAAGTGATGCTACTAGTAGCACCACTTTATTTTTGTGGTTAAAAATATAGATTTGACCAAAACAATCATTATTGTTGTTTACAAAAACCTTAAAATCAAGCCATGAGTTGAAAACTAACCGGTAGCACACTTTTTCAAAAAATGGCATTATTATATCAATTGTCATAATTTAAAAGTGTATTTATTAAATATCTTAGTAACATTATATAAAATTTGCACTCCCTTCGACACAAATTATTCAAGAAATTATTTTATCACTCTTTCTATATAAAATAAATGAATTTATAACAATATTCATAATAAAAAATAAATTTAAAAAATCTTCAAAAAAAATTATTTTTTATAAAAAATTATAAATTGTTGTTTATAAAAACTTTAAAAAAAATCATTTTTTAGAAAAATTATAAAAAAATATTATAAAAACTTAAAATTTTTTTAAAAAAATTACAAATTATAAAAAAAAAACAAATTATAAAAAATTAAAACAAAAACATTTAAAAACAAAAAAACTCTAACCCATCCCCCCACTCTCCCATTCTCCTCAATCCCCCCTTCCCCTTGCCCCTCCGCACCCATCCCCCTCCCCCATCCTCCTCCCTCGCCCCTTCCCCTCCCCTCTACTCCCTTCTACCTCCCCCTTCCCTATCCTCCTCCCTATCCCCTCCCCTCCCCATTTGGCAACACTTGGGCAGCCCTTTGGGCGCATGAGGGAGCGACGCCCCATTGCTCCCTCGTGTGCCCAAAGGGACGCCCAAGTGTTGGCGAAGGGAGATGGGTACGTGGGGGCGTGGAGGGGGAGGGGACGGGTGGAGGGGAGAGGGAGGAGGATGGGGGAGGGGGAGAAAGAGGAAGAGGGGGACGAAGGGGAGAGGGGAAGGGGGGAAGGAGGAGGATGGGGGAGGGGGATGGGTGCATAGGGGAGAGGGGATGGAGTAGGATGGGGGAGGGGGAGGGGTAAAGAGGGGAGAGGGGAGAGGGGAAGGGTGGAGGGAGGAGGATAATGGTGTAGTGGGAGGGGATGAGTGACAGCGAGAAGGGGGGAGGGGTTAGCATTTTTTTTAATTTTAATGTTTTTCTTTCGTTTTTATAATTTTTTTTTTTTATAATTTCTATTTCTTTTTATGTTTTTTTTCTAAGTTTTTTTTTTAAATGTTTTTAAGAATTTGTTTTTGTTTTAAATTTGTAGGTATTACTTTTATTTGGATTATCTATATCTATATCTATATCTATATCTATATCTATATCTATATATATATTGTTTAAAGTTTAAAAAAAAATTGTTTTGAAATTGCTTATAAATTTTATAAATTCTTTCTGTAAATATAGAAATTTTTATATTTTTTTTACTTTTTCGAAGAATAAAAATTAATCTCCTTTCTCATTTTGTTTTTTCCATTTTTTTCGATTCTCAATTCTTTACTTTGTTGTGACACGCCCCTCTGGGAAGTGAGGAAAATCTCCACTCCTACCCTAAGCCCTCTTTCGGTGCCAAAAGCGTTGCCTCAACCGACGCAATTATGAGGAAAATGTCAAACTTGACAAATGTTTTATAAGATATTTTTGTAATGTTTTCACTTTACGATTTTATTGTGAGAATAAATATTATGTTTTTAATATGTTATTTACAAATATATGGTATACATCTTGTTCATTTTATGTCAATTATCACTTTATGGAAAATAGTGTTAAATCGAATAGTTTTTATACATAAAATCACTGAAAATGTGTTAAAAATGGTTTGTAATGTCTTTATTTGCCAAAAATGACTTATTTAAGGCAAAAGTTTAAAGATAAACTTCCAAAATGTATATATTTTCTCATTATAAGTAGCTACTAAATGTATATTTTTTAGTAAAAGTTGAAAAAATGCATTTGCAAATAATTTTTTTTTTTTTTATGACCAAGAAGTTTCAAAATCGCAAAAAAATGGCTCGAAATGAAATATGATGCTACCAAGATATGCACTTTTTGAAATGGAGGTAAAAACAACTACTAAAATTGAAACCCCAAAAAACAAGAACAATGTCGCGTTCTCATCAAGTTGTATAACTTGTTGCAACCAAACTACTTGAAAAGTTGTTGTAGCTGCTACATACTCAACCTCTGTTCAGGAAATTGTCACAATGGGCTACTTCTTGAATGCCCATGAGATCAGACTTGTACCCAAAAGTACTCTTCCTATCATCCATGCTACATGAAAAATAATTGTTAGTATATTCAACCAAAAAAATTATCATTATTGCTAGAATATACTATACCATATCCTACTCTTCTAGCAATATCTCACGATTCTCTTGCCAACTTGCCATTGTGATTTTTCTGGAGTCTCCATGGACCTAGATATTAAACCAATTGCATACATTATGTCTAGTCTATGGCAATGAGATGCATGAGGCTTCCAACCAATTTATTGAACAATGTGGGATCACAGTGCTTTCTTTGTTGAGTTTTGTGGATGTTGCAACTTGAGTTGTTGATACTTTGTAGTTAATCATTTGGAACCTCTTCAACACATCTAGCATACTTTGTTTGACACAAAATTTCTTGAATCTAACTAAACAAATTCAATTCCAAGAAAATATCTCATTCTCCCTAAATCAAGATCATTTCAAATTCTTGTTTCATAAGTGCTTTAAAATTGAATTTTGACAAACCTCCCATGAAAATCATATCATCAACATGCAAGCAAACAATAAACATCTAACCTTTGTCATTTAATTTTGTATACAAAGTGGGTTCATTGTCGCTTTGGCTAAAACCGTTACTAATGAGATAACAATCAATCCTACTTCACTAAGCTCTAGGTCCCTATTTAAGCCCATAGAGTGTGTTTTTCAACATGTATATATTATCTTCATTCCCTTTGATTTTGTAACGTGGTGGATTCTCTACATAAACTTTTTATTTTATAAAAACATTTAAGAATGTTTATTTCATGACCATTTGATAACATTTCTATCTGTTTTAAGCTTATATAGCTAAGACAACCTTTACTTTATTGTATCTAGCCTTGCAACTTAACATTGCAATTTGTATGCAAACATCTCACCATAGACTATTCCAAGTTGTTATGTAAAATATTTTTCCACTAATTTGTCCTTGTACCTTTCAACTTCTCCTTTATTAATGAACTTTATTTTGTAGACCCATTTAACTCTAATATAGTTCTTTCCCTCTCGATCTTCTAGATCTCATTTGTTATTCCTTTTAATGGAATTAATTTCATGATCCATTTTCCTTACCAAATGTTCTTCTTTAATTGAGTCTTCTTGGATACAAAATAATGCAAAATTTGAATGTTTATCTAGCTCATCATAAATATCTCTTAAATTTTATTTTTTATAGGAGAGTTACAATCATTACTAGAATGAGGATTAGAAGTGGAATGGCTATCTAAACTAGATGGATCAACTTGAGTAGAAATCCTTAGAATCCTTCTATGAGTACCTCTGACTGGTGATTGGGATTTTTTTCCACCTTGTGCGTTATACTACTATGATTCCTCTTCTTCTTGAGGTATAGCAACTCAAATAATTATGGCATTTTTTGTACTATTTTCCCATGCTCCTTCTTCTTTGATTTCTACATCTTTGTTAATGATGAGATTATTGGTAACTAGATTCTACAACTTGGATTCCTTAGAGTCTTCATTGTACCAAAGGAAGATACATTTCTCACTTCTATCATATGACTTTCTCCTCAGCTCTTTAGGCACAAGAGCATATGACACACATCCAAACACTTTGAAATAGATTATGCTACAACTCATACCTATCCATGCTTCTTGTGGGATTCTATTTTTACACTTTCGGTGGGAGATTTGTTCAACATATAAAATAAACAAGCTACTGCTTCTCCCCAATAGTCATCTGGAAAATGTTTTTTCTTCAACATGCTTTGTGCCATGGTCATGATGGTTCTATTTTTTCACTCATCCACACCTTTTTTGAGATGTATATCTTGTTATAAATTGTATTTTGATGGCACATTTCTTTCAATATTATTGAAAAATATTTGAATCATATTTTTGTCTTTCCACCAAAGTCTTGAATTCCTTGAACCCGCCAAAAGTGTCTAATTTTTTACAAGAAAATACACCCAATTCTTTATTCTATAATCATTTATAAAGGTTAGGAAGAAGGAGCTTCTTCCAAGTGACTCAAATTGAAAACGACAACATAGATTTGTATGAACCAGCTCCAAGAGTGCTTTGTCTCTATGGGACCTTCCTTTAGGGAAAATTTCCCTATGTTTCTTTGCTAGAATTCCTGTCTCACATGAACTAGTTGAATCTTGAATGGGATGAAAATGGGAGGAAAACCTATAACGATCTTGTTTTCATAAAAAAAATTTAGATTACCAAAATGAACATGACCAAATCTAAGATGCCACAACTAGAATTCATCTAAGCATGTTTTTTTATAGAAAAGGATACATCCTATGTATGATGATTCATAACTAGAGAATACATCTTATTATGTGTCATATGAATTTTTCCAATTAACATTTTACTTGGATGTATATCAAAGATGGAACATTCATCATCTTTAAACATTAGTGGTGTAGGATAGATCATAGAACCAAATCTAGACCGTACTGCAATATCAAAGCACATAACGATGCAACACACAATGACAAAGACACAGAAATGACCAAGAAGTATGGATGTAATTAATTAATCAATCTTCTCTTATCAGAGGAATTACATTAGATTATTACATGTAGAGTCGATGCTCTGTTCTTACAATTACAGAATACAGGGCTCAGTCTTTTGTGAGGGAATTTTCTATGAGTTCAACAACAGCAGTTAAAGGAAAAACCAAAAGCCCCCTTTTTTCCTCACGAGCTAGTATTTATACTCATTCTTCTTTTGGAAATCCTACTCAAACCCTCTTCTAGAAGTCTATTGTTGCTTCCATCCATGATCAAACTTCATTAAATTCCCGTCGACCTCTTATCAGTTCCTTCTGCCATCTGACATTCTGCAAAAACCGCCATAGCTGCGCATTAAATTCTCCAACTACTTTTGGAGTCGTTCCTCAGTGCTCGAAAGTTGTTGATCATTGATCGAATCAACTTCTATCCTTGACTTTCGGATTATCTGTTGGTTGGTATCTGCTTTGACCATTTATTTTTCGCCTTATCTTCCATCGACCCATTGGTTGACATCATGACTGCTCCATTGAATCATATTCAGTCGCTTGCTTGGAACCGTCGACTGTTTCCCAGGAAACCTCAGTCAGTTCACTTCAACTGTTCCTATCGGACTAGATACCCCGACATTAGTCTCCCTAGGTTGAAAAGAACTATGCACTGGCTCTTCAATTCTTCCATCATTTCTTCTGAGATCCATGTCGCTTCCTCAAGGCTTCCATTCCTCCAACAAACCATGTACTCTTTCTTCTTTTGTCGTTGGGTACTTCCAATTTCTCTTTCATCGAATATTTCTTCGACTTCTTCCTTCAATTGGACTGGAAGTTGTTATTTCTAGTCGATGTCCAACTTTACCCCACTTGTCGATCCTTCCTCATAACTGTACAAGTCGACGACATTAAACATCGATGAAATGTTCATGTCCTTGGGAAGCTCCAACACATAAGCATTATCAGAAATTTCCTTTAAGATCCTGCAAGGGCATATCTTCTTCAGCCTAAATTTGTTGTACGTTCCTTTTGGGAACTTCTCCTTTCGCAAATGTGGATACAACACATATTTCATTAAAATTGGAAGTATTTTATTACAAGGATAACCCAAAAATTGAGTTTTTTTGTTATTTTGGAATTCTAGATCCACTATTTAATTCCAAATTTATTGAAATATGTGTTATACACTGAATCTCCTTCTACAAAATATTGCAGTCATTTCTTCTTGTTAGCCCTCAATTTATATGCAGTGTTGCTTTTCTCTAGCTATTTTCTTACCCTATCATGCACTTCTTTAATGTGCTCTGCAAATGTCTTGGGTTTTGCACTTCTCATTGATCCCATCGATAGCTCTGTTAATTCGGCTACTCCATATGGGATTCTCCCTTGCATTATCTGGAATGGGCTCTTTCCATTCAACCTATTCACCGGGTTTTTGTACATGAATTTTTCCAGCACCAACACATTCTCGCACTGCCTTGGTTGGTCAGTGGTCAAACATATAAGTAGATCTCCCAAAATTCTGTTAACGACTTTAGTTTTCCCATCAGTTTGTGGATGGTATGCAGAACTAAAATACAGTCTTGTATCTAACTTCTTCCACAACGTGTGCCAAAAATGACCCATAAACTTGGTTTCTCGATCCAGTGTTATGCTCTTTGGTAGCCCATGCAATCTCACAACTTCCTTAAAGAATAGCATAGTAATACCGTGGCATCACTCATTGTTCTGCACGGAATGAAATGTGCCATCATAGAAAACTTGTCTACTACCAAAAATATGGAGTCATTACCTTGTTGTTTGTTTGGAAATCCTAGCACAAAATCCATACTAATATGTTCCCGTGGAACAATCGGCAGTGGAAAAGGTGCATACAGTCCCGTATTTTGACTTCTCCCCTTGGCATGCTGGCATGTCTGACACTATCGAACCCACTTTTTTACATATGTTGCCAATCCTGGCCAGTAATACTTCTCTTCAACCAACACTTTGGTCCTGTCGATGCCAAAGTGTCCTCCCAATCCTCCACTATGCACTTCCTGTATCATATTCTCCTTTACTGATCCTCGGGGAATACACAATTGATGTCCCTTAAAAATATATCATTCTTGGATAAAATATTCCAAGTATGGATCTTGGTCGACACTCCATGGTTCCTTCGACATTTTCCACGCTTCAGCAAAATCCTCGTCGGTTTCATATTCCTTCTTTACCGACTCTAACCCTCTGGGTTGAACAATCGCCGTGCTCAATAATGCAACTCATCGGCTCAATGCATCATCCACTTTATTCGACTTTCCCGGCTTATGCTACAAAATAAAGGTGTAGCTCTATAGAAACTCTACCCACTTCATATGCATTTGGTTCAACTTGGTCTAAGTGTTCAAATATCTAAGAGCGTAATGGTCGGTATATAACAAAAATTATTTTGGAAACAAATAGTGCCTCCATTTCTTCAATGCCTGGATGATGGCATAAAGCTCCTGGTCATAGACCGAGTACTTATGTTTTGTGGTGTCCAACGTTTCACTGAAAAAGGAAATCGGTTGGCCTTCGTGGATCAACACTGCTCTAATCGCCACTCTACTTGCGTCACATTCGACTTGAAATACTTTGTCGAAATCAGGGAGAGATAGAACTAGTATCTCCATCACCTTTTGCTTCAAATTATTAAATGCACGTAAGGAGAACTTCGTCCACCTAAACTTGCCCTTCTTCATGCACACTGTCAGTGGTGCACATGTGCGACTAAAATCTCTAATGAACTCCAGTAGAAACTGGCAAGTCCATGGAAACTCCTTACTTCAGTGGCATTCGTCAATTCCGACCACTCCAAAATAGCCTTGATATTTTCTAGTTCTATCTTCAAAACTTGACTCAATATTATGAATCCCAAGTGTTAACACTAAAAAATTGTTCACTAGCTCGTCTCCCTAGTCACATAAACCATTTGTCCACTTTTCCGACATTTTTGCTCTAAAACCCTAAATTGGTAACCACATGGGAAAAAAATCATTATTCCCCTAAAAAATAGCTAAATTCCTTCAAAAAAGGTTAAAAACATGCTAAAAGGATCCAAAACTCGCCAAAAAGAAAAGAAAAAGGGGAAAAAGTCAAAATAAAATAAAAAAGAGGGAAAATATCAAATACCACTAGCCAATACTACTAGTTTCCCAAAACCATGGGCCAACACTCCACAACACAAAATTGCTATAAAAAAGTGTTGGAGGCTCCCCATTTCAAATCCATGATCCCCATTTCAAAACATGGGCCTTCGGCCTTCATGCGCATTTGGCCTTGTAAGATGCGCCCTACGCTTGCTTGGTTACCCGAAACCCGCGCATTTTGCGCGCCTGCTTTCCTAAAAGTCGCACCCTCTGCGCACTTCTGAGTCTGAAACCTATTCCCCAGTCGCTCGCTTTCCACCCATACCCCTCCCTTTTTTCATGTTTCCTGTTTTTATGTTTCGACGTAATTTTTCTATAGTATGCCGCACTCAGAGCACAAAGTTTCACCTCATAGAGGCACCCTGCACTTGTTTTTTCCTTTTTTCTTTCCCTTGGCTGCACCCACAAACCCCTATTTTCCTACGCACATTTTCCATTAGTTTTTCTGCTGTCTTGCTTGTTGTAGCATTAGAGACATTTGAGTGTGTATGCATCCTTCCAAGATTGTTATCTCTTGCATCATAGTTCAGCAAGTTTATTTCCTGCATACTTATTATCGCAATAGTATTCTTTATTTTTGAAAAGTAAAAGAAAAAAAATATTTTTTTCCCGTCTCAGTTGTTTCTTTCAAGTATTTACTATCTGGCAATCTTGGGTTCACACCACTTGTGCACATACACTCTCCCCATAATTCAAGAGAGACTTGAAATTGTCTTAATTAAACCCACCTTAACCCCACTTGGGGAACACAAAAACAACTCTGTATCTAGGTAGGGCATTGGGGTTAGGCATCCAAATAACACCCCCTTTGTCTTTTACATTTGATACATAGCTGTTGTCTTTTAGGAAACCAAAATCCCCTATTACTTATTGGTACGAATGACACCTATTTTTCAGAGGGCGTCTCCCTTAGGAGGGAAAGTAGCAAGATTGGTTGAGTGGAATTTCACTCTCCATTCTGTACAGAAGGACACCAACTCGTTATTCTCGTCGTGCATACCAGCACCCATACTAGTTGTGTGACAACCAAAGAAATGAAGTTGCGGGACACCTTTCCAGATGTGCCATGAATGGGGTAGATTAGTTTCCATTATTCTAGGACTCTTTTACCCGGAATCCCTCTCGATAGAGGGATATCCTTTATCCATTTGGTTCTACATTTTCTATTTCCTGACTGCATATTTCATCACCCTACAGGGGATACGATTTATGTGAGCTTCCATATCTTTTAGATAGGTGTTTTCATGCTCCTATACCCCCATTGGTTAGTGAGTCTACCTTTTTATTTCCGAGAGTGGTACTTGTTGGTATTTTGACCATTTTTTTGCCACTCTGCTTATTGTAGCACATTGTTGGAGCAAGTGTTTTTCAGCTTGTTGTTGGCCTGAGTGTCGTCTTTTCACTAGATATACTCTTGCACACGCAGTTGCATTAGGATTTTTTATCATTTTATCTACCGCATCCCCTCATCACTTCTTACACTTGTCACCATTGATTCACCGATAAACTCTCGTCGTCTACGGGGCCTATCCCCGCAACACAGTCCACTTTACCTCCCCTGTCACAGACACACAACTTTGTCTCTAGATATTCATCCCAATGCCCCTTATTTTACCTCTGATTTTGAATCAGAGTTACCCATCTGAACGACCCGAAACCAAAGAGGAAGCATCCTCAAATCCCAATAGTTTGACCTCATCTATGCACAGTCAGGCTAGCTATAGTCCATTTTACCTGATTCTCCTTGCGATGATTGCTCGAGGAAGGATGCGTCGGGAGAATCCCATGCTGTTGATGTCATTATCAGACACATTTCTTCTCATAGTCAAAATTATGCCCATATGCCTCCCCCCACTGCCCTGGATTATAACCTTGCACTTAATTCCTCCATGACTGGTCCTGGCTTTTCGTGCACCACAACTCATTTAGGAGAAACACCCTAGTATGCTCCTATGGCCCAAGCCCCCCATATACATGAACCTTCTTGTCCGATGCATATCTACAGACATACACCGTCAGCATACGCCCCACCTTGCTCACCTCCTTCCTACTACCATCAACCTCCTGCACCTGCGCTCGCAGCACCTCAAGCCCCTCTAGCTTATTATCCATCGTAGGCTGCCCCAACACTTGCACAACCGCAAAACCCCCCTGTTCCCCAAGAAAATTTTTATGCTCAACAAAACCAACCTGTCCAATAGATCAACCAACAAGGACAACAAAATAGGGGACGAGGCCATAACCGAGGAAAAAACCAACCTCTGGATAGAGGCAGTCCACCACCGCACCCCCCAAACAATAATGGTGTTACACCAACTAACCAAAATACTGATCGACCTCCTCGGCAAGGAAAAAACCCCTACTTATGCAAAAACTACCCATGCTCTATTTGCAGAGTATATGGCCATTACACGCATAACATCCCCATCTCGAGCTCACTCATTAACTATGGAATGATGATGCCCAAAGCCAAGGAAATGTTGCACCTCCAGCACCACCTAACCCCTCGCAACCTCGGGAAAAGCCTATGGTATTGCAGAACCCCCTACCCACACAAGGGGTAGTAGCCACCCAAACTTTGGCTCCCCCTAAAGGGGTTACGACAGTAAAACAAGAAGTTGCTTATGCAAATCCTAGAAGTCAACCCATTTACTTAGTTACCCACCACCTTTTAATGATGTCTTCGACTGATATAAACCTTCAAACACGATGTAACCAGTATTGTTCCACCACAAAAACCATTCTTGTGGACAAGGCTACTAACACTCTTCCAATAGATCATTCGTTGTGTATAACCCCCGCACTGTTCGAAGGGGCCCTCAAAGCTCCTCTATTTCCTCTGTGGTGTGCTAATAACAACCCTAATGCTCATGCTGCTGTTAAAACCTTAAAAGTGCTCACTAGCTCATTCCCTTACTCACATGACCCATTTGTCCACTTTTCCGCCATCTGAGCCTCTGAAACCAACAAAAGGTCACCAAAAGACCTTAGTACACCCCTTTTTCCATTAAAAAAGATTATTTTTCCAAGAATATCATAAAAAACCCTCAAAAAGGGTCCAAATTCCCAAAAATATTAAAAAGGGAATTAAAATATTATTTTTATTCAAAAAAGGAAAAAGGAGGGAAAATTACCTAAACCATGTTGGTCAATACTATTGGTTTCCACAAAACCACAAATGGTATTCCTCACCACCAAAACCTATAAAAAGGTGGTAGGGGCTCCTCATTTCACATCCTTCCATTATCTCATCCTTATGCTGCTGAAATCTCCCCTGAGCACTTTTAGCCATTGAAGCAACCTTGGAGAAAGAGACCTATTGGAGTTTGGAGCTACTCATCTTGGGAGTTGCTCAACATCAACCTTCACCATTGAAGGTAATATCGCAAGCACTTGCTTGCCCCCCACTTTTCAATACAAAAAATTATTTATTATGTTTCTTGTTCTTGATTTTGAAATGTTTACATTATTTGCTTAGATTCTTGTTTAGATCCATGAAAAGTATTGTTTATTTAGTTTATTGTTTTTATTTCTATTGAAACTGCTACTACTAGTTAGTAGGTGCCCATAGCACTAAGCTTGGTTGCAAAACCGAGCCAACAGTTTTTGGCGACTCCGCTTTGGTTTGAACTTTAGATCTCTAGCTTTGCCATTAAATCTTAGTTTTTATGAGTTTTTAATCTTTAGATCCATAGATCTACCATCTTAGACAACAGATCCATTGCTGTTCTGAGATTTGGCCCCTTAAACAGCCCGAAATTTTCAATTTTCGGGTTCGTTTCTCGGTTTCCGTGCACGGCTTCCGCCTCGCGGCTTTTTTCCAGACAGTCGCGCGGCCCATCGCGACTTTTCTGCGTTTTTCCGCGCGGTCCATCGCGGATTTTTTACAGACAGTCGCGCGGTCCATCGCGACTTTTCTGCATTTTTCCGCGCTGCTCATCGCGGCTGTGCGGCCAAAACCTGCGCGGCTCATCGCGACTGTGCGTCCAAAACCCGCGCGGTCCATCGCGACTGTGCGGCCAAAACCCGCGCGGTCCATCGCGACTGTGCGGCCAAAACCCGCGCGGCCCATCGCGGCTGTTCGTCCAAAACCCGCGCGGCTGAATTTTTCATTCGGCCATCCCGATTTTGAAAAATATTTTTTACTGTACTTTCTGCCCATAGCACATTTTTTACAGTACTAAATTCTGCATAGTTTACAGATTTGAAAATTTTTTTTACTATTTAAAAGTGCATACCTAGAAATCTTTTTAAAAATTTTCAAGAAAGTGAAAGAAAGATTCATTTTGCATTCTTTATCTAGATTCAAATTTTTTCTTGTTTACTTCTTTAGAATCTTGCCCTTAGCAATTTTTATTGAAACGAAGAAATCCATTTATTTCTTTTAAAAAAAAGGAGTTTATTATTTGCTTTCATAAATCCAAGAAATCTTTTATTTTTTGAGTTATTTTTTGAAAAAGCATATTAATTCCTTTTAGTGAAAAAAGTCTTAAATATTTGCTTGTTATTTTTCGAAAAATCCTTTATTTTTTGAAAATTTCCCTTAAAAGCATTTACTTTTTCCAAGTTCAGTTTACAACACCTCACGTGCACTCACACGATCACTTAATTGAACTAAGACTTAAAACTTACCCTAATTTGAACACACTCTTAACCCCACTTGGGGAACACGAAAAGAATTCTTGTAGCTAGGTAGTATTGGGGGGATAGGTGTTCCAATAACACCCCTCAGTTCATACATCTGAGACATAGAAGCTGTCCAATTAGGGAGCTAAAATCTCTTAGTACTTTTTGGCGCGGTCACAACTGGTTTGTGGGAAGGCCTCTCCCCTAGGAGGGTTGAAGTCGCGAGGATGGTTCCGGAAGCCTGAGTGGGATACCGAAACCCATTCAGTAACCGAAGGGCTACCATTCGCAGTTCTCGGGATATCCCTGTATTGGGATATTGCGATCAAAGGACCAAACGGCAGATTTACCTTTTCTCGACGCGTCATGAACGGAGTATCCTAGTAGCCTGTCTTTTTAGGATTGATTACCCGGTGTCCCTCCCGGTAGGGGGATATCTAGCCGTTGTCTCTACATTCATATTGTCTGACTTGGATTTCATCACCTTGCAGGGGATATCGTCTGTTTGAGTCACAATACTTTTAGATTAGGTGTTTGCATGATCTTTACCACCTTTTGAGTCTAGTTACACCTATTTTTTCTAGGAGCCGCTTGCATGTTGGTATTCTGACCAGTTGTTGCATTCCTCCACTTATTGTAGCACAGCTGCTAGAATAAGTGCCCTTTTTGAGGATTGATTTTTTGGCCTATGAGCCTCCTTTTTTCACTCCCCTACTTGCACCCTTGGTTGCATTAGGGTTTTTGAGTCTTTTTACATATATCACCACCTGATACTTAAACAAATTTTTTTTTATTTTATTTTATTATATATTACATTTATTCTCACCATTGAGAATTCTAGACGTTCTAGTCGTCTACAGGGTGAACTCCCAGAGTTTAGTCCACTTGGCTCTCCACGTCACGGACGCAGATCATCATCCCTTGATTCGACACATCGTCAATCAATTAGACGGTCATCCGATTCTGACATACCCCACTTCACCTTTGATTTGGAGGTAGAATCCGAAAACCCCACCGAGTTACCACCAACCACAATTATGTCTGGAACACCATTTGATCCACTATTTACATCTACCATAGGTCAGACATCCGCAGACCCTTCTGCGGTAGTACCATCCACGGCAACAACCACCCCCTTGGGTATGCCCAATATGGGTAACACTCCACATTCAGGAATGCCTAGCACAGGGCCACCACCTGTCATGGGCATGCCCAACATCGGGGTCATACCCCCTTCGGTTTCCACAAACCCTATCCCAGGAATCCCTAGTGCGATTCCTAACCCAAGTGTAACCCATGTTGCACTTGGGAGTGCTATACCAGGAATCCCTAGTGCGATTCCTAACCCAAGTATAACCCATGTTGCACTTGGGAGCGCTAACCCATATCAGGCCACACCTATTGGAGGGCACATACCCTCCATACCTAGCATACCTATAGGCGCTACTGGACCCCTACACCATACCACAATGGCTAGGCAGGTCCCGCTTCCGGTCACCACATCTGCTAGTCTACCATACATGGCAAGTCTGAACCTGCCAGATTTAGCTAGGCTCACAAATGACCCCATCAGACATGATCCTGCTTGGCCCCATATGCCCACTAAGCTTCCCTCTGACATCCCTAAGTTTGAGGGAATGGCTGGAGAAGACCCCCAAAATCACATCATGTCATTCCATCTATGGTGTTCCTCCAACTCCATAGTGGATGACTCAATCCTCCTACGGCTTTTACAACGCACCTTCACTGGCTCCGCAGCCAAATGGTATATCGAGCAACCCCATGGGACGCATTCCACATTTACCTCCCTTGCCTCGACCTTTCTACAATTCTTCCAGCTACCTGTCCGCTACGATGCGGGCGTCGAGATCCTACTGTCTTGCAGACAGAACACGGCCACGCATATCACTGACCATATTCATGATTGGCGTCGGCGCCGAAGCCTATGCAAGATCAAATTAGACGACCGAATCTTTTTAGACTGGTTCCTTAAATCCCTCCTTCCTCTCATTGCGAAGGATGTAGCATCTGAAAGACCCCAGTCAGAGGAGGAGGCCATCCTTAAGGCCCAACAGTTTGATCTTATCTATGCCCAATCGGGTTACTTATACACGATCATACCGGACGCCCCACGAGGTGACTCTGCACGCGGTGACACACCGGGGGCATCACATGCCGCTGATGGCATTATTGGCCAAATTACACCGCAAGCAAAACCTTTCAGTATGGTGAGCACCATGCCCGCCCCAGACCTTTCTAGGGCTACATCTAGTTCTGGAGCGACGACTTCCTATGCTCCAACAATCCAGACCCATCACGTTCATGGACCCTAGTGTCCACAACATTGTTATGGCCAAGCGCCATCAGCATATGTACCTCCTACATACTATGCTCAACCTACGGTACAGACCCCCATGCAGTTCCCACAACAGCCCATGCATTACCCACAACCGGTTGCACCAGCTAACCTCACACCTCCACCAGCTCAGGGGTACCAAAAACCCCAACAGGCAACTGGACCACCTCCACCTCCACCTGCATACTATCTACCGCAACCTGCTCCCGCACCTGCGGCTCCCCAAAATCCCCCCAATGCTCAAGGGCACGTGTACGCACAACAACATCAGCCCCAATACCAAAACAACCAGCGCAACCAAGGTGCGCAACAGAACCGTGGTAGAGGTCATAACCATGGTAATAACCAACAACATCAGCAAGGTCCTCCACCTCCCAATCCTCCGCAAAATAACAATGCTTCTCCTCCCAACCGCAATCCGAATCGGAATCCTAAGCAGCCTAGAAATAATAACCTCAGAACAAACCACCCTTGTTCTATTTGCGGGGTCTATGGTCATTACACGCATTCTTGCCCACATTTGGAGCGAGCTCGGCAACTCTGGACCAACGATGCCCATCGTAAAGGGCAAGCGGTTCCTCAACCACCACCCAACCCTCCACCACCTCAACATCAACCTTTGGTGCTGCAAAACCCCTTTCCAAACCAGGGTGTAGTGAACACTCAGCCGTTAGCCCCCCCTCAGGGAAACGTGCCACCACAGCAGATCACTTATGCAGCCCCTGATCAACCCATGTTCGATTCAGGTACTCACCATTTGTTGATGATGTCGACTGCCGATGCTAACCTCCAAACTCGTTGGAACCAATATGGCTCCACCTCTGAAGCCCCTCCCGCCGACAAGAACACTAACGTTAATCCCACAGATCAAACGTTACGTATACCTCCGGCTTCACTTGATGGCGCTTCCAAAGCACCTCGCTTCCCACTTTGTCGCATCAACAGTAATCCCAATGCTCGCGCTGCGTCGAATTACAACATCCTAGACGACTTAGCCCAGTCTCCTGCAGCCATGTCTGCTTTAGAAGTTTTGCAAAACTGTCCTTCGCAGCGCAATACTTTGCTCTCTGCCATTGGCGCCATTGACCCCAATGATTCACAGTTGATCGCATTCGATTCAGACCAGTCTGAACCCCGCCTGCCTTCCTCTTTAGCATTCCAAGTTTCCGTTTCTGTTCGGAATCTTGTCATCCATCGGTGCATTATCGATGAAGGGGCCTCCACATGCGTCATGTCCACATTTGTTTGGCAGAAGTTGGGATCCCCTACTCTCCAGCAGTCCACCACTGCATTACGAGCTTATGACGGCCGTTCGGCTCAACCCCTAGGTCTTTTAGCCAATGTCCCTGTCCAGCTGGCGGGTAAAACCGTGCTCATTGACATTGAGGTCATCAATGCCCCACTAGACTATAACCTTTTACTTGGTCGCAACTACATGTATGCCATGAAAGCGGTTGCCTCATCCGTTTTTCGTACCATGATGTTCCCCCATGAGGGACGCGTGGTCAAGGTCGACCAGCTCACCTATTACGATCCCAAGGCCCCTACCACACCTGAAAATGGTCTCACCATGGTTGAACAACCTGTTTGTGGTGCAACTACCTCATTCATTTCCTCAGTAGGACCCAGAATTTACTCCGAGGCGTCGATAACCTCTACATTCCAGGCCATTCCACCACCGTCACCGGAGACCCAGGTCGCTAACCTCTGCACTCTTTCACAAACACCCGGTAATCAACCCTCCTTGTTACCCAAACCACCATTGGTCCCTAGTCACATCGGTGTTACACCTATCCACACAATCCCCTTTCTATTTCCTCCTTCGGGTGTAGTAAGCGCCCCGTTTATGGCTACCCTTAGTCTCCCCGGGTTAACATTAGGATTACCCGTGTGGTATATTACGCCTCCCGTTCCTCCACCGACACCAAATGTCATCCTACAACCGGTGCAACCCATTGTTACTTCTACCCAACCACCTCCCGGTATCACGACTCCTTCGTCGTCGACGAATCCCCCTCCATTCGTCAGGCCCACTGGGGGCAGAGGCCCAAAACCATACACTGCGGTTCCCCCACCCAAGGTAGTTAAACCTCCCCCCATATTTCATGCTCCTCCAAAATGCTCGCTGTGTGATGAGTTAGGCCATCCAACCCATCAGTGCCCACAGTTACCTGCATTGCAGGAACACATGCAAATGTTGGACGACGACCCCAACATCCCGGTGGTCAAACTAGATCCAAACCCTATGCCTCGTGATAAATCACTGCGTACCAACCACCCATGTGCGATATGCGGTATTTATGGCCACTACTCGCATAACTGTCCTGACATCCCAGACTACAGAGCAGCTCTCTACGAGATGAACAATTTGGACCTAGAGACGGCACCCTCTACTATCGAGGAGATCTACCCTCCCGCATCATCCTCATCCGGAGAGATTAACACCATCTATATGATCTCTTCGACTACCACTACCTCATCACTCGATTTGACCACTCAAAGGTCCCGCAATGATGAAGAGGTTCTAGAGGCTCCTACTGCCCTTAATCATCCCTGGGAAGACATGCACCATCGTCCATACTTCCTCCCGGAAGAGACTTCATCCACCACCGCTACGCAATCCGCGTTTGAGTCCAAAGAGTTCTTTCCTACTAGAGTCGACTGGTTAAAGGATCCGATAGCCAATATTTCTCCCGTCATCCACATTGACATCTCTGACCCACTTGGTGCCCTTCATACCATTACATTAGGAGCCTCCCACAGTGAGCACGAGATCGGAGAATACCAACGACTGTTCCAAGAATTCACTGATGTCTTTACTTGGCCAGATACCGAAATGCCTGGCCTTGACCACACCATTTACATGGTTTCCACTGGATACCCCTCTATCCGGTCGGCCCCTTCAATTAATACCTTAGACACACATGTTCAACCCTTTCAAATCGACCAGGAAACCACATGTCCACAACATGGGGGCAGGTCCAAAACCTTGCCTACTCATCATCATCGTGATCCTCGTCGGAGATACTGGGGGCATCCACACCACAAAGGGAATCCCCCATCATCATATCATCACTTCAGTATGCCACCACAGCCCACAGCCTCATGGTATAACACCCAGCCAGCAGTTGCTCAGTGCCCTATTGATCTCTCTCTGAGACAACATCTGCACCACATTGACACCTCTAAGTTAGGGGGCATAATAGATTACCTCGACCCTGGGATAGGGGGCATGATCAATCATTTTTAACCTTCTCCATCATCTCTATCTCAACACCTCAATGAGCCCATTGTTCCAACCAACACATATGTGATCCACAATCACAAACCCCATGCACATAGCATG
The DNA here is from genome assembly GCA_027924585.1 of Larix kaempferi. Lineage (NCBI taxonomy): Eukaryota > Viridiplantae > Streptophyta > Pinopsida > Pinales > Pinaceae > Larix > Larix kaempferi. Next base: position 15,940,180 of record BSBM01000286.1, on the reverse strand, counting down.
GGGGCAGGTCATTAACCCTGCTCACTTTTTCATATTCGTGATCTCAACCATTTTTTGAGGTCACGTGTCACTTGTATATTTCAGTTGATTTGATACACCTAGTATTTTGCCCCCACGGGTCATCATTTCTCCCCACCACCGCATCCTTCGCTTGGTGGGATCACCTTTATTTGTAGCCATTTTTTAACCTAGTTCTTTCCTTTAACCATTCCGGAGTCCTTATGACCTCCGTTTTTCACACCATTTGCACTGCCGGATTCATATTTCCGTGCCCGTGATGATGCTTGAGATCATTTCTCGCTCTCACCAGGACCAATATCAACATTGTGTCCCGACACCTTGTCGCCCCAGTTTGCATACCACTTCGGCCGTTCTCCGTTTTCGAAGTGTCTTATATCACCGGATTCAGTTTTCCGCGCTCGTGATGATGCTTGAGATCATTTCTCGCTCTCGCGCCTAGATTTTTCGGGCATTTTTTCCCATGCCCCCCTCATCACCTCGGTTTGCGTGCCACATCCGCCGTTCTCCATTTGTGACAATCTTTATGTCACCGGATCCAATATCCCACACACATGATGACGATGCTTGAGACCTTTTCTCGCCCTCATCAATCCATTTTTGTTCGGTATAATTTTATCCCTTTTTCGGGCCGAGCAACCCTTTTACGAAAAAGGCACTTAGGGAGTTTCTGTTAAGCTCTTTTCTGACTCCTAAAACAATGAAAAGATCGCCGAGCAATCTTGCTTCCTTTCATGCTCGCTAAACGTATCTGAAAGGGCGTCTACCTGGTATAATTTTACCCCTTTTCCGGACCTTGTAGACTAATTACGAAAAAGGTATACTCTAGTCACATCGGCTAGAAGAGTTCTCCATCCGCATCATTTTATGCTTTTTCGGGCCTTGGAGACTAAACTACGAAAAAGACCACCAATAGAGTCCACTTACCGCTTTCAGACTCTCTAAACATGATAGCAACCATGAGCATGCACCGTACTGGGCTCACAAAATCCACAGGACCGTACCATTTCAGAGCACACTTTTATCCCTTCTTGGAGCTCATTAAAACTATGAAGAAGGAAGAAGGGTGCCTCTTGGCACCACGACAGATCATATCTACTCACATAGCAGCTTCCCCATTCTGGTCGCCTTTGTTCAGAGTATTCTGCAGTATGTCACCCGGAAACTCCCTCGACAGCTACCATCAGCTTCACCCCCCCAAAGTCAGTACATACCCTTCAGTCCCTAAAAGACGATCCCCACACCTACAAGTTAGTTCCCTACGCTGCCAGGTCAACCACGTCATCTTGCTCTGAACAAAGGAAGTTTGAGTCTACCCATTTTTGACCCAGTTATTTCCCATCCCCACAAGTATGTCAGTCCTACCAGCAGTACTACATCACTTCAGTTTACACCTCGTGCTCCCAGCAAGGAAACATCATTGCCTTGTTAAGTTGCTGGTCTCCCTCTGTCGACGACAACCACATTGATTCCAGAGGATAGACCTAGAGGCCCCTGTGTCTTGGACTCATTACCATTTATGATGAGTGCCTACGAATCATTTCGAGAGGAATCCTCAGTGCCTCTCCCAATGGTTGTTTCTCACATGCTCGACTTCAACACCTTGATCGCATCGTTGAGACTCGCACAGGGTTTTGGTCCGTTCAGTTATTAGTCGAAGACCCCGGATACCTCCTGACTCCTCCACATTTTGAGAGTCTTCCTATGAATAACACCAATTACACTTTTTCTATAAGATATCCGGGCTGCGCATGGCGACAGTATTTAGATTTACCCAGGTTTCATACTCCCTTGAGTATACAGTTACAATACTCCCTAGAGATGGCTCACAGTCATTGAGTCCATACAGATGTTGGACACCTTCAGTTTCAGCAGTTCAACAGTTACTCCAGGGTATCAGTTATTGAGATCAGCCATGATCATGAGTATATCCCACAATCATGTCCCCTCTGGACCATTATGATGTACCAGTATATTTCTTTACGTATTAGATCCCCCTTCTTGGGACTAATTGTTTTGTATATGTCTTGATACGAGCATGGGAATGCCCGCCTCGTCCTTTATCAGAGATTATACCTCATTCATATTGAGGCAATGTAATATTTTTTGTTTTTGCAGCTTCCAAGGGCCGTGGCTCCAGTCTCCAACCGGTCTCTTCTCTCCCCTAAAACCCAGAAAAAGGACAAAAGAACTATGATGTCTATCGGCCATACGATGAGCTCCTGCCCTCACACATCAGGGGGCAATCTGTTAACACCTAAAAAGTGCTCACTAGCTCATTCCCTTACTCACATGACCCATTTGTCCACTTTTCCGCCATCTGAGCCTCTGAAACCAACAAAAGGTCACCAAAAGACCTTAGTACACCCCTTTTTCCATTAAAAAAGATTATTTTTCCAAGAATATCATAAAAAACCCTCAAAAAGGGTCCAAATTCCCAAAAATATTAAAAAGGGAATTAAAATATTATTTTTATTCAAAAAAGGAAAAAGGAGGGAAAATTACCTAAACCATGTTGGTCAATACTATTGGTTTCCACAAAACCACAAATGGTATTCCTCACCACCAAAACCTATAAAAAGGTGGTAGGGGCTCCTCATTTCACATCCTTCCATTATCTCATCCTTATGCTGCTGAAATCTCCCCTGAGCACTTTTAGCCATTGAAGCAACCTTGGAGAAAGAGACCTATTGGAGTTTGGAGCTACTCATCTTGGGAGTTGCTCAACATCAACCTTCACCATTGAAGGTAATATCGCAAGCACTTGCTTGCCCCCCACTTTTCAATACAAAAAATTATTTATTATGTTTCTTGTTCTTGATTTTGAAATGTTTACATTATTTGCTTAGATTCTTGTTTAGATCCATGAAAAGTATTGTTTATTTAGTTTATTGTTTTTATTTCTATTGAAACTGCTACTACTAGTTAGTAGGTGCCCATAGCACTAAGCTTGGTTGCAAAACCGAGCCAACAGCTGCCCCCAACTATAATATCATGGATGACTTACCCCAGTCTGGTGCTGCTATGTCAACCCTAGAAGTTTTAAAGAATTGCCCAGCGTAGCGCAACACACCATTGTTCGCCATAAGTGCAATCGAACCTTCTGAATCACGTATCATGGCATTCGATTTCGACCAATCTAAACCACACATGCCTTCCACATTAGCATTTCAAGTCTTCGTGTCAGTCCAAAATATTTTCATCAATCGGTGTCTCATTGATGAGTGTGCCTCTAGATGCATTATGTCTACATCTATGTGGAAGAATCTAGGATCCCCTACCCTACATCCATCAACGACTTCCTTGCAAGCTTATGATGGCCTTTCATCTCAGGCGCAAGGCCTTCTGGCTAATTCTCTAGTCCAATTAGTTGGGAAAAATGTCCCGATTGACACTGAAGGCATCAACACCCAACTCAACTACAACTTACGCCTAGGATGAAGCTATATGTATGCCATGAAGGTTGTTTCCTCCTCTGTGTTTCAGCTTAGGATGTTCCCCCATAAGGGACGAGTTGTTAAAATCGATCAAGCCACTTAATATGAACTGAATGCGCCTGCTACACCAGAGAATGTACTCCTCATGGTTGAACAACATGTTTTTGGTGCATCCACCTCTTTGGTTTCCACTATCGGCCCCAAAATTTATTCAAAGACTCCAATGGTATCCACTTTTCATTCCTTACCACCTCCTCCACCAACCGTTGAGATATCTGACTTGTGCAACACTGATTCAAATCAATCGATGCCTAACCCCCAACCACCACTATTTCCTCAACCACCATCGGTCCCCAGCCATGTTGGAGCCACACTGATCCACACAATCTCATTCTTGTTCCCACCCTAAGGAGTAGTAAGTATGCCCATGATGGCCATGCTGAATCTCCTCGGGTTAAAACTCGTACTTCCTATGTCATATTTACCTTCTCCTAATCCCACTCCGACACCACAATCCATACTTCAACCAGTCCAACTGATCACCACTGCCAATCATCCACCTCCCAATGTGGTAGCAACATCTACCTCCAACATCGCCCCTCAACCAACCAAGAACGTTGGGGGAAGATCCATGCACACTCATAATGCACCAAATGCAACTAAAACCGTGCACCCTCCCCCTCCAGCCCGCACACCCCCTAAGTGTTCCTTGTTCAATGAGTTCGGACATCTAACCCATACTTGTTCATAGTTTCCCGCTCTTCAAGCAGACATGAATACATTGGACGATGACCCCACTATACCAGTTGTCGAATTTCCACCTACCCCCTCACCACATAGAAAATTGTTTTGCACCAACCACTCCTGTACCGTATGTGGAGTCTACAGCGATTACTCTCATCATTGTCCAGACTTACCAGAGTATTGGTTGGTACTGCATGAAATGTGTCAGCCTGCGCCAGAATCATCCATTATTGTGATTGAGGAGATCCACCCACCCGAATCCTCCTCATAGCCCGAGTTTAACACAATTTACATGGTTTCCAATGGATACCTCTCTATCCTATAGGTCCCTTCATTTGATCCCTCCTACCCACCTATTCAATCTTTTCAAATCGTCGAGAAAATCACATGTCCACAGCATGGAGGCAGGCCCACAAACTTGCCTACTCATCATCGTCATCATTCTCACTGACGATGTTGGGGGGATGCACCCCAGTAGGGGAATCCCCCATCATCATAGCATCACTTCAATGTGCCACCATGACCATTATCCTCACAGTACACCACCCTTCGAGTAGTTGGTCGATACCTTGTTGATCTCTCTCAGAGCGAGCCTCCACACCGCATTGACACCTCTGAGTTAGGGGGGATAATAGTTACATTTACCGTGGGATACAAGGCATGCTCAATCCTTTTGAAACTTCCCCGTCACATATATCTTGGTATCTCAGTGAGCCCATCAATCAACCCAACACATATGTGATCCACAATCACAAACCCCATGCCCATAGCATGGGGGCAGAACCTTAACCCTACTCACTTTTTCACATGCCTGATCTTGACCATTTTTTGAGGTCACATGTTACTTGTATATTTGGTTTGTTTTCTAAACACCTATTCTGTGCCCCCCCCCCCTCGTAGGTCATCATTTATCCCCACCACCGCATCCTTGGCTTGGTGGGCTCACCTTTATTTATGGCCCTTTTGGCTCCTTTTCTCTCTTTGACCATTCTAGAGTCATCTGAACTTCGTTTTCTGTGCCGTTTGCACCACCGGATTAAGAATTCTGTGCACATTATGATGCTTGAGATCATTTCTCTCTCTCACTCAATATTTTTTTGGGCATTTTATCCACGCCTCTTGCCACCTTGATTTGCATGCCACATAGGACGTTGTCATTTTTTGCACCACTTTGACCATTTTTCCTATCACGGCCTATTCATGAGCGCTTTGCTTCCTACATACTGTATTTATTGTGTTATTTTTCCACCATTAATCTACACACAAGGATTCCCCATCAGTGTCCCCCCCCACCTCACTTTCTTGGTTCCCATATTTGTCCCTTGATTGAACACTTCCTCCTTGCTTGGATTTTACATCTGTTTGGTATACTTTTATCTCTTTTTCGGACTGAGCAACTCCTTTACAAAAAAGACACTTAAGGAGTTTCTATTAAGCTCTTTTCTAAATACTTAAAGAATGAAAATATCGTCGAGCAATCTTACTTCCTTTCATGCTCGTTAAAATTATCTGAAAGGGAGTCTATCTGGTATAATTTAAACCCTTTTCTCGACCTAGTAGACTAATTACGAAAAAGGAATACTCTAGTCACATCTGCTAGAAGAGTTCTCCATTGCATACGTTTATGTTTTTTGGGGATTTGGGAACTGACACACGAAAAAGAACCCCCCTTGGAGTCTTCTTATTTCTTTAAGACTCTTTAAAATTGAAAGAAACCACGAGCATTCATTGTCCCACGATCGTACAAATCCAGACAATAGTACCATTCTAAGCACACTTTTATCCCTTCTTTAAGCTCCTTAAACCATGAGGAAGGCCCGAACGGTGCCTCTCGACACCACGACAAATCACATCTCATCTCACCATTATGGAATCCCCCCAGCTTGGTCTCCTTTGTTCATAATATTCTACGATGTGTCACCCTTGGAGTCTCCTGATATCACTCATTATCCCCCCCCGAGTCTCCCCTATTGTAGTCACAGTCCCTGGTAACTTAACCTATGATCCCCTTTCCCGAGTTCAGTTTCATATGCTTCTAGGTCATCCTTGACTTCATATTCTGAACAAAGGAATTTTGAGTCCCATCACTGCCTGACCCTCGTATCCCCCCCCACATTATGTTAGTTACACGTCAAGTACCATCACAGCTTGGTTGTACACCTCGCACTCCTATCACAAAAACATCATTTCCTTGGTAGTTGCACGTCTCCCTCTGTCGACGCCAACACATCTATTCCATAGGATAGACCAAGAGGTCCCTGTACCTTGGACTCATCTTCATCAGTGTTGAGTTCCTATAGACCATTTGAGAGGATTCCTTAGTCCCTCTTAGAATGTTTTTTTCTCACGTGCTCGACTTCAACTCCATCATCACACCATTGAGATTCATACAGGGTATTGTTCCCTTCAGTTATCCGTCGAAGACCCCAGATGTCCCTTAACTCTAGAACTTTTGTGAGTCTATTTGGAACCCTTAGTTGTATGTTCCCATGTATATATGGGCTACGTTGGTGATAGTATTCAAAATCCCTTTAGCTATGCACTTCCTCCAGTATCCAGTTTAGATGCAATTTAGTGTAGCTTTGAGATTCTGACTCTCATTCTTTGAGTCCATACAGTTGTTGGACAACTTCAGATCTAATAGAGCATCAGTTGATATGGAACCGCATTTAGGATGGATGCCATTGTTTCCATATATGAGTTCTTCATATCAGTCATGGTTGGACCATGAGTATGTCCTATATTTGTGTCCCCTCTGGACCATTATGATGCACACAACATTTCTCTATGTATTTTTCAGGTCCCCTTTTGGGCCTCATTATTATTGTATATCTTAATACGAGCATGGATATTCCTGCCTCGTCCATATATTTGAGATTATGTTCCTCATCCATTATTGAGGTGATGCATTTTCAGATGTATCCCTTGCAGTTTGTATGGAGCACGTGTTCCGATCTCCAACTAGTTTCTGCTCTCTGCCATTACAGTGTTCACACCCTTGGAAAAATTCATACCTTATGATGTTTATCGTCCATCCGATGAACTCCTACCCTCACACATCAAGGGGCAATTTGTTAACACCCAAAAATTGTTCACTAGCTCATCTCCCTAGTCACATAACCCATTTGTCCACTTTTCCTACATTTTTGGCCTCCAAAATGCAAAAAAACATAAATTGGTAACCAAATGGGAAAAAAATCATTATTCCCCTCAAAAAATAACTAAATTCCTTCAAAAAGGGACAAAAAATTCCCTTAAAGAAAAGAAAAAGGAGAAAAAGTCAAAATAAAATAAAAAAGAGGGAAAATATCAAATACCCATAGGAAATACTATTGGTTGCCCAAAACCATGGGTCAATACTCCACCACCCAAAATCACTATAAAAAGGTGATGGAGGCCCCCCATTTCAAATCCATGATCACCCTTCATACCCTTATGCTGCAAAATTTCCTACAACACTCTAGCCTCCCCTGTTGAGCTTTTGTGACCACCTAGTTGAATCTTGGACACCCATTGAGCATTTGGAGAAGATAAAGGAACTTTGGAGACCTGGCGCGCTACTCCTCGTACTGCTGCAAGGGCCCCCATCACCTCGTCTTTAGAGGTAACCATCATTGTAAACCCTTGTTTGCAACATAATACAAAATATCTTTCATGGGTTTCGATCTATTTGTTCTTTTTACTGCACTAGTTAGTTAGATTAATTTTCTGTTGTTATTTGCACTCATACATATCAGTTATCATTTATCTATTTATTATCCATGTTTATGAAATGCTACTAAGGGTTCCATGATCCTTAGTAGGTTCTCATTAGCACAGGCTGTTGAGAAAACACTAGCTGCACCAAGTACGCCAACTCCTCTTTCATGAAGGAGCATTTCTACGGATGTTCCAACAACGTTTCTTGACTCAGGCATTGCAGGACTTGTCGAATATGCGATAAGTGTTCTTCCTTCATCTTGCTACAAATTACGATTTCGTCAAGGTAGACAACGATGAAATTTCCCAAAAATTGTTTCAAAACTTCATTCATTAGTTGCATGGACGTACTGGGTGCATTGGTCATCCAAAATGGCATGGCTAACCATTCATACAACCCCTTCTTTGTCTTGAAGGTTGTTTTCCATTCATCACCTTCCCTTATCCTTATCTGGTGATATCCACTTTTTAAGTCGATTTTGGTGAAGTACTTAGCTCCACTCAAGCAGTCGAGAAAATCATCCATTCTTGGTAATCAAAACCTGTATTTGATTGTAATCTTGTTGATGGTGCAAGAATCAATGCACATCCTCCATTATCCTCCCTTATTTGGTGCTAGTACAATTGGTACTGCACGTAGGCTCAAAATCTCTCGAATCAAGCCCATGTCCAACAATTCCTGGACCTATCGGTTCAGCTTAACACTCTTTGTCGGCATCATCTGGTGCAGTGGCTTAATCGACAGGCTCGATCTTGGAATTAGGTTGATCTGACGGGATATGCTCTATGTCGGTGGTACTCTAGTCAACATTTCGTCGACCATAATGTCTTTAAAATCTGACAACACCCTTCCAACTTCCATCGGGAATTCACCTGTTGGTCCCTCCACATGTAGACCTTTAAGAAAGGAAACGAATCAACATTGATGCTTCTCTGACTATTTCAAAAATTCCTTGGATGAACACATCAACAGTCTTTTCTCCCAATAGTCGTTCTCATGTCTTTGGCTATTATGTTCTTCGACCAATGGAGTCATTCGAAATCTCTTGTAGTCCTTTTAGACCATAACAACATTTGTGTGGCCATCATAAATCATATTTCGATTGTATTGCCATGGTGAGCCTAACAACAAGTGGCATGCGTCCCTCAGAATCACATCGAATAGCACACTGTCCCGTAGTCCTCCGATCTTGAATTTGATCAGACATTGTTGTCTCAGCATATTGTGGCGACCCTTTTGCAACCACAACACCTTATATGCATTCGAGTGTGGTCGAGACTTCAATCCCAACTTGTCGATCACCTCAGTTGAGACTAGATTCTATGTGCTTCCTCCATCGTCTATGGTCATACATCATTTGTCATGGATCTTCACCTTCGTCCAAAATATGGAATTCCTCTAAGTCGGTTCTGCCTCCTCTTGACATACCGATTGCAATGACATTCTCTGGGTCATCAAGTTTCAACCTCCTTTCGATGTAGCTTCATTGGAACTTCCCCTTCTAGTCGGACCAACTTCGTCGTCCTTGCTTTGAATCCTTGTGTCTAATTGAATGGTTGTATGTAAATTCTCCAAGAATTCATATACCTTATGTCCCAATTCTTGACATTTGTAGCAGACTATTTTCCTGGGTTAGTCTGCACGTCTTCGTCCCAAGTTTCCACTTCGACCAAAGCACCACAACCTCTGGGATCGTCATCATCCCGGTGGTGTTCCGATGCAACATCTCTAAGCGTTCCTTCATCTCTTATTTCTCCATGACATTTGCCTTTCTTTGACCCACTAGTCACTCCTCTAGCGGCGACATACTTATGACTTCAGCTACTTGGCTTTCCTCGTCCCATCGTAGTCTTCCGTGACAATTTATCCTCTTCCTTTAGAGCTAGATGATTTGCTTCTCCGACTATTCTGAACCTTGTTAGGCTCAGTTCATCCTGAATGGCATATTTCAGAGATTCACATACCTGGAAACTAACTCTTCGCTCTCGTCGGTTTGTCCCATCGACACCTTCTGTGACTTCTTGGATGATCGACACCTTCTGTGAATTCTTGCATGATCGACACCTTCTGTCTGATCAATGCCTTTTGTCTGATCGATGCCTTCTGTCTTAGGTTCTATAGATTCCTGAACAATGAGATCATATATTCGGTGGGAAGGAACTTATACTTCCACTTCGAAACCATCTTGTCCCAAGTTTTCACCTTTTCCTTTCCTTTCCTCACTCTATCAACCTATACATTGTCCCACCACAATGATGCATGGCCCTTTAATTTCAAACAAGACACTCTTAAACTCTTGGGGTCCTTTATCTGCTTCATATCAAAGTATTTTTCCATTTCTCTTATCCAATATATTAATTCTTCAGGGTTCAAGCTCCATGAGTAGGTAGAGGCCTCCATATTTAATCTACCCTTCATCTCAGAAAATACTTTCAATAACTTGTCTCCTGGGTCTTCTTATCTTTCATCCTCATGAGTTTGTGTTTCTTCTTCGACCTCTTCATCACTATAATCCAAGGTGTCAATACCCACTCCCCTCTTCTAGGCCTCTCATATTGCATCCAACTCGCTCTTCACACTCCTCATGGTCTGAAGCATTCCTCGAACATTTCTTGGTCAATCATGAACCCTGCAGCTCCGTGCATCCTTCATCCTCTACCATGGAAATTTATGCCCCTTTTACCCATCACTACTTTCAAAGAAACTGAAATTCCACTGTCCTTCCTGATTGCAGCCAAGTTTCCATATACTTTGCAACTCTACCCAACTGCAATTGGAGTCACTCACATCGTCCAATCGCAATTGGACATTCCACACGGGATTACTTCCTGCTCCCATACCAACTGGTGTAGGACGGGTCGTAAAACTGGATCTAAACTGCATTGCAATATCAAAGCACACAGCGAAGAAACACACAATGACAAACACACAGAAATGGCAAAGAAGTATGGCTTTAATTAATTAATCAATCTTCTCTTATCAGAGGAATTACATTAGATTATTACATGCAGACTCAGTGCTCTTTTCTTACAAGTACATAATACAAGGATAAGTCTTTCGTGGGGGGATTTTATGTGAGTTCAACAACAACAGTAAAAGACAAAACCAAAATCCTCCTTTCTTCTTCACAAACTAGTATTTATACTCATTCTTCTTCCAGAAGTTCTGCTCAAACCTTCTTCTAGAAGTCTCTCGTTGCTTCTAGCCATGGTCAAAATTCATTAAATTCCCATCGGCCTCTTCTTGGTTCCTTTTGCCATGTGTCATTCTGCAACAACCGCCATAACTACGCATTAACTTCTCCAACTACTTTTGCAGTCGTTCCTCAGTGCTCGGAACCCATCAGTCGTCGATGGACTCGAGTTCTGACGTTGACTCCTAGATTATTAGTCAATCGATATCTGCTTCGACTGTTTATTTTTCGGCCTTCTCTGCCACCAACCCATTGGTCGACATCACAACTCATCCTCCATCGAATCCTCTCGAGTCTCTTTCCTGGAACCGTCGACTGTTTCCTAGGCAACGTCAGTTGGTTCACCTCGACTATTAATGTCAGGCAAGATTCCCCTGCATCAATTAGTCTATACCCTTTTTGGGTTAGTTGTAAGGAAAATTTTAGGGGCAAAATTTAGCCCATGGCAAGGATAATTTTAGTGGCGAAATTTATCCCATGGGCTATTTTTCCAATTTTTTTCAAAAAAAGATTCGCCAATTTGCATTTCTTGAAGCCCCATTTCGCCCAATTTTGATGGGGTGAACATTTTCCATTCTAAAAATCGTCAAATTATTATATAAACTATATAAAATCCTTAGAAATTGAAATAATTTTAGAAAAATATCACCAAATATTTTATAGCTGACATTTTAAGAATTGGTAAGATTCGCCAAGGTTTATACACTTTTAAATAAGTATGGGCCCTTAAAATTATCCCTGGCCCATGGACTATTTTTCAATTTAAAAAACATTCTTCAACAATTTCCATTTTTTTCTAAAATGATTCACCCAAATTCTATCGGAGAATTTTTTTACTCTAAAAATGGCCAAAAATTTCACAAAAGCTATATAAAGTCCTTAGAAATTTGAATACTTTTACAAAAAATTACCAAACATTTAATGGTTGCAATTTTAAGAAGATTCACCAAGTTTTCTATACTTTAAAATTTTTATGGATCATTAAAAATTTCCCTCGTTAGTTGGCTTACACTAAGGAGATTATGTTTCAAACTTGGGACATAGAATACATTTGGAATTTACCTTTTTTTACCTTGTTTTGTCACATTTTTTACCATCGATTTTCCAATAACATCTACAACATTGTCAACTCCTAGATTGACTTCAGTTCTTACTTAATCATCTAGATTTACAATTAGACTTTTATTTCCAATCATATGATTCTAAGAGTCATATATGATTAGAATTTTAATGTGTAGCATTACAAGTAATAAATAAAGAATATTGTGTACTTTAAGAAATATTAAAATAGTTTTCATTCTATTTGTTTAGATTAACTTTATCATATATACATTTATTTGCATAATGCAATAGCTTATTCCAATAAAAATACTTGATTTTAGACATTGCACAGGTGCCTTTAGTTTCTCTTTGAGTTTCTTCCACTACTCCCTCTTGAACTATATGGTCTTCCTTCTAGTTTTGAATTATCATGATCGTCTCTTTGACCGATGCATTTGCTACTGCTGCCTCTACTTGTAGATATGGAGACTTGGGATTGAAAGCATTTTCTAAATCGGAATCATCATTCATGTTTATTCTTAATTCATAGGATAACAATGATCCCATCAAACCCCCTATTGGTAGATGACTCAAATCTTTATAGTCTTCAATGGATACAACAATTGCTTCAAACTTTTTTGGCAAGGTTCTAAGAACCTTCTCTACCACCTTTTGACCTAGAGTATTGTCACTATTCATTCATAATTGATTCACAGCGTTAATGAATTAGGTCATGAAATGGTCTATTGGCTCACACTCCTTCATCTCCAAATTTTCAAGATCTCTTCTTAGATTTTTGCAATTTAATTGTCTTTACCATGGTAACCTTATGATAATTTGTCCCCAAAATGTCCCAAGCCATCTTCGAAAAAGATGCTATTTAAATCTTGGGAAATTATAGTCCTCCAAAGCTTCTTGGATGAGACATAGACATTTTGCATCCATCCTATGGTTTGATTTTCATGGATCATTTTGGGCATTTGTTAAGACTTGCTTAACTATTTGGGATAACCATTAACAACAAAACCCCAAACATCTTGAGAATACAACAATGTTCTCATGCTTATCACCCAAATCTCATAATTCTTCCTTGTAAGAATAGAAATACATGGTTGTCCAAGATTGCTTGAAGTCATTTTAACACAATCCCGATTTTTCTAAAAGTAACTTTATAGAACCAACACCTTATAAGCAATTTTTTTGTTTTTTTAAATTATAAAAGAATGAACCCTTTTTTTTATAAACCCTAAACTGCACCCAACCCCTTATTATACGATTAAAATATGAACTATGCAGCATCCAAATTACACCATACTCTTAAATGCTGCCTCAAACACATTCATTTACAGTGAGTCATATAACCAGATGTTTATATCTGTAGCAAGATACCCACTTATTTGTGCGTTTACATTTAATTAACAGAAGCTTGACAAATACCCGACGATTTAACGAACTCAATTTCTCAAATGATTTCCTCTCACGATCAGGTTCTTCATGTGAATCCTTTCTTCCAGCGGATTTCCTCACGCATATGGGTAGTTTCAAGGGTTCTTCATGCCACGCAGGATGGTCTGCTTCAATATGTAGGGTTCTTTTCTCCTCATGTGGGCTAGTCTCCTTCAATCCACAAAGTTCTTTCATCCTCATGTGGGCTTCCTCTTCGCAACAGATTACACACCGTTTTTGTTTTTTGCAGGCAGGATGAACTATCCACGTGCGAACTTCTTTTTTTTCAGGAATGGTGGCTTAAAAAATGGTGGCACAACAAAGAGGCAGCTTCTCTCTCATATTTTTTGCTCTTGACATCCCTTTTGCTGGCTCCATTAGGGCTCTCTATCGAGGTATGTCCTCCAACTCTAATACCAATCTAACAAAACGAGGTAGAGGTAGAGAAAAACGGAAGAAACCTTATAAGCATAAAATTATAAAAGAAATGAGTAGTTTATCTATTTTAAGTTTTGGACAGTGAATTTTTGTTGGCATCAAATAAATTTGTTTTTGATAAAATCTAAATTTGGAAGTGTTTAAATTGTGTTTGAGTTCATAAATAAACTTAGCACCCTCTAATACCTCTTGACACCCAAATTACACAATTTCCATAACTAATATATGTGATTTTAAGATTTATACAATTTCCATAACTAATATATGTGAATTTTTTTAAAGATTTCTAATAAAACAAAAAATATGCTTACAAAATATTTATAATTAAAAACTTAAAATATTTAGTTACACCTAAAATAAACAAGGAATAAAGTTATTTCTATAGCTAAATAATACTCAATCTAATTAATTTGTATTGTATCTCAAAAAGATTATAAATGCATGTAGAACTTCTTCCTTGAAATGTCAAAATACAATGAACAAAAAGTATAGATGTTAACTAACAATTATTCTATCTTGAATTTCTATAACTTTGTTTAGTAATGGTAATTAGCTTATTCTAACAAAAATAATTTTTATAACTTTGTTTAATAATGATAATTAGCTTATTTTAACAAAATTAATTTTTATAACCTTGTTTAACAATGGCAATTAGCTTATTCTAACAAAGAAAGCATAGTGTTGCAATGTATTTGGCCTATGAAAAGTAAGATAGAAAAATATGTCCATTTACTTATGCAGTGCCAGCATTCAAGGTAATCATTGGTCTCTGTCATTTAAAAATAAAAATAAAAATATTATAAAATATTTTTATAATAAAATAAAAATTGTAATAAATTAATTACAAATAAAAAATAATAAAAATGTCATGGTTGACGTTTTCAAATACCTATTTTAATCAAATTGAACCATTTTTTCATTTTAAATATTTTATCAAATTGGACCTCTTCTTCGTTTTAAATATTTAATCAAATTGGACCTCTTCTTCTTTCCCATAGGCCATTTCTATTTTAAAGAAGGATCTATACTATTTTAATTTTTTAAATTTCTTATATAGTAACACCAATCTATGTTATTTTAATTGTTTAAATTTCTTATACAGTGCAAATATTGTAGTAGAAATTGTAAAATATTATAAAAATCAGAGGCGCCATTAAACAGAAATAAATAATACAGGGGCAGAGTTTCCAGCACAAATAAAAGTTTGAAAATGAAAAAGATTGTAAAACAGAAACGACCAATTTCCAACAGTAAGTTCATGCGAACACGCCAAGTCAAAATAAAGTAATTGGACGATGAACATATCGATTTTCTCTGAGCTCTGGTTCCACGAAATTTGTCCTGACACTGGTTTAACAAACGAAGTGACCCAGATTTTCCAAATGTTGTACACGGAGCTATCCCCAGCCGATCTACATATTTTTCCTTTTCCCTTTCTTTGCTTTAGCTTCACAGGAACTACCACACTCCAACATTTTCGGGCTTGTGCTCTAATTTCAGAAATTCTCAAAACATTTTTTCTGACTTTTTCATTCTAAGAACATTTTCGGGCTTGTGCTCTAATTTCAGAAATTCTCAAAACATTTTTTCTGATTTTTTCATTCTAAGAACATGTAAGAAAAAAACCATTCTCAATTAACAAACCCTAAGATATTTACACAAATTTATATATAAAAAAGTCACAAATTCAAACGTTCTGGGAAAAAATACAAGATCTTGACCTGAGTTTAGAAATGATGGGTTTCGTGTGATGAATTACAAGATATCTATACAACATGGAAACAGAGGCAGATTTAATGATTCTTTCTGTAAAACAACATAGCTTTGGGTTTATGGTAGGCTACAACCTCAGCCTTACCCTGGAGAAGGGCGGATATTGGAGTCATGATCAAGCACTGTGAGAATAGTAGCAGCAGCGGCTTCTGGTGCGAGAGAAATACTGCTGCGCTGTGACGGAAGAGGCGAAGTTCGGCAGACGGGGCAGGTTGGGTGCAGGTGAAGCCATTCATCGATGCAATCCACGTGGAACATGTGACCGCAATCAGGGATAACCCTCACAACTTCTGATTCCTTATAATCGCTCAGGCAAATCGAGCAACACTTCTTGTCCTCATTTTCTTCTGCAGAATTCAACGATCTGCAAACATTCTCCGAGTATGATAACTTGGGGAAGGAATTCAAGGTCTCCTCATCGATCCCAATTTCCATGCCATGGTGATCCAAATGGGCGGTATTAAGAGGGGTGCGATCGTTCGGCACGCCTGGTGAAGCTGCAAGTAAAGGAGCTTCGTAGCATGCGCGTACGAAGATATACGAAAGTAACAATATGATGGTTATGAGAATCACAGTTACCAACGACAGCACTATTGCATACGTAATATTAAGTTTTCCAAGACTGGGTGCAGTTGAATTTTGATCCATCATGAGATATATTGCTAGCTATGGCGTGCATCAGCTCTTAGACTGGATATTACGCCCGGCTTCAACGCACCGATTATGGAGGTTCGCTTCCCTTAGTCATTTAATGCAGGAATCAATGATTTCTGGGGTGCATGTGAGGCATTCTTGATATATGGCCTTGATTAGTTGACCTGGGGATATGACTCGTCGACTTCGTGCTTTCCCATCTCATCCAAACACATTTTTATAACAATTTCATAGTTGTGAGGTCGAAAAATTAACATCTTGTCAGTGAACATCAATATGCTACAGTTAAGTCTCACAAATTATCTATTATTTCTTTTCTATGCAGACTGGTAATTACTCATTATATATGTAACTACCCATTATATATGGTTCAGTTACATATTATAGTAACTGCTACTTAATAAGATTTATCCATTCATTACCTACTATTTATTTTGATATCACCTACCAATTATTAGGATTTATCCATTCATCACCTACCAATTATAATTGTTTAATTGGAATTTGAATAATACACTTTCGCATCCTCTGCATGTAGAAAAAGTAACATAAAACAAACAAGGGAAATGACTATTTCTAACAAAATCATTGTTAGTATATTGAACCAAAAAATCATCATTATTGCTAAAATATACTATACCATATCCTACTCTTCTAGCAATATATCTGAGGATTCTCTTGCCAACTTGACATTGTGAGTTTTTTGAAGTCTCCATGAACTCAAAGATCAAACTAATTGCATACATTATGTCTCGTCTAGTGGTCTAGTGGCAGTGAGATACATGCCCCTTCCAACCAATCTCTTGAACAAAGTGGGATCACACTACCTTCTTTGTTGAGTTTTGTGGACATCGCAACTGGAGTTGTTGATACTTTGTAGTTCTTCATCTCAAATGTCTTCAACACATCTGGCATACTTTGTTTGACACAAAATTTCTTGATTCTGCCTAAACAACTTCAATTCCAAGAAAATATCTCATTCAAAATAGTCATTTCAAATTCTTGTTTCATAAGTGCATTAAAATTGTTTATTGATGGACCTCCCATGAAAATCGTATCATCAACATACAAACAAAGAATCCAGATCTAACTTTGGTCATTTAATTTTGTATACAAAGTGGGTTCGATGTCACTTCTTCTAAAACTATTATTAATGAGATAACAATCAATCCTTCTATACGAGACTCTAGGTTGGACTTAAGGCCCGGTAGAGTGTGTTTTTCAATCTGTATGCCTTATGTTCATGCCCTTTGATTTTCTAACGTGGTTGCTACTCCACATAAACTTCTTCTTTTAGAAAACCATTTAAGAATGATGATTTTGAGTCCATGTGATAAAATTTCTATGTGTTTTAAGATTCTATTGCTAAGGCATCCTTTACTATGTCTAACCTTGCAATTTGTGGAAACATCTCTCCATAGTCTACTATGTCTAAACTTGCAATTTGTGGAAACATCTCTCCATAATATACTCCAAGTTGTTATGTAAAACCTTTTGCCACTAATATGTCCTTGTACCTTTCGAATTAAATCCTTTCTCATTGAACTTGAGTTTATAGACCCATTTAACTGTAATACAATCCTTTCCTTCTCGTAGATCTATTAGATCTCATTTTCCATTCATTTTAATGGAATTCATTTCATCATCCATTTTCCTAACCCAATTTTATTCCTTAACTAAGTCTTAAAAAGAAATAGGTTCGAAATAAAATAATGCAAAATTTGAATGTTTTATCTCTGTGATCATAAATTTATCTTAAAATCTTCTTGTTTTAATAAGAGAGTCATAATCATTGCTAACTAAGTCTTAAAAAGAAATAGGTTCGAAATAAAATAATGCAAAATTTGAATGTTTTATCTACATGATCATAAATTTATCTTAAAATCTTCTTGTTTTAATAAGAGAGTCATAATCATTGCTAGATTGAGTACTAGCCAATGGAAGTGGCTAGTGACATGCACGATGGTCAATGTTTCGGTTTTGTGGGGGGTTAAGGTTTCAATTTTCATTGGGATAAAAGATTTCTACCATCTTTATGGAATAATAACTACAATCAATAATAATAATAAAATTAAAGAAAAAAACAAAATTTTAAAATGTAAACTATATAAAATTAGTAAGAAAAATGAGTCGTGCATGCCATAGATCAATGAATCCTTAGCAGTGTATGTTGGATGACTACTTGTAGTTGGAATGCTCACACATTCAGTCCAAGAGGGGTTCACTCTCAATTTTGGAATGGAAAAGAAACAAATGTGAATCAACATTTTTTTGTTTAAACAGACACCCACATGGGGATGTACTTAGGAATGAGCATGTGTTCTAAACTATGCATGTGCTAGGAATGTGTGTGTGTTCTTGTGCTAACTTGTTTTGTTGCAAAAATGTGGCATGGTTGCTTGGAGGTTTAGCAAGGGGCTGAACCTATTTAAATAATAAAGTGTGCATGTTCATAATAATGAACACACATTTTTATTTTTTCAATGTGAGCATGTTTATATTGCAATGGAAAGGGGAAGCAACTTCTTGTGAGCCCGCTTCAAGATTATATTACATTGCGACATTAAGAAGGTGAGTTGAATTTTATGTTAGATTATATCATAAAGAGGTTGAATTCAAAATTATATCACATTATGACATTAAGAAGTTGACTTAACAAAAAGTAATATTGTGACTACAATATGATATCACATAGTGTCATGATGATATATATAGAGCCATGTGTACCTTTCCCAAAAAGGTCACTTTTTTCCTAAGGACCATGTTGATCCAAGCGAATATCATGGCCACGTCCTAAACTTTTAATGCATTTTTAAATCCCTAGATTTCTTTATTTTTAAATTTAAGATTTACATGTTTTCAAAATATCAATAACATATCCCACATGGCATAGAATATATGATAAATGGGTGTACTATTAATAACTGTTAAGGAACGAGCTTCATATATATATATATCTTTTAATTTTTATTATAAACTATTTATTGTTAACTATATATTGTTTAAATATTTCTGTATTCGATAATGTTTTGAATAAATTTTCATTTCATAATTATGATTGAAATTTTTAATATAGATGTTAAAAGTTTGTTATAAAAAATATTGCTCAAATTGAAAAATTGTGATAAAACTATAGTAAATTCTTTTTAAACTTGGATCCATCTAAAGGGCTCTAATTTCTTGTTGTATATTTTTTTATCTTAATTTTTTTATGTACCATGAATTTGATTAAAAAATATGAAAAAATTAATATCAATATAATATAAAAAGATTATCCTCTTTAATTTATAAAGTCAAGAATATTTTTTATTTATATTAATTTAAAAGAAAAAAATAAAATTTTGATTTAATGTGACACCTCTTATGTTTAATTTAATAACCTATGTTGTTCAAATATTCTTTTTTCAATTCATATTTGTAACTATGCAAGAGTATATAAGATAACAAAATTTTGTTATCAAAATATTAACAAAATTTTAAAAAAATTATGATAAAAAATAAAATTTGAAAAAATATTAATATAGAAGAATTATTAATTTTAATTTATAAAATTAAAAGTATTTTTATATTATATAAAGTGTTTTTTATTAAAAAATGTCAAAGATGAAAAATATATTAAATTAAAATGCTACATACACATATGTATTAAGTTTTAATTTAAAAAAAAATTATAATATTGTGATTATTTATAATTTCATCATAAAAATTAAAAAAGACAAAGAAAATGTCTTTTATGTGGTTTTATAATAATAGATGAAAATAAAAAAGACAAAGAGTATATCTTTTATATATACTTATAATAATAAAAGTTAATATAACCAACTTTAAAAAAAACTATAAAAACAAAATATTAAGACAAACTAATTTATTGTTTATCAATTTATAGAAAGTCCACACAACTAAACTTATCATAATGAATCATAATATAATATTGAAGATAAAATTTAATTTTATGTAAATCTAACATTTCATAATATCATGGCGATGATTAGAAAAAACTTTATATATATCTATTATTTCATTTTGTATGTATATTATGAAAAATCTCACATAAATGTGACTGTGAAACACTACTTGTTAAGCAATTATAGTTATTAGATTCTAGCATGTACACGATCCGGTCCTAATCCTTTCTTTTAACTAGACTACAATCAGTTTCAATGTTATTTTATTCCAGATTGTAGTTTATTTTAATTATAAATGATGATGAATGGTACTTATTCAAGGTCATGATAGGGATATCAAAAGAGTGTAGAAATCTGAAGGTTGTTATGAGGTCTAAATTCTAATGATATATAAATGAAGTTTAATTTATGGGTTATGTAAAAGGTGTTTTCTTAATATAAAGGGAATGCAAATATTTTTATGTGAAAAACAAAATAATTATAGGTATTATCTATATACAATATTATATGATATGTTGAATTAAATATCTTTATTTTAGTTCATTCTAGCTAACTCACTTAATTAAAGTGTGAATCTCTTCGCAAAGAAATAGTTCAATTCTCATTAATACATAATCTTAATTATTAAAAAAATAATGATCTATACACCCAAGGTATTTAATATGTTAAATTGGTTAAATAAAATCCATGCTTAAAAATATTGTGAAAATAAATTATTTTTTCATTTTAAATATTGATTGTTTAATCACTAATAAATTGACCTCTTTTTTATTTCTTTACGCCACTTCTATTTTTAAGACGAATCTATGCTATTTTAATTGTTTAAATTTCTGCAAATTGTAGAAAAAAATATAAAAGATTATAGCAATCAGAGCCATTAAACAGAGTTTCCAGCACAAATTAAAGTTCGAAAATGTAAAGGCTTATAAAACTGAAGGGCACCATTTAAAAAACAAATAGAGGTACAGAGTTTCCTGCACTAAGTTCCAAGTTCATTGATTTACTCTGAGTTCTGGTTCGATAAAATTTGTCCGGTTTAACAAACGAAGTGACCTAGATGAGCTATCCCGGGTAGATCTACATATTTTTCCTTTCCTTTCAAAACATTTTTTCTAACTTTTTCATTCGAAGAATATGTAAGAACAAAGCGATTTTCCGTTAACAAACCCTAAGATATCTACACAAATTTATAAATATATAAAATTCAGAAATGGATCTACACAATGGGGATATGAGGCACCAGTTCTGGAATCCTCGTCGACTTCGTGCTTTGCCATCTCTTATCCAAACACACTACACCACTAAGGCGAATACTAATATTATTTAGCTTGCTGTAGATCATAACCGTTAGATTTAAAGCTTCTTTAAACAATGAAAGCGAACAGGGTCTTTCAGCTGTATTGACTAGGCTGAATATTGTTCGCATTTCTTTAGACAGCGAACAGGGCTGTTACAGCTGCATTGACCAGGTTGAATATTCTTAACATAATTGTGAGGTGGAAACATCTAACAACCTCAACTTCGAGGCAAATGATGAAAGGAGGTAAAGAAAAACAAACGTAAAGGAATGCTCAACATTCACATAAAACAAACAAGGGAAAGGGTTCTTTCTACAATTAAAAAATACTCAAAACAATTAATTAATTAGTATTGTATTTAAAAAAGGTTATAAATACATCTAAATCTCCGTGGATGCAATGAATGGAACAGTCTATCTATGTAACTTTTTATAACCTTGTTTTAGCCATGATGATTAGTTTATTGTAATCCTCTCCCAATTAAGTTGAATGCTTCAACATTTACAATCTTTATATTTTGTCTATAAAATTCAAAAACATCTCTTGCTAAGTGGTCTTTTGATTTACAAGTTTTAAAATATATCTCAAGTTCAAGTCTTGATATTGATATGTTTATACAAGTTCTTTAATAAAATGTATATGATGTTGATATGTTTGTTTTTTTTGGTGAAAGATATGGTTTTTTTATAATGTTATTTCTCACTGGATGTGGATGTCATAGTATAATTGTTTGTTGTTTTTTTGTTTTTGTTGAAATTCATTTAAAATTCTAAGCAAAATAAGTTATACAACTTGACAAGAACTTTATATTCAAAACTAGAAATCTAGCCATAAAAAATCACATTTTTTCATAAAAGACACCAAAAAACAACATGAATCAAAAGATGGTGCACCACTTTATTTGTGTGGTTAAAAATATAGATACAGACCAAAACATTCCTTATTGTTGTTTACAAAAACCTTAAAATCAAGTCGTAAGTTGAAAACTAAACTGTAGCACACTTTTTCAAAACATGGCATTATTATATCATTTATCATAATTTAAAATTGTATTTATTAAATCTCTTAATAACATTATATAAAACTTGTACTCCCTTCAACAAAAGTTATTCAAGAAATTATTTTATCACTCTTTCTATATAAAATGATAAAAAAATTTATAATAATATTCATCATAAAAAAAATAAATTTAAAAAATTTTCATTTTTTTTTTAATTATAAATTGTTTTTCATAAAAACATAAAAAATCATTTTAAAAAAATTTATAAAAAAGAATATTATAAAAAATAAAAAATAAAAAGCATTTTAAAAAAAATAAAAATAAAAACAAATTATAAAAACTTAAAACAAAAACATTTTTAAAAAACATTAACATTAAAAAAAAAACTCTAACCCCTCCCCACTTCCCCTCTCCCTCCTCCCCCCACTACCCATTCTCCTCCATCCCTGCTTCCCCTCTCCCCTTCGCACTAATCCCCCTTACCCCGCCTTCCGTCCCCTCTGTTCCCCTCTACCTCCCCCTCCCATATCCTCCTACCCCCTTCCACTCCCCCTCCCAATGTACGTCCCCCTCTGTGCCCTCCCCCTACCCATCCCCCTTCGCCGACACTTGGGCGTCCCTTTGGGTGCACGAGGGAGGGATGCCCCGCTGCTCCCTCGTGTGCCCAAAGGGATGCCCAAATGTTGGCGAAGGGAGATGGGTAAGGGGGAGCGCATGGAGGGGGCGGGCATGGAGGGGGAGGAGGACAGGGGAGGGGGAGGAAGAGGGGGACGAAGGGGAGAGGGGAAGGGGGGAAGGAGGAGGATGGGAGAGGGACATGTGTGCGGAGGGGAGAGGGGAAGGGGGGAGGGAGGACGATAGGGGAGCAGTGGGAAGGGAGGAGGGACAAGGAGAAGGGGGGACGAGTTAGAGTTTTTTTTTTTAATTTTTTTTTTTTTTTTAAAGGCTTTTTTTTAAAAAGGATTTTTTTTTAAGTTTTATAAATTGTTTTTTTTATAGTTTCTATTTTTTTGAAAAGGTTTTTTTTTAAGTTTTTAAATTTTTTTTTAATAAATTTTAAATGTTTAAAAAATTTGTTTTTTTTTTTAATTTTTGGTATTACTTTTATTTGGGTTATATATATATATATATATATATAATTTTGTTTAGAGTTTAAAAAAAAATGTTTTGAAATTGTTGTTTATAAATATATAAACTTTTATATTTTTTTTACTTTTTCGAAAAAAAGGCTAATTTGTTTTCTCATTTTGTTTTTCCATTTTTTTTTAATTTTTTATTTTTTATTTTGTTGTGCCACAACCATTTGGGATGTGAGGAAAATATCCACTCCTATTCTAAACACTCTTTGGGTGCCAAAAGCGTCACCCCAACTAGCAGCGCAATTATGAGGAAAATGTCAAATTTGACAAAATTTTTATAAGATATATTTGTAATGTTTTCACTTTAAGATTTTATTTCGAGAATAAATATTATGTTTTTAATATGTTATTTACAAATATATGGTATAATTTTTGTCCAATTTATGTCAATTATCACTTTATGGAAAACAGTGTTAAATAGAATCAGTTTTATACATAAAATAGCTGAAAATGTGCTAAAAATGGTTTGTAATGTCTTTATTGTCTCAATTTTTTTTACAAATTTGCCCAAAATGACTTATTTAAGGGAAACGTTTAAAGAAAAACTTCTAAAATGTATATATTTTTCATTCTAACTAGTTTCTAAATGTTAAGAAAAAAAATGTATATATTTTCGCATTATAAGTAGCTACTAAATGTATATATTTTTAGTAAAAGTTGAAAAAATGTATTTGTAAATAAAAATTATGTTTTTTTATGATCAAGAAGTTTCAAAATCGCAAAGAAATGGCTCTAAATGAAGTATGATGCTACCAATATATACACTTTTTGAAATGGAGGTAAAAACAACTACTAAAATTGAACCCCCAAAAAATGAGAACAATGTCGCATTCTCATCAAGTTGTATAACTTGTTACAACTAAACTATTTGAAAAGTTGTTTTAGCTGCTACATACTCAACTTCTCTTGACGAAATTGTCACAATGGAATACTTCTTGAATGCCCATGAGATCACACATGTACCCAAAAGTACTCTTCCTATCATCCATGCTACATGCAAAATCATTGCTAGTATATTCAACCAAGCAATTATCATTATTGCTAGAATATACTATACCATATCCTATTCTTCTAGCAATATATCACGATTCTCTTGCCAACTTTCCATTGTGAGTTTTTTGGAGTCTCCATAGACCTAGATATTAAACTCATTGCATACATTATGTCTAGTCTATGGCAGTGAGATGCATGAGGCTTCCAACCAATCTCTTGAACAATGTGGGATCACATTGCTTTCTTTGTTGAGTTCTGTGGATGTTGCAACTCGAGTTGTTGATACTTTGTAGTTCATCATTCGAAACCTCTTCAACACATCTAGCATACTTTGTTTGACACAAAATTTCTTGAATCTAACTAAACAAATTCAATTCCAAGAAAATATCTCATTCTCCCTAAATCAATCCTTTCAAATTCTTGTTTCATAAGTGCTTTAATTTTTTTTTTGACAAACCTCCCATGAAAATCATATCATCAACATACAAGAAAACAATAAACATCTAACCTTGGTCATTTAATTGTGTATACAAAGTAGGTTGATTGTTGCTTATTCTAAAGCCATTACTAATGAGATGACAATCAATCGTGCTATACCAAGCTCTAGGTCCCTCGTTAATCCCATAGAGTGTGTTTCTCAATATGTATATATTATCTTCATGCCCTTTGATTTTGTAACGTAACGGCTTCTCTACATAAAATTCTTCTTTTATAAAACCATTAAATAATTTTTATTTCATGACCATTTGATAAAATTTCTATCTTTTTTAAGCTTATATAGCTAAGACAACCTTTACTTTTATTGTATCTAACGTTGCAACTTAACCTTGCAATTTGTATGCAAACGTCTCACCATAGACTATTCCAAGATTTTATGTAAAATATTTTTCCACCAATCTTTCCTTGTACCTTTCAACTTCTCCTTTCTCAATGAACTTGATCGTGTTGACCCGTTTAAATCTAATATAGTTCTTTTCTTCTCGATCTGCTAGATATGATTTGTTATTCCTTTTAATGGAATTAATTTCATGATCCATTTTCCTTACCCAATGTTCTTCTTTAATCGAATCTTCTTGGATACAAAATAATGCAAAATTTGAATGTTTATCTAGCTCATCATAAATATCTCTTAAACTTTTTGTTTTATTAGGAGAGTTAAAATCATTGCTAGAATGAGGATTAGAAGTGGAATGGTTATATGAACTAGATGGATCAACTTGAGTAGAATTCCTTAGAATCCTTCTTGGAGTACCCTTGACTGGTGATTGGGATTTTTTTTCACCTTGTGCAATATAATACCATGATTCTTCTTCTTCTTGAGGTATAGCAACTCGAATAATTATGGTATTTTTTGTACTCTTTTCCCATGCGTCTTCTTCTTTGAATTCTACATATTTGTTAATGATGATATTATTGGTAACTAGATTCTACAACTTGTATTCCTTAGAGTCTTCATTGTATCCAAGGAAGATACATTTCTCACTTCTACCATATAACTTTCTCCTCAACTCTTCAGGCACAAGATCATATACCACACATCCAAACACTATAAAATATATTATGTTACAACTCATACCTATCCATGCTTCTTGTGGGATTCTATTTTAACACTTTCGGTGGGAGATTTGTTCAACATATAAACTAAACAAGCTATTGCTTCTCCCCAATAGTCATCTGGAAAATGTTTTGTCTTCAACATGCTTTGTGCCATGGTCATGACGGTTCTATTTTCTCACTCAGCCACACCCTTTTTTGAGGTGTATATCTTGTTATAAATTGTATTTTGATGCCATGTTTGTAACACACCTAGAACTTAACATTTTATGTTGTGGAAAAACATTATTTCAAAAGTTATTGTAAAGTTTTATGTTGCTGACCAAAGATGGTCAAAGATGACTGTAATTGAATATTTTATTATTTAATAAATAAAAAAGAGAGACATATATCCAAAGGGACTGTTGAAGAGTGTTCACTGACCCACCAAGAGGAATGAAAAGTGTAGAATGCAGAAGCTACAGATGTCAGAACCAACATTTACTTTTTAGCAGGAGGCATCCTCCCTCAAAAAGTCATCATGTTCCCCTAAGATAAGGAAAACTGAGCAGGTGGTACATTAATTACAAAACTGACCCAAAGACTTAGGCAAGCAATATAACCATCGAATGAGCAGGAGGCTCACACACGAGATTTTGTGGATTTGCTGCATACTGAAAAAGTTAAGCACACAAAAGATTCAATGAGGGGAGAGATGAAGTAGAAATGTGGTTAAGAGACTCACAAGAACAATAGTTGCAGTATAAAGTATTCTACACTTTGTCTTCGTCCTATTGGTTTAGTGAACAGGCTCGGGGGTTCCAGGCAAGTGATTTGGCTATGCTTGAAGTAGGTTGGGAGGAACAATGTCCTTTGGAGTGTGTTGTCTCCTATTTTCCAGGTTCCTCATTGTTATATTTGTTATAGATAAATGTTTAAATTGTTTCTATGGGTGTATATGTTGTTAGTATGTTACTATTAGTACTTAGATCATAAAATATTGTATTGTATTAAGTATGAGGAGTATATGTTAAAATGTATGTTCTAGGTCATCATTGTTTTCAATAAAATTATATAGTATATGCAATAGATCTGTTACACAATTCATACACAGAAAAATGAGTAACAGTAAGTAGAGCCAAGAGGCCGAATACATCCCTAGTATATAAATAGACCGAAAAGTCTATTTTCTTTATCTTAGAATAAGCTCATTTGTATGGCATATAGGGTTAGGTTAGTCTTTGAAATCATAACATGCACAGATAGTTGTTTACAAAACATATATATATATATATATATATATATATATATATATATATGTACAAATAGTAAATTATCATTGATTTCCAATGAATTACATTCTAAATGCAGAGTATCTCTCTTAATCACATATTAAATAACAAGTATAATTTCAAACCATATCTACATATTATTTATATAAATATAGAATTAACATAGAGTTTGAATAATCACTATCGAAGTACATAACACTTTCCAAACAGTATACAACTATACCAAATATGAAATAATTTTTACAAAGAACATAAAAATAATTAACAAAAATTCAACCACATATTTGGATTGAATCCTGTAGAAGGCGATGCTCGCCCAAACTGGAAAGACTAGGTCACGTTAAACCACAATCCTAAGCACCTCCGTGCTTACTATTTCAATAAATAAATAAATTCCATCTGTGGATAGATAAACAGAGATCGCATCCAACATAAGCGAATTAAAAACAGAGTTTATACAAATTAGGAGAAATTGAGGAAATTACAAATAGTACAGGATGGGATCGAATCCCTTAACCAACATAACCTTTCCAGCTTAATCAACAGACCTAGAAATAAGTCGCAATGGCATCAGTCAATCGTTCAAAACTCTTGGGATTCTCATTTCCAAAAAGAATATATATATATATTTACATTGGGGCGTTGCCCAAAAATAATAAATGAATCCTCAATACTTTTAAAACAATAGAAAATCAATTAAAATCACTGTAAATAGAAGTAGGGTTAGAACTCTTAAACACAATCGAATTGAAAACCCTGAAAGAACAAAAACAATGGAAAAATGCACATAATAGAAAACAAATTTCTCCTGTATAAATGTCGAATGGTCGAGAGTAACCAGAACTCTATTTTTCTTTTTAAAAAAATTATAATATATTCATCAAAGATATTTGGGGAAAACCCCATTTTAAAGTAATTGAGCCCATAAATTATTACAATACAACAATGCTATACATTGTCACTACAGGGTCTCCTTATGGCTTCCAGAACACAAGATAAACTAACCCTAAAAGACTAGCGCTGGCAGTGAACAAACAACATAACATTTTATTGGTTTCAATCGGCCGACTCACCTCTTTTTAGATGGTATGTCATAGCGTAACTAGAAACCAAACTAAACCCACACTAAGGAAATCCACAATATATATATAGTCAACGCTTGAACGGGGATGTTCCAGGGAGGCCTGGGGCTTACCAAGGATTTTCCAAACCCTGGAGCTTCTACCTTTCATTGCTGAGCTTTTAAAACACGACCAGAGAACACCAAGGTACCGCGAACCCTCCTTTCAAGTTTACATAGAACGCAAACATTAGAACATTTTCATTTTTTATAATTATTTGAATGCTTCAAAACAAAACAAAAAATGGAGAGTACTTACCCGTGCGAGCATCCTCCAGGACCACGACAACCAAACGTGCAAAGAATCTCCTCCATGACCCAGACGGCCGAGAGCCAAGCTCTCCTCCACAAAGGAAATGAACAAAATAATTTTGATCCAACCCTTTCGAATGAGTGTTAGGGTTTTACTAAGCACGTGGATCTCCACAAGAGGGCCTTCACTTGGCCTCACTTTTTAACCTTGCAGTTGCTACCCACTACCTTTTTAATTCATACCCTCTCTCCTATAGTTTGTTGTCACTTAGGAATAATGCCATCGATCCTTAGCAAGGAAATCAATCTCCTAAGTTGTAGTCATTGTTAATTTTTGGATGATTGCTCATTAAACCCTTAGCTAGGGTACTTCTTATCTCGTAAATTAACTTATCTCCAACCCAAACCTTGGTAGGATAGATCCTTACCTAGAACATGTACAAGGTATTCAACATCCGTTAGCTTTGCGAAAGCTAAGCAATCTCGGTCGTCACAGAAACACACCCTTTAAACAAAAGAACGTAATAAGCATTACATTATTAAAAAAAGGTATTATGACGTACAATTTAATATCCGATAAACAAACATTGATTGTAACATGGTGAGAAATCAACCAACATGCACCCCACAAATAAGAAAAAAATAATAAGTACCAGTATGCACTCCAACAGTTAACGCAAATAAGAAGTAAATCCTAAAACTTTAGATCTTATTGGTAATTATACCGTATACAAGAAAAAAAAAAAATTGTGGTATTTTTGGAGTTGTTACATGTGGTACCAGAACACGGTTACAAACACTAGGCCTGAAAATTGGCTCACTCACTTGTTGAATATAAAACAAGAAAACAAAAATACTCACTTACGTTTAAATTGTTTCTATACAAAAATATAATCTCTATTTTGCAGGAAATAGAAGGAGTAAAGGCATCTGCCGAAGATGTAACACATCACAGTCATGAACAAGAAAATGCCAATAACGATAATATATGGGTCGAACTGAATAATGATAGGAATAATAACTCATCTGAATTACTCCAAACTATAAGAGACTTAAAAGATGAATTACAAAATGTTAAGGAAGATAACGAAAGAATCTTGAGGGAACAGGAAGAATTAAATCATGTATTGTTGAGTAAATTACATAATGAAGAGAAGGATAAAAGGAAAGAACCTGAATCTGAATCTGGAACTATATCTTACAAGCATAAAGGCAATAAGTTAAAATTTTATGATAACAAAAGTAATTCCTCCACAGAAAATAATGTTAAGCCACATAGAGAGAAATATAATTATTCCAGTGAAAGCAGTGACAGTAGCCCTAAAAAGAGAAAATATAAACCTTATGAATAAATCTTAGGAGAAATTGAAAAGATAAAGCCACCAATGTTTAATGGTGAGGTGGAAAAAGGAGAAGAAGCGGAGGCATGGTTGTCTAGAATGAAAAAGTATTTTCAAATTTATAATTATTCAAACAGACTAAAAGCAAAAATGGCTATTTATAACTTAACTGGAAAGGATAATATTTGGTGGTAGGACATAAAAAGAGTGAAAAATATTAAGGAAAAATATGCAACTTAGAGAACCTTTAAAAAATACTTTAAGAGAAAAATTTTGTCTGAACAATATTACAAAGAAAAGGCTAAGGAATTTTATGATCTAAAGCTAGGTTCAATGACTATGAAGGAACTAAGTAGTAAATTTTTAAGTTTACTATGATATGTACCTTATATCATTGATGAAAAGCCCAAGATACATAGGTTTATAAGTTTCTCACCTCTTAGCTTTAAGGAAATAATTGAATATCATAATCCAAAAACCCTTGAGGAAGCAATGAGGAAGGCTAATTTTTGTTATGAACAAACCAAAAATAAAAGAGAAGGTCTACCTAAATAGAAAGTTAAAAGATAAAATAACTTTGAACAAAGAAGAAAGAGATTTAAGTTCAATAGAAATTTTGGAAATGGTTCCCGGAATTATCCTAAAAATAATTATCAAGGGACAAACTTTAAGGGTGCTACACAGCAGAATTTTTCAGTCGTAAAGAACATAGACATACCTAATACATATGTTAAAAATACTTAACAAAGAGAACATGTAAAATGATGGGATTGTCAGGGACCCCATTATGCAAAGGACTGTCCTAATAGAAAGAGAAATTTCAACAATGTGCATAGAGTATAGGAAGAAGCAATTGTTGGTGACATAGCAAACAAGATGCCCATAATTAATACAGCATTGGAGAATCAACAGGTTGATCACCAGACATCTATGGTTGAAATAGAAGGTATGATAAAGAACAAACCAATTTCTATTTTGATAGATCCAGGTGCTAGTTTATTATATGTGTCATGTAGTATAGTAGAAATTTTTAATTTGCAATTGAATAAGTTTGAGAAATCTTGCCTGGTACAGTTAGCTACATGAACTAAGAGAAAAGTAGTTAGCTATGTTAAAGATTGTGAAATATTTATGAGTCAATTCAAAACTCAAGTGAAATTGAATGTGTTACCTCTAGGATCATATGATGTTTTAATAGGCATGGATTGGTTGGAAAAACATGGAGTAGTTTTAAATTGTTTTGAGAAAAAATTTACATGCTTAAATGAAAAGGGAGAAATAGTCATAGTGAAAGGAATTCCTAGGAAAGTTTCTGTTAGACAGATTTCCTCCTTGCAAATGAAAAAGACTGTACGTAAAGGTTGTAAAGTTTTGTTGTACATGTAAGGAATGATGAAAACATGAATAAAGAAGATAAATTAAAATTTGGAGACATACCAATCTTAAAATATTTTTCAAATGTATTCCAGGAAGAGATTTGAGGATTACCTCCGAAAAGAGAATTGGATTTTACTACTGGGTTGGTACTTGGAGTTGTACCAAATTCAAAGACCCATTCCTGGATGAATATCCTAGAACTTAATGATTAAAACTACAACTACATGAGTTAATAGATAAAAATTATATAAGACCGAGTGTATCTCCTTGGGGAGCACCTGTCTTATTTGTTAAAAAGAAAGACGGAACCTTACGCCTATGTATAGATTATCATCAGTTAAACAAGATGACAATTAAAAACATATATCCATTGCCCCGCATAGATGATATGTTTGATCAAGTACGTGGAGCAACGATATTCTCAAAGATAGACTTGAGATCTGGATATCATCAACTCAGAATTAAAGATGAAGATATATTTAAAACTACATTTAGAATCTATTACTGGCATTAAGAGTTTGAAGTTATTCCCTTTGGACTAACGAATGCTCCAGCATCTTTTATGTGTCTAATGAACAGTGTCTTAAGTAAATACTTGGATAAATTCGTAATTGTCTTAATCGATGACATACTAATTTATTCAAAACAAAGGAAGAACATGATGAACATTTACGGATAATATTACAAGTCCTAAGAGAACACAAATTATATGTTAAATTCAGTAAATGCAAATTCTTTAAAGATAAGATACAATACTTAGGCCATGTGATATCCAAAGAAGGGATATTAGTGGATCGTGATAAAATAAGAGTGATAACGGAATGGCATGGTCCTAAGGATGTATCAGATGTACGATCATTCATGGGGATTACAGGTTATTATCAAAAATTCATAGAAGGATTTTTGAAGATCGCGAATCCCATAACATCCTTATAGAAAAAGGGAAAGAAATTTGTATGGGATTTAAAATGTGAAGAAAGCTTTAAAAATTTAAAAGAATTATTAACTATCGCACCTATCTTGAAAATAGAAGATCCATACAAAGACTTTGTTGTATGCACTGATGCATGCAATGAGGGCCTAGGTGGAGTTTTAACACAAGAAGGTCATGTAATAGCATATGAATCAAGAAAGTTAAAAATACATGAAAAGACTTATGCTACTTACAATTTAGAGTTGGTTTCCGTAATTCATGCCTTGAAAATGTGGTGCCATCACCTAATTGGTAGAATATTTCTCTTAATGTCTGATAACATAAGTTTAAAATATTTGTTTGATCAACAAAATCTAAATGCAAGGCAAGCAAGATGGTTAGCTTTCCTTAGTGAGTAGGATTTTGAGATTAAACATATATAAGGAAAATAGAATAAGGTGGATGATGCTTTAAGCATAAACAAAAATCTGGATTTTATAGCCATTGTTAGTAGCTATAAAATAGAACTGGAAGATAAGTTTGAAGATGGAATAAAAATGGATAAAAATTATCAAAGTTTAAGAGAAACAGTTGCAGAAAACGAATATGAAAATATAAAAACAGATTTCAGTTTGAATGAAAAAGGTTTAATGTTGTATAAAAACATATTATATGTACCTAATGTATCAGAAATTAAATTGTTTATCTTGAATGAAGTGCATAAGAGTCCTTACTAAGGACATCTTGGTTACCAAAAAATGATAACAATGCTAAGAAAATATTATTTTTGGCCTACTATGAAGAATGAAGTAGTTGAATATATAGATAGGTGTATTGAATGCCAATAGGTTAAAGCTGAGCATCAACACCCAGTACGTCTATTGTAGCCATTACCAATCCTAGATTGGAAATGAGAAATTATCAGCATAGATTTTATAACGGGATTGCTTAAAAATAAAAATCATAATGATTTTGTCATGGTAGCAGTAGACAAACTTAGCAAGGTAGCTCACTTTATACCTGTTAAATCTACCTATAAGGTTGTTATATTGTTGATATATTTAGGTAAGAAGTTTTATGTTTGCATGGAATTCCTAAGATAATAATTTCTGATAGAGATTCTAAATTTACTTGTAATTTATGGAAATCATTGCTTAAAGGATTGGACACTAAATTAAATTTCAGTACAGCTTATCATCCGC
This sequence comes from Larix kaempferi, assembly GCA_027924585.1. Classification (NCBI taxonomy): domain Eukaryota; kingdom Viridiplantae; phylum Streptophyta; class Pinopsida; order Pinales; family Pinaceae; genus Larix; species Larix kaempferi. The sequence continues at coordinate 15,906,372 of BSBM01000286.1, read as the reverse complement.
AAACGGATGGACAAACTAAAAGAGTAAATCAATTTTTAGAAGATATGCTTAGGATGTATTTTATGGATCAACCAAACAAATGGGAAGAGTTTTGCACTTAGTCGAGTTTGCTTATAACAAGCATTATCAAGCTTCAGCTAAAATTAGTCTTTTTGAAATATTGTATGGTGGAAAGTGTAATAATCCAATTTCATGGAATAATCTGATCGATAGGTTAATGTTAGGACCTGAATTGTTGAAATAAATGGAACTAATAGTGAAATAGGTACAAATCAATCTGAAATTGCGCAAGACAGACAGAAGAGTCATGCAGACCTTAAAAGAACTCACAAAGAATTCCAAGTAGGTGAGCATGTCTTTGTCAAGGTAAAACCTAGAAGAAGCTCCTTTAAGTTGGGGAGTTGTGCTAAATTAGCACCTAGGTATTGTGGACCATTTGAGATATTGTCAAGAGTTGGACTCGTGGCTTACGAGTTAGCTTTTCCACCTAATATCAAAATACATAACGTGTTTCATATTTCTATATTAAAAAAATATGTACATGATGCTACTCATGTAGTTGATTGGAATCATATCCAGGTAGAACCAAAAAGAGATTTTTAGGTGGAACCAGATTGTATCCTCGACAGGAGAGAAATTTTTCTCCAAAACCGCACCATTGGATAGGTAAAGGTGCAATGGAAGCACCTTAGCCCAGATGAAGCAATTTGGGAATTGTGGAGTCATATGTAGGAACCATATCCAATTTTGTTTCAAGAAGACTTAGAAGATACTTAAGCAACATCGAGGATGATGTTGAACTTAAGGGGGGGTGTTTGTAACAAACCTAGAACTTAACATTTTATGTTGTGTAAAAACATTTATTTTAAAAGTTATTGTAAAGTTTTATGTTGTTGAACAAAGATTGTCAAAGATGACCATAATTGAATATTTTATTATTTAATAACTAAAAATGAGAGACACATATCCAAAGGGGATGTTGAAGAGTGTTCAGTGACCCACTAGGAGGAACGACAAGTGTAGAATGAAGAAGCTACAGATGTTAGAAACAACATTTATTTTTCAGCTGTTGCAGGAGGCATCCTCCCTCAAAAAGTGGTCACGTTCCACTAAGATAGGGAAAATAGAGGAGGTGGCTCATTAATTACAAAACTGACCCAAAGACCTAGGCAAGCAATATAACCATCGAATGAGCAGGAGGCTCACACACGAGATTTTGTGGATTTGGTGCATACTGAAAAAGTTAATCACACAAAAGATTCGATGAGGGGAGAGATGAAGTAGAACTGTGGTTAAGAGACTGACAAGAACAACAGTTGTAGCATAAAGTATTCTACACTTTGTCTTCATCCTGGAGGTTCAGTGAATAGGCTCGGGGGTTCCAGGAAAGTGATTTGGATGTGTTGGAAGCAGGTTGGGAGGAACAATGACCTTTGGAGTTCGTTGTCTCCTATTTTCGAGGTTCCTCACTGTTATATTTGTTAACAAATAAATGTTTAAATTTTTTTATGGGTGTATATGCTGTTAGTAAGTTACTATTAGTACTTAGATCGAAAAATATTGTATTGTATTAAGTATCAGGAGTATATGTTAAAATGTATGTTCTAGCCAATCATTGTTTTCAGTAAAACTATATAGTATATGCAATAGATCTCTTAGACAATTCATACACAGAAAAATGAGTAACACTAATTAGAGCCAAGAGGATGAATACATCCATAGTATATAAATAGACCCAAAAGTCTATTTTCTTTATCTTAGAATAAGCTCATCTGTATGGAATATACGGTTAGGTTAGTCTTTGAAATTAGAACATGCACAGATAGTTGTTTACAAAACATATGTGTGTGTGTGTGTGTGTGTGTGTGTGTGTGTACAAATAGTAAATTATCATTGATTTCCAATGAATTACATTCTGAATGCAGAGTATCTCTCTTAATCACATATTAACTAACAAGTATAATTGCATACCATATCTGCATATTATTTATATAACTATGCAATTAACATAGAGTTTGAATAATCACTATCGAAGTACAAAACACTTTCCAAACAGTATACAACTATACCAAATACTAAATACTTTTTACAAAGAACATAAAAAATATTAACAAAAATTCAACAACATATTTGGATCAAATCCCGAAGAGGGGCGATGCTCACCCAAACTAGAAAGACCAGGTCACATTACAACACAAAACTAAGCACCTCGGTGCTTATTGTTTCAATAAATAAATAAATTCCATCTATGGATAGGTAAATAGAGATTGCATCCAACCTAAGCAAATTAAAACCAAAGTTTATACAAATTAGGAAAATTATGGAAAATACAAATAGTACAGGATGGGATCGAATCCCTTAACCAGGAAAACCTTTCCAGCTTAATCAACAGACTTAGAAATAATTCGCGATGGCATCAGTCTACTGTTCAAAACTCTTGGGATTCTCATTTCCAAACAAAGTATATATATATATATTTTTACATTAGGGATTTTCCCAAAAATAATAAACGAATCCTCAATACTTTTAAAACAATATAACTTCAATTAAAATCACTGTAAATAGAAGTAGGTTCAAAACTCTTAAACACAATCGAATTGAAAACCCTGAAAGAACAAAAACAATGGAAAAATGCACATAACAGAAAAAAAATTTCTCCCATATAAATGTTGAATGGTCGAGAGCAACGAGAACTATATTTTTCTTTAAAAAAAAATTATAATATATTCATCAAATATATTTGGGAAAAAACCCATTTCAAAAGCATTGAGCCCAGAAATTATTACAATACAACAATGCTGTACATTGTCACTAAAGGTTCGCTTTATGGCTTTCAGAACAAAAAATAAACTAACCCTAAAATACTAGCGTTGGTAGTGAACAAACAACATAACATTTATTGCTTTCAATGGGATGAATCACTTCTTTTTAGATGGTACGTCATAGCGTAACCAAAAACCATACTAAACCCTGCACTAAGGAAATCCATAATATATATACATGCAACGCTTGAACAGGGATTTCCCAGGGAGGCTTGGGGCTTACCGAGGTTGTTCCAAACCTTGGAGCTTCCACCTTTCGCTGTTGAACTTTTAAAACATGAACAGAGAACACCAAGGTAGCACGAACCCTCCTATCAAGTTTACACAGAATGAAAACATTAGAACATTTTCATTTTTGATAACTATTTTAATGCTTCAAAACAAAACAAAATCCAGAGTGCTTGCCTTTGCGAGCGTCCTCCATGACCACGACGACAAAATGAGCAAAGAGTCTCCTCCATAACCCTGACAACTGAGATCCAAGCTCTTCTCCACAAAGAAAATGAACAAAATAATTTCAATACAATCGAATGGGGGTTAGGGTTTTACTAAGCATGTGGATCTACACAATAGGGCCTTCATGTGGCCTCACTTTTTAACCTTGCAGCTGCTACCCACTACCTTTTTAATTCATACCCTCTCTCCTATAGTTTGTTGTCACTTAGGAATAATGCCATCGATCCTTAGCAAGGAACTCGATCTCCTAAGTTGTAGTCATTGCTAATTTTTTTATGATTGCTCCTTAAACCCTTAGCTAGGGTACTTCTTTTCTTGTAAGTTAATTTATCTCCAACCCTAACCTTGGTAGGATAGATCCTTACCTAGAACATGTACAAGGTATTCAACATGCATTAGCTTTGCGAAAGCTAAGTAAGCCCGGTCGTCACAGAAGCACACCCTTCAAACAAAAGAACATAATAAGCATTACATTATAAAAAAAGGTATTAGGATGTACGATTTAATATCCGATAAGCAAACATCTATTGTAACATGGTGAGAAATCAACCAACATGCGCCTCACAAACAAGAAAAAAATAATAAGTACAATTATGCACTCTAGTAGTTAACACAAATAAGAAGTAAATCCTAAAACTTTATATCTTATTGGTAATTATACCATATACAAAAAAAATAATTATTTGTTTCATTTTTAGAGTTGTTACAATGTTTCTTTCAATAGTATTGAAAAATATTTGAATCATGTTTTTGTCTTTCCACCAAAGTCTTGAATTCCTTGAACCCACCAAAAGTGTCTAATTTTTTGACAAGAAAATACACCCAAGTCTTTCTTTTATAATCATTTATAAAGGTTAGGAAGCATGAGCTTCCTCCAAGTGACTAAAATTGCAAAGGAAAACATAGATTTGTATGAAGCAACTCCAAGAGTGCTTTGTCTCTATGGGACACTCCTTTAGGGAAAATTTCCCTATGTTTCTTTGCTAGAATTCCTATCTCACATGAACTAGTTGAACCTTGAATGTGAGGAAAATGGGAGGAAAACCTATAACGATCTTGTTTTCATGAAACAAATTTAGATTACCAAAACGCACATGACCAAATCTAAGATGCCACAACTAGAATTGATCTAAGCATGTTTTTTTTTTAGCAAAGGTTACATACTATGTATGATGATTCATAACTAGAGAATACATCATATTACATGTCATTTGAATTTTTCCAATTAACATTTTACTAGGAGTTATATCAAAGATGGAACATTCATCATCTTTAAACATTAGTGGAGCAGGACAGTTCGTAGAAACAGATCCAGACCATGCTGCAAAGCACATAGCGAAGCAACACACAATGACAAACACACAAAAATGACCAAGAATTATGGATTTAATTAATTAATCAATCTTCTCTTGTCATAGGAATTAGATTAGATTATCACATGCAGAGTCGATGCTCTATTCTTACAATTACAGAATACAAGGCTTAGTATTTTGTAACAGAATTTCCTGTGAGTTCAACAATAGCAGTAAAAGGAAAAACCAAAATCCCCCTTTGTTCTTGATGAACTGGTATTTATACTCATTCTTCTTCTGGAAATCTTGCTCAAACCCTCTTCTAGAATTCTCTTGCTGCTTCCAGCGATGGTCAAACTTCATTAAATTCCCATCGAATTCTTCTCGGTTCCTTTTTCCATCTGACATTCTACAACAACCGCCATAACTGTGCATTAACTTCCCCAACTACTTCTGCAGTCGTTCCTCGGCGCTCAAAACCTATCCATCGTTGATTGACTCGAATTCTAACCTTGAATCCTAGATTATATTTCGGTTGGTATATAGTTCAACCATTTATTTTCGTCCTTCTCTTCCATAGAACTTTTGGTCAGCATCATGACTAATCCTCCATTGAATCATCTCCAGTCGCTCTCCTGGAACCATCGATTGTTTCCCAGGAAACCTCAGTCGGTTCACCTAGACTGTTCCTATCGGGCTTGATTCCCCTACATTAGTCTCCCTAGGTTGAAAATAAATATGCCCCATCTCTTCAATTCTTTGATCTTTTCTTCTGAGATCCATGTCGCTTCCTCAAGGCTTCGGTTCCTCCAATCAATCATGTACTCTTTCTTCTTTTGTCGTTGGGTCCTTCTGATTTCTTTTTCATCAAATATTTCTTTGAATTCTTTTGTCAATTGGACTGGCAGTTGTTATTTCTAGTTGATGTCTTACTTTAACCCACTTGCCAATACTTCCTCATAACTGTACAACTCAATGACATTAAACATCGGTGAAATGTTCATCTCCTCGGGCAGCTCGAACACATAAGCATTATCAGAAATTTTCTTTAAGATCTTGCAAGGACCTATCTTCTTCAGCTTCAACTTGTTGTATGTTCCTTTAGGGAACTTATCCTTTCGCATATGTGCATACACTAAATCTCCTTCTGCAAATTATTGCAGTCATTTCTTCTTGTTACCCCTCAATTTATATGCAGTCTTGCTTTTCTCTAGCTACTTTCTTACCCTATCATGCACTTCTTTCATGTGCTTTGCAAATGACTCCACATATGCACTTCTCATCGATCCCGTCGGTAGCTCTGTTAATTCACCTACTCCATGTGTGCCTCTCCCTTGCACTATCTAGAATGGGCTCATTCCATTTGACCTATTCATTGATTTTTTGTACGTGAATTCATTCTGCACCAACACATTCTCCCATTGCTTTTGTCGATGAACGGTCAAACATCTCATTAGATCTCCCAAAATTCCGTTAACAAATTTTGTTTTCCCATTGGTTTATGGATGGTATGCAGAACTAAATTTTAGTCTTGTATCTAACTTCTTCCAAAATGTGTGCCATAAATGACCCATAAACTTAGTGTCTCGATCCAATGTTATGCTCTTCGGTAGCCCATGCAATATCACAACTTCCTTAAAGAATATCACAGTAATACCTGTGGCATCACTCATTTTTATGCATGGAATGAAATGTGCCATCTTAGAAAACTTGTCGACTACCACAAATATTGAGTCATTACCTTCATGTGTCTGAAAATAATAGCACAAAATCTATACTAATATGTTCCCATGGAAAAATTGGCAGTGGAAATGGTGCATATAGTCTCGTATTCTGACTTCTCCCCTTGGCATGCTAGCATGTCCGACACTATCGAACCCACTTCTTTCCATATGTTGCTAATCCTATCCAGTAATACTTCTCTTCAACCAACGCTTTCATCTTGTCTATGCCAAAGTGTCCTCCCAATCCTCCACTATGCACTTTCCGTATCATATTCTCCCTTCATGATCCCCGGAGAATGCACAATTGATGTCCCTTAAAAATATATCCTTTTTGGATAAAATAATCCAAGTATGGAGCTTGGTCGACACTCCATTGTTCCTTCGATGTTTTCCATGCTTCAGAAAAATCCTCATTGGTTTCATGTTTCGTCTTTACTAACTCTAACCCTATGGCTTGAACAGTCGTCGTGCTCAGTAATGCAACTCATCGCCTCAATGCGCCATCCACCTTATTCGACTTTCCCAGCTTATGCTGCAACATAAAGGTGTATCTCTATAGAAAGTCTACCCACTTCATATATCTTTTGTTCAACTAGGTATGAGTGTTCAGATATCTCAGATCCTGGTGTTGGGCCTAGCCTAAGTGGGGCATTTTTGTGCAAATCAAGTTTTGGCACTACAAAGTTAAGCACAGTAAGGTTGAATACTTTTTGAACAAGTCAGTTTCGGGAAGCTACAAAGTTGAGTGCAGCGCAGCATCGAAAGAGCTGTGAAGTCTAGCATTGCAGAGGAGTACAACGCTGCGATGAGCCCGATCAAAGGAGATCCGGCAAGGAAGAATATTGGAAGGAAGGTGGCATATATTCCGGTTAGACCATTGGCGGTCTATTTTTGGTAAAGATGCTCCATGATTACCAAGCCGTGGGTAAGGAGTAAAGCGAAGGAAAGAGACCGGTTGCACAAGCAAAGAACCACTACATGAATCGGCCGCATAAGGCCATTAGAGAAAGAACAACTGGGAGAAAGCGACAGTCATCATGTGGTCGACAGGGCAAGGTGAAAGCGACGAGACCATGCGCAGAGGGTGGCCACGATGGAAGATTCGATACCAGAATCCAGTAGTCCGGTTAAGGGAAAACCAGAACAGTTTTGGGAAACCTTAGGGTTTTTTCCTGCATATTGTAAAGACATGACCTACGGGCATGATCTATAAATAGGCACCATTTTGTAAGGGAAAGGGTTGATCTCTCGTTAAGATTGGGTTGAATCTCATTGTATAATATGAGCAAGACCTATTTTGAATCTGCCATTGTAAAGGCTCTACAAGTTGTGTGCGTAGAGGCTTATTGAGAGAGAAGAGAGTCTGCAGCTAAGTGCATAGACTGGAACTATTGTACCCTTCCCTAATACTAATACAACAATAGTTCCTATGGACGTAGCTCCTATCGTGGGGGTGAACCATGTTAAATTCCTATGTTATGTGATTGTTTACATGTTTGGATCTGTTTATTTGCTTACCAATGAATGTTTGAGATCTTGCTTATTAGTTTATGTGTTTACTTTTATATGTATTCGCCATGAGGATTGAAATGGAAATAATATGTTAAGTTTGCATATGTGATTAAAGGCTAAATGCATGAGTATTTCTAAGTCTGCGATTGTATGAATCAGTTGGACAATCACTTAAATAGATAAAATATTCACAACACATAGCACCGGAAGTGCATAGTACTTTGATTTTCTTTACTTGCATAAGTCATAAGGTCAGTAATCTAAGGCAGTTGATGAATAGGTAGATACTAGGTATAACTTGTGGAATTTGACTAAGTCTGAAGAGGAGGCGCAGTTATCTGTTGTGTTGTCCTGTGTTGAGTTACTTTCGAGCTGCATAGTCCTTGGATGCGATAGTTGTGCAAGTTCTAGGCCTTGCAGAAGTGTTAGCCACAACGAAGGTGATCGACGTGCAGCCCTCAGCTCGCAGTGTAGCCCTGCAGTGCTCTTCTCATCAGATCTTCTCAAGCACTCATCACACGGTTGTGGAAAATTGATTCCCTAGCCCCCCATTATTTCTCCTCGGGTGAGACCTTAGTCTACTTGCAGATTGTTGCCCAAAGGGCCAGTGAAAATGGGTTTTGTTGGTTCCTTGAACCGCGAAGAACCTGGGTCTTTATGGAAAACCTCATGACAGTATAGCAAGCCAACAAATGGTTTTGTTGCCATGCTAGGAATCTGTGATGAGTTTCCGCACTTGAAAGAAGTGATGTGCTCATAAGAAAAGGTCCCATTTATTGGAGAAATCTGGCATCCGGGCAAGAAAGAAATCTGGGCTTGGTGCGATAAGACAAAAAGAGACTTCACAAAGAAAGAAAATAGAGATCTGCATCTATCTGACATAGATTGGTTGAACAAAATACCCGTGGAAAGATATTCACGAAATGTTTTGGGCATCTTTTGCAAACGAGTTGCATGAGTGGTTATCGCATTTCGTAGAGCGCAAGAACTGTTTCGTACCAGAAATATCGACTGAGTGGACTCCCGATCTCATTGCAAGGCTCAAAGCAGTAGATAGTCTTTTTTCGAGAGTAGTCAACTTTTGGGTTGACAGTATCCTAGAAGGCTTCGTGATAGAGTTCGTTGTGGACACCCTGAAGTCCTATAGTGTTTCCAAAGGAGAGTTTCTCAAAGGTTTCAGAGGTAAGTACTTGAACAATTGAGTTTATACATTAAAATGCTTTTAGCTGAAAAAATGTATTTTAAAAATGCAGTAAAGATTCCTAGCAGTTTGAATCTATAATGGTCAATAGCATTTATAGTGATTCTGACGAAGAGACACATAATTTATGAAGTGGAAAAAGATATAAGTGTAACACTCAGAAGACTAGAATCCGTGTAGATATTGATTTACAACACTAGCCTGATAGCCAAACTGCACCTCTATCCTCTGCCTATTAGCCTATTACACCGCAGAATCCACCGGATGCAAGTATCACGCATCCTATCTCTCAGAATCCACCAGTTCAGAACCCTCCTATTGTTAATATTCCTCATCCTCAGAGCATTGATACCAGTAACACCGTGGGAGTGAGTACTCAAATAATCCCGACTCAGAACACTCCCCGTAGTACCAATTTTACTTTTGCCGCTCAGAATCCTCCGCAGAACACTACACCACCTAGGAGAAGGATGACTGATGATATTAAGAAACCGATATTCAAAGGAATGGGTCTAGAAGACCCTTACCAACACTGGTTTCTGTGTGAATCCGTCTGGAGTGTTAAGCAGGTTCAAGATGATGCTGTGAAGAGAGCGCAGCTCGTCACAATGTTCAAAGACAGAGCATTAAACTAGTTCATGAAGTATTCTCAGGGACAGAATAGAACCTTGGCAGAAATTAAGCCCACAATATTGAACTAGTTTAAAAAACCAACGTTAGAATCGCAGTGTATCACAGAACTAAAAGAGATTAAGCAGAAATCTAATGAAACAGTCTGGAAATTTGACCAGAAATTTAAGACACTGCTAGACCAAGTAAGTTTTGTCATAGCTCCACAACAACACCAAGAATGGTTTGTAGATGCATTGTTGCCTCATATCAGACTACCATTGATGCAGCAAAAGGTGGCTTCATAGGTAGAAGCCTTGGAGGTTGCGATGAAGTTGGAAGCTTCACCAATTAGAGAAACTAGCACTGGGATGTCTCAAATTCATACCAAGTTAGCTACCCTAACATTACAACTTCAAGATATGAAGAAAGGGAAACAAGAAAGACAAGAAGTCTGGTGTACAGGATGAAAAGGAGAAGGGGATGCTAGAGAGCATTGTCCTTTATTTCAAGAGTATCTTAACAGTAGAGCACCGAATCGGTTGAATCAGAATCAAGCACCATGGTGTGAAGTCTGTAAAATGCGAGGCCATAGGCCTGAAGATTGTTATCTCATACAAAAGTATGTGCACACCCCTAAGAATATATATTGCAATTTTTGTAAGTCAGTTGGACATGATGAATCCAATTGTAGGGCATATGAGCTCATGCAAGAAAGGAAGCGATACATGGAGCATATGCGTGATAGTGGAGTATATAGAGTCCAAGAAGCAACTCCACAGAAGCAAGATAATACATAGTATGACCAGGGCACATATAGAGGCCATGGAGGATTCTGCAGAAGAGGAAGAAATACTTGTCCAGGACAAGGAAGGGGAAGAGGCCAGATGATATGTTACAACTGTGGCTAGGAAGGTCACTTATCCAAAGATTGTACCAATGAATGTACTGCTTGTAATTACTGCAAATATTTTGATCATGTTATTGAGTTCTGCCCAGTATTAGCTGCAGAGATGCAGAAAGAAAGCAAGATGTGCCGAACCCGAACATTCAATTGATCTCAGCAGAGAGAAATCCTGTGGATCCAAGTATCAATGTAGTGATGCGAAGTGGTGCTACAACAGGAAGAGATAGAGGAGTAGAAGCTTCGACGTCTGGAGTCTTTGAAACTAAGCAAACTCCTCTTGAAACGATCTGGATCAGAAAAGCTACTAGAAAGACACCTGCTTTCAATTTAGAGAAAAATAAAGGAGTATTTTAAGAATCGCAGGACGTTTTCACAGGACAAGCACCTAGGTCACAAATAATCTTGTTGCACAGTGAAACACTACATATAGAGGATATGCCAGCCACTTATGACAAGACATGCCACGTAGCAGAGATAGGAACCTTTGTTGCACAGTTCCTACAGAGCTACATGGAACTATTAAAGAGTCTAGATGCTATAGCATAATTGCAAAAATTGTTAGACCAATATGAACCATGCATCGAGATGGAAACTACCCAGGGCGCAGTTCATCACATCGGGAAGCACAAAAGAACAGGCAGAGAAATGAGACTCAGTGCACAAATAGGAGACTAGGAGATGGATGAGATCATTCTTGATCTGGGATCTGAAGTAAATGTCTTAACTAAATAGACATGGCAGTAGATGGGGAGACCAAAGCTGTTATGGTCACCTATACAGTTGAGAATGACCAATTAGGAGAAAGTCATACCTTTGGGAAGGTTAGCCAATGTTATTGTTGACATTGATGGAGTGCCAAGTCATGCAAACTTCAAGGTTATTGAAATTGTGGACGATAATCGGCCTTATCTTGCACTGTTGGGAATTGAATGGGCTATGGATAACCTCACCATCATAAACTTGAAGACGAAGAAGATGATCTTCGAAGGAAAGCTCCTCAGGGTCATCGCACCACTGGACCCTGCGGATGGAGATAGATATAGTGAGCCAATTCAGGAAGAATCTAGAGCACAGGATCTTGACCGCCTTTACAAGATGATTATGAATCAAGATGACTACATTAATCCCACTGTGGATGGAACACTCAGTTGGTGCTATGACAGTTCTTGTATCTTAGACTCTAATGCAGGACTGGAGAGCTAGCAAGGCAATATGCATGAAGTATCTGCCAGGAGATGTGCGTGGATTACAAATTCATTGTGATGGATTGGAAAGGAGGTAAGTCCAATTCCCACTTTCGATGGTTCATCTATTTTTTATTCATTTATCTGAGAATATACTATAGCAATTGCAGAAGAACATCGCTTACCACCATTAGACATGGCACTGCGTGAGACACCTACCAGATGGTGGGCTGCGCATAAGCAGGCATTGACCACATGGGATTAGTGCAGAATCAAGATGCAGATCAGGTTCACTGACAAGGTTGCACTACCCTTTGAAAAATATAATGGACAGACGAATCCAAGGGATCATATTGAAATCTATTCACAAGCATGGGAGGAGAGACCACATAATGAATGGGTTCATCTGTTTGTGCACACATTGGAGGAACAAATTTCAAAGAAGTGGTATCTAGACATGGAGTTGCGTAGAGAAACTATAGATTGGCCTACCCTCACTGCAACTTCTAGAAGAGATTCAGCTTTGAAGATGACAGTCCTAGTATAAATGAAGCTTTGCAGATCATCAAAGAGAAAACATTCAGGCCGGAATGCCCAAGTACAAACAAGGCATTCGAAGAACTCAAAGAGAGAGTCTTTGAGAATGTGACAGTACCATTGAACCTACATCCAGAATGGGCAAGAACGATTAAACATTCCCTTGAATGCTATAACCTTGCTGAGAATGAAGATAAGCAAGAAGAAAGCGATGAGGAGGATCCGCGCAATGTCAATATACCTGAGTCCGAAGGTGCACGTGATGTAGAGGGACCTCCCATGGAAATTCCAGACATGAGTGGACCTGTGAAAATGAAGAAAGTGAACATTAGCACAAGCGAAGAACCGAAGTTCGCATCTATTGGAGACTACTCAGATGATCAGACGGTGGCGGAGATCGCAGACCTACTACATGAATATCAGGATTTATTTTCGACAAAGTTCACATAAATGAATGGTATTTTGGCTGACTTGGGAGTTATGAAAATACCTCTTAAGCCAGGCATGAATCCTGTCAAGCAAAGGACATATAGATTGAATCCTTGATACAAAGAAAAAGTCAAGGAAGAACTTGATAAGATGCTCGATGCGGGTATCATTGAGCCAGTTGAAGAATCATAGTGGATAAGCCCGATGGTTATCTAAGACAAGAAAACTAAGGGTGAGATCAAGATCTGCGTCTATCTCAGGAAGCTGAATGATGCTTCACTACATGACCCATTTCCAACTCCTTTTACAGATGAAGTCTTAGACAATGTTGGAGTAAATGAGGCCTAATCCTTCACTGATGGATTTTCTAGATACCATAAGATACGAATTGATCCAACAGACAGACACAAGACAACCTTTGCTACTGAATGGGGGTCATTCTAGTACACAGTAATTCCCTTTGTTCTGAAGAATGCACCTTCCATCTTTTCTAGAGTTGTTGTCGCAACATTTAAAGATTTCATGCATAAATTTTAGAAGCATACTTTGACAATTGGACTGTATTTGGTTTACTGAAGAACCACTGTGAAAACCTCAGAATGATGCTAGAAAAGTGCAGACAGCATCAGATATCTTTGAATTTGAAGAAATGTGTTTTTTTGTGTACCTTATGGTATTCCATTAGGACACATTGTGCAGACAAGGCCTAATGGTGGATCCTGCGAAGATTGCAGCGATTGTGAACTTGCCTACACCCACCTCAGTAAAGCAGCTGGGAACAACATTGGTCCATACGGGTTATTACTGAAAGTTTATAAAGGGTTATGCTCAAATAACCATGCCGATGGAAAATTTGTTGAAGAAAGACATGCACTTCATCTTGAACGCCGAATGTGAACAAGGCTTTGACACATTAAAAGAAAAAATGGTAACTGCCTCGATCCTTGTTGTTCCAGACTGGGAGAAGCCATTTCATGTCCATGTTGATGCTTCATGTATAACACTGGGCGTTGTTGTTGATGTATATGTAACTTCGGAATGTATTTCACATATATGTATATTGTATTCCTATAGAGATGGTATTATTCCTCTATAAGGAAGTGTCGTCATTTATATTGTAAGTGTCATAACTTATACTTGATGGGTTATTAGACCACCTTGTTTGGGGTCGGCCCTGTATAAGTCATGTGGGTCAAAGGGTTATTAGACCACCCTATTGGGGGTCGGCCATGTGGGTCAAAGGGTTATTAGACCACCCTATTGGGGGTCGGCCCACTCAGCATTATGTTATGTGGTTAAGTTAGAGCTGACATGAGTTAGGTAAAAAGGCAAGTCAAGTCAAGTATAAATAGAGTGCGGGAGGCACTCTATTTACTCACTCACTTCTCACACATGCTCTCAAGGAGGAGAGGCGCACTTATGGAGGAGGAGGATCTGCTGCTAGGTTATGTCTATCTCTTGGTTGGTTGTATCATTGCTCTATCTATCTCTGAGGAAGTTATTGGGGTTTTTCACCTTTATGGTTTTCCCCAAGTAAATCTTTGTGTCTCTTGTGTGCTTGCATTATTGTCTCCATGATTGATATGCTGTAGATATGCTGTACATGTTGTTCTCTCAGTTAAGATCCTAGATCATATTGAAGTAAATTCAGAAAATTCAACATGGTATCAGAGCTAGCCTGAAAGAAGGCATGATATGGCATGTATCACACTTGTTGCACTTACGATGCTAGGGCTTGATATAGCAAAAACCAGTCATCGTAGCACTTTCGCTATAAATCTGTTTTGGAGAAATTTTCGGATCTGAAATTGTTACAGGCCGAAGCTAAGCTCACCAGGTATCTTGTGTCCAAAGGACAACCTCTAATTCGTTGTACTTTGTGATTTATGATCTGTACAATATAGGGTTTCTGCCTCTTCCAGATCTGAGTCAAAATCAGGTGACCTTGGGAAAAAGGTCATATCTTGGGCTAGGAAGCTCCAAATGAAATTTAGTAAAACGTGACAGGTAGTACAAAGTCTGAACTATCTCAGAAAACGTTTTCAGAGGCCGAAGTTGAACCGGTGTCACGTGGCACGCCGTACAAGTTCGCTCTCCTGTATTATCCCATAAACAGGTCACGTTGCGACATTTGGCATAACTCTCTCTCAGAGAGTCCAATTGAGGTCAGACCTGTCAGGATGGAAAGGTAACAGGACGAGCTATCTCAGAAAACTTTTTCTAGAGTCTGAAGTTAAAACAGTGACACGTGGCACTCCGTACAATTTCGCTCTCCTGGTTTATCCCAAAACAGGTCACGTTGCGACATTTGGCATAACTCTCTCTCAGAGAATCCAATTGAGGTCAGACCTGTCACGATGGAAAGATAACAGGTCAGGCTATCTCAGGAAAAATTTTCAGACCCTGTGGATCAAAAATTTCGGAGTTACACTAGAAACAATCAGGTACATATTGTTGTCAAAACATAATTATTTTTTGGTACCTTCATTCATGGCTTCCGGAATTTAGGGCTTTGGAGAAAGTTGGAATTTTTGTAATCGGAGACCACGGCTAGATGCTACTCATCAAAATAGAAATTTAGAGACCAAGATCAGAATTTTTGGTTGGGCAGAAGGTCGGGCTTGATCAGACCCTAGTTCGGGACTCTGATCAGGAAAGTGGAAAATTAGGGCTTCTGTAAAAATGGGAATTTTTGAAATCTGTGACCACGGCTAGATGCTCCTCAGAAAAATAGAAGCTTAGAGCTTTGGATCAAACCTTTTGATGGGGCAAAAGAGTGGGTTTCATCAAACCCCAGTTCAGGGTCACGTCCAGTGAATCCGAAAGTTTCAAAGGCAAAATTGAGGAGTAAAACTTTGCAGTTTTCAAATACTAAATATACCAGTTTGGTCAGCTCATCAAGGCGCATATTTCTATCCTTTCGGAAGTTTGAAATTCAAAGTTTGAATTTTTGGGGTTTCTCTGACAAACCCATATCCAGCTCCAGGTCCAGTTCTTGCAAATCAAGTGGATTGGGTTAATCCTAGAAGAAGATGGATTGATCATCTGCATGAGTGAAGAAGTTCCTGTTTCAGAGGGAGATGAGGCTAAGGTCTTACATAAGAAGATTAAAAGCAATCTCGACAGGTATGTCTCATCGAGGTATGTTTCGATATTTGTCCATGATTAAGTTTTTGGTATGTTTGTCTTCATGTTATTACGGTTAGTACAATTTTGATTTTAGATTTGTTGTATCACCTTAACAAAATTATGAATGCATGATAGAAGATATTCATTGGTTAGGGTGTTGACACTTATGATTGAACTAATGCATTATGGTGTTGTATGAGGTTTATGTTGTCTACTAACATGAAAGGTACACCAAGAAAGACAAATCATGTTCTGTTCCAAGAACATATGATCATGATAACATAAGGACAAAGATTCATCCATTCTCATGGATCTCATAGAAGATCCATTTACGAGGTATGTATAACTTGGTTTTGTAATAGTTAACTTATGAGATATACAGGTTACTAGCACAAGTCATTGAAGAAGAACAAGAAGACATCATGTGAGTATGTTAGACATAAATAGCTAGCATGCTAATCCAGGTATGTTTTTCCTATATCAAGATAGAATCCTACCTTGTGTTAGGATCTTATACTATTGTTGATAATGATTATTCATGAAGTCATAGGTTTGAATGATCATGATTGTATGCATTTTATGTTTCTTACCATAATTGATGACATGACTAACCAGAAGAATCATGATGGTATAGGTTTGAATAATCACAGGTTTTATGGATTTTATATCTCTTATCTTGATTGATGATTCAACTAACCTGAATAGTCATAGGTTTGAGTAATTACAGGTTTAGACATGTTATGTTATGTTTCTTATGATTTGACTAACCATAAGACTCCTACATAAACCTTGAATGCTAATGCTTATTATTTCTGTTTGAAATGATCATGACTATACATGCTTGAGATTATTGTGTTTTAATAGTATACTAATGAATGTATGATTTTATATGAGATCACAAGGATAACACATTCATGATACTAATAAGCATGCATAGGGACCTAGGATGAATATGAGATTCAAGAACAGGTAATCCAGGAAGCAAAGATCAAGAGGGAGTACACTCCAGTGGTTTATGCAAGGATGCAGATATTCAGAGGGAGTTGACCATCTCTGTACATCCCACAACCGAAAGGAGTAGAAGAAGCTACTTCAGATTCAGACTCCAGCAGCTCCTGCAAGGAAGCGAAGACTCAGAGGGAGTCCACCCAACGAACAAACAAAGATAAGTATTTGAATTGTCATTTCTTAAATAATACTGTTCAATAATGTATATACTGATGTTCCTAGAATTAGGTTGTGTATTGTGCATATTAGAATAATTGCATTGATGAACAGTATACTCCTAATATGCATGGGTAAGTGGCCTATGGCACTGTACAACATTCCATTGCTACTTATCTAGAATGAAACCTCTTTGCTGACATGTTGAGAGTTGTGCACACTCTTAACAATGTTCTAGTAGAGATTGGAAGGCATCTAGAAAGTTATGGGATATGGATAAATGTTGTATTGAAGCATTGGCTAAGATAATTGCATGACTGTATGACATATTTCTTTATGTGTAAGAATTTATTCTGAAAACTATGAGATGTTTTCTAATCATGCAATTTAACTTGTTGTGTAGGAAAGATCGTATGCCATCTCCTACAAAAGAAGAACTACAACATTTGTTCAGCAATAAAGATACCTATTGAAGATATTGAAGTTCCCAGGATCTGGGATGAAGAAATGAAATGCCATGATCCGTCGATCATGAACAATGATGTTTGGTTTGCAGTCCCAAGACGTGAAGGGAAGTTTGTTATGACTTCCAAATGGAGCTATCAGATCAAGCATATTGCAGATGGCAGCATTGAGAAATATAAAAGTGATGAAATAGAAGATGCACCAGATGGATTTCAAGACAGCATGGTGTAGTCAGATATGTGTGCAGAACTTGGTATGGTAGGATAGACAGCTTTCTATCCAGTTTGGGCTTTACCAAGAGTAAAGCGGATTCCAACCCTTACTACAAGGTTGAGGAAGGAAATCTAGTGATACTACTTTTGTATGCAGATAACCTGTTTGTTACAGGTGAAGATAGATTGACTACCGACACGCAGCGGAAGCTTGCTGCCGAGTTCGAGTTGAAGAACTTGGGGATGATGCACTATTTGTTTTTGGCATGGAGGTGTGGCAGAGTGCATATGGAATCTTCCTTGGACAAGGGAAGTATGTAGTAGAGATCCTGAAGAGGTTCGGGATGATGGACTGCAAGGATATAGCCACACCTATGGCATCGAATCTGAAGCTTCTATGTGATGCTTCATCTGAGCTGGTTGATGTCTCTTCGTATCGTCAGATGGTTGGGTCCTTGATGTACCTGACGAACACGAGACCAGACATTTGCTTTGCTGTGAACAAATTGAGCCAGTTCCTGACGGATCCGAGGAGTGTTCACCTGGTTGCTGTAAAGCATGTTCTGAGGTACCTGAAGGGTACAGTGGATTATGGGCTCAGGTATGAGGAGAATCAAAAGTTTAACCTGCAGGGTTATGTTGATTCAGATTGGGCTGGCAGTGCTGCAGACAGGAAGAGCACATCTGGGTGTTGCTTCAGTATGGGATCAGGTGTGATCTCTTGGTTTAGCAGGAAGCAGTCCTGCGTAGCACTGAGTACAACTGAGGCAGAGTATGTTGCAGCCTGTTCAGCTAGTTGTGAGGCAGTATGGCTACGGAAGCTACTGTCTGAGTTATTTGATCTCCCGTTGGAGGCTACTGGTATCTTCTGTGATAACCAGAGTTGTGTGAAGCTTTCCGAGAACCCAGTGTTTCATGACAGGTCGAAACACATAGAGATCAAATATCACTATAGCAGGGATATGGTGCAGAGAGGAGCTGTGAAGCTTCTATATGTTGCGACGGACGAGCAGATTGCAGATGTGCTGACGAAGCCACTAGCCAGGGTGAAGTTCGAGTACTTCAGAGAGAGGCTTGGCGTTCTTCAGATCGAGGACACTTCGAGGAAGAAGTGATGGACACATTTGCTGAAGCCATTCCAAGCATGTTGGAAAGGGGATCCTTCACATGGCTATGGATGTAAGCGCTGGATGATGAGCATCAGGATGATGTTCTGGTTTCTGCTTGGATATGATTAGTTGGATCATTATATGTATGTATGTACGCATCATGTTGGATGATGATGGATACATTGTGTGGATCATGTATCTTTGTATGATCAGGTAGATCATGTATGCTGATAGATACATTGTGTGGATCATGTATCTTTGTATGATCAGGTGGATCATGTATGTTGATGGATACATTGTGTGGATCATGTATCTTTGTATGATCAGGTAGACCATGTATGTTGATGGGTACATTGTGTGGATCATGTATCTTTGTATGATCAGGTAGATAATGTATGATTGATGGATACATTGTGTGGATCATGTATCTATGTGTGCATCAGATGGATGCATTGTTTGATCAGGATGATCGTGGATGACGAGCTTCTCCAGATGACATGCAACAGGATGTTGCAGTGATGATGATGAGTATCAGATGATACTTTGTGGCCATGGATCAGGTTGTGCAGGAAAGCATGTAATTTGTGCCCTGGGAGATTTGCAGATGGTCTTTCGAGGTTTTGCCTATGGCATGTAATTCGGTGCCCTGGGACATCTGGCAAATGCTCTTGCGAGGTTTTGCTTGGGAGGACATGTAATTTGTGCCCTGGGAGATCTGCAGATAGTCTTTTGAGGTTTTTCCTATGGCATGTAATTCAGTGCCCTGGGATATCTGGCAGATGCTCTTGCGAGGTTTTGTCCTATGGCATGTAATTTGCTCCTGGGAGATCTGGACAGGATGAAAAAGGCCTCAGATGCTTCAGCCAGGTTTTGCCATGACCACATGTAATTTGCTCCTGGGAGATCTGGACAGGATGAAAAAGGCCTTAGATGCTTCAGCCAGGTTTTGTGGTGGACCACATGTAATGTGCTCCTGGGAGATCCGACAGGTAGAGCTGTGTGCTCGTAACAGCCTGGGATGCTTCAGCCAGGTTTTGTGGTGAGATCACATGTAATGTGCTCCTGGGAGATCTGACAGGTAGAGCTGCATGCTCGTAACAGCCTGGGATGCTTCAGCCAGGTTTTGTGATGGGTCACATGTAATGTGCTCCTGGGAGATCCTACAGGTAGAGATGTGTGCTCGTAATAGCCTGGGATGCTGCAGCCAGGTTTTGTGACGCACGTAATAAGTCCTGAGGATTCCACAGTATGGCCAGTGATGATGAAGACCTGCAGGTGGTGGGCCTACATCCAGTATGAAAAAGGACTGGCTCTGTAGAACTTCCTATGACGAGTAGATTCAGAGATTGATTGAGATAGCAGCAGCAGTGACGATGATGATGACTCGATGACGATTATCCAGTGACGATGATCCACGGAAGATGACTTGTGCTAGAAGAATTGTGCTGAGAAATACCTTCCTAGTTAAGAGGGAGTGTTGATGTATATGTAACTTCGGAATGTATTTCACATATATGTATATTGTATTCCTATATAGATGGTATTATTCCTCTATAAGGAAGTGTCGTCATTTATATTGTAAGTGTCGTAACTTATACTTGATGGGTTATTAGACCACCTTGTTTGGGGTCGGCCCTGTATAAGTCATGTGGGTCAAAGGGTTATTAGACCACCCTATTGGGGGTCGGCCATGTGGGTCAAAGGGTTATTAGACCACCCTATTGGGGGTCGTCCATGTGGGTCAAAGGGTTATTAGACCACCCTATTGGGGGTCGGCCCACTCAGCATTATGTTATGTGGTTAAGTTAGAGCCGACATGAGTTAGGTAAAAAGGCAAGTCAAGTCAAGTATAAATAGAGTGCGGGAGGCACTCTATTTACTCACTCACTTCTCACACATGCTCTCAAGGAGGAGAGGCGCACTTATGGAGGAGGAGGATTTGCTGCTAGGTTATGTCTATCTCTTGGTTGGTTTTATCATTGCTCTATCTATCTCTGAGGAAGTTATTAGGGTTTTTCACCTTTATGGTTTTCCCCAAGTAAATATTTGTGTCTCTTGTGTGCTTGCATTATTGTCTCCATGATTGATATGCTGTAGATATGCTGTACATGTTGTTCTCTCAGTTAAGATCCTAGATCATATTGAAGTAAATTCAGAAAATTCAACAGTTGTACTAGCACAACTAGGAGAGGGAGGTATTGACCATCCTATTGCATTTTCAAGCAGGAATCTCTCATCTGCAAAAAATAATTACACGACCACCGAGAGAGAAGGTCTAGTTGTAGTCTACGCACTGCAGACGTTCAGGCACTATTTTCTTGGTATGCACTTCTCTATGTTCATTGACCATTCTACTTTGAAATACCTGGTCAACAAGCTAGTATTAGGGGGGCAAATATGCAGAAGGTTGTTACTCTTTCAGGAGTATGACTTTGAAATCATGGTTAAGCCTGGCAGATTGAATTTAGGACCTGATCATCTGTTAAGGATTGAGTCAAGAGAAGAACCTATGAACCTTGAAGACAATCTGCCTGATGCACAGTTGTTTTCCATCCAGATTGTTGATGACTACTATAAAGATATCATAGATTTCTTTACCACTGGGTTAGCACCCATTGAGTTCACTACGCAGCAGAAGAAGCAGATGGTAGTAAGAGTAGCAGACTTCACCATAATTGCGGGACAGCTATACAAGTTGGGATCGGATGAAGTGTTGCGTAGATGTGTTTTAGAGCACGAGAATCCATTTATTTTGGCTAAGGCACATTCAGGTATATCGGGAGGCCACTACGTAGGAAGAGCCACTGTGCAAAAGATATTGCGAGCAGGGCTATGGTGATGTACTATTCACAAAGATGCAAAGGAACATTGCCAGAGCTTTGATGTTTGTCAAAGGATAGGGAATCCGTCAGGAAGAGATGAGATGCCTTTGAATCCATAGCTGACACTTTAGGCATTTGAGAAATTTGAAATTGATTTTGTGGGACCTATAAACCCATCGGGAAAACGAACTGGTGCCAAATATATTATTACTGCAACTGATTATCTCATCAGATGGGAAAAAGAAAATCCAGTGAAGGACTGCAGTGCAGTCACTGCCACGCGGTTCATTTTTGAAAACATCCTTACTAGGTTTGGATGCCCGAAGATTTTGATGAGTGATCAAGGCATTCATTTTCTAAACAGAACTATTGAGGCATTGACGGAAGAGTTCCACATTCATCATCATCGAAGTACACCATATCATCCACAAGCAAATGGAATTGTTGAAGATTTCAATAAAGTATTGGAGAATGCGCTAACTAAGATATGCAATGTGAATAGGGATGACTGGGATCTGCACATTCCACCTGTATTGTGGGAATATAGAACAACTTGCAAGAAATTGACAGGCCACGCACCTTTTAGATTGGTCTATGGACAGGAAGCAGTGATGCCAACGAAGTATATTGTTCCCAACTTGAGAATAGCTACATTTACAGACATGGAAGATCAAGAGGCACTAGATGAAAGGCTTCTACACTTGGTTGGGTTGGAGGAAGATCAGTTCATCGTAGGCTTCAACTAGCAAGTGCAGAAAGAAAGAGAAAAAGCATGGCATGATCGCCACCTCAAGAACAAGTCATTTCAAGTAGGTGATCTAGTCCTCCTATATGATAGCAAATTTATGAAATTTCCTAGAATGTTTAAGATGCATTGGCTTGGTCCATATACTGTTGTACATATTGCTAATGCTGGCGTAGTTCAGTTAGCAACGTTAGCTGGAGATGATCTACCTGGATTAGTCAATGCAAGTAGGCTAAAACCATATCAGGATAGCCCTACTTCGTAGAACCCTCTATAGAGTAGAGCCACGGGGAAAAAAAAAAGAGGGGGAAAAGAAGAACCACGCAATGCGAAGCTCAAAAAGGTAGTTGCGCAAACCCAATGAAACAGAGAAGGTTCAAGTTCAGAACCTAGAAGCTGGACACGACGAAGCAACTGCGCTAGAGTAGAGACAGTCCACCATGCAGCTCACCGTGACAATCCAGAAAATTAGTTGTTAGAATGTTGGTCACAAATATAGCCATTATGCAGTACTTTGCTAGCGACTGCTCAAGCATTTAATGCAGAAATAGTTGTTCTGAACGAGTTAATGCAGGAAAGGACCCAAATCTTCACCGGATTTGACCAATAGATACCGCATTTAATGCTTATCTAGCCGTTGAAGGGTGCGGAGGAGGCTAGCTGCACCTATAAATACCGTTGTATTTGGACTCGCGGGTGTTACAGAAACCCTTGAATTTTCTTGCAAGCCATACTTTGTGATTGTTTACAACAAGTTATCATAAATTTTGTCGTTCTATCCAGACCTATCCAGTGAATGTCTGATAGGTCCTCTATTGAGCAAGAGTTCACAATCCAAGAGACTGTGAAGGTCTTTAGATACAGACGAATCGAAGGGTTAATGAGAAATCCTGCCAATAAAATTATAACGGAGCAAGTTCAGAGTTCTCGAAGATCACCAAGACACACTACATCAATGCAAGATAAAGCCAAAGAACCAGCAGTGCCGAAGATGAATCCAAAAGTGATGAGTTCCACAGTACCACAAGTCCCATTAGCCCACAAGGAAATACCATTGAAGCTAACCCCTAAATATATCTCGCCACGTGCACAGGATGCATTGGCCATTAGGATATTAAAGATTTCCAAGTATGAGATTCTGCTCTCACCTATGTCGAAGCATGTCAAAGTGGGAGGAAATATGTTGGGTAAGATCCTGAAGTGTAAGTGGGAAGACTATGATCTACTTCAACTGCAGAAGGACCCCAATGAACCTAAGTATCCACAGTTCCAGCCCGACCAGTACATGTGCTGGAAGAAATACGTGCAAGGAAATCTTGCCTTGGTCGTAGAAAGTTGGTTATCCGTATTAATCGAGTCAGGATTGCTCAACCTGTTGAGACTCCCGCACTTCGACAGAATGCCAGAGTTGAATGCAGTGGTGCGCACTCTCATGTCGCGCATGCACCAAGGATATCTGTGGCTCGACCATAATGTCAACCTAAATATTGAGCTGTTGCACCGAATTACTAGGTTAAGCAAGAGAGGCGAGGACCCCAAGTAATTTTTCCTAGGCAAGAGCCACGACAAGGAGGTCATAGCGAAGATGAAGAAAATGCAAACTGTCGTCAAAGGGAAGAGAGGCTTTGTCACGGAAGACATAGATGATGACGTTCCATGGTTTGTTACACAACTGTAAGCCGGTAAGATTCTGAGGAAAGCAAGACCATTGGAAGTACCTGCAGGCGAGGTGCTACGTGGTGCAAAATCCATGGAGGGAGGAAGATTCAACTGGTGTCAATACCTGTTGAATGAGTTCTTGGAGGAATTGAATGATAACCAGTCACATGGAAGTAATTTCCATTATACATGGTTGATAGTGCCGATTGCGTTCGTAGGATGGAAGAACTTGAAGGATTACATTGGCATAAGAATCGACAGCAGTGACTGCAGAGGAGCTCTCTATGCAAACCTTTCAGTGAATTTGAATTCAGAAAGATAGCACGTGACAGCTGAACACTTCTACACTTACTATGAGCAACTCTGCGAAGCCATTATCGTCACGCCACAGATAACAAAAGAGGTAACTGCTAATTACATTTGCACTATCAATTTTTATGCTGACATGCGTTCTATTCACATTCAGCCAAGGCACAGAAGAAGAACCCTGAATGGTTCCAAGGATGATACGACATGAATGAAGAAGACATAGATACCATCATGAAGGAATGGCCTGCTGAATTTAGATTCGAAGCCATGGAAATCAAAAGTGACTCCGTGGAGAGCAATCCCATTCCTACACCCATTTTCGAAGAGCCGTGGAGAGGGACAGGAAAAAGGAAGGAAGCTGAGAGTCCTGTACAGCTGAAGCTACAGAAGAAGAAGCAGAAAGAAGTTAAGGGCCCGTCAGAAGAAAAACTCCATGACGACGATTATGAGATGATCGCATCTATGGTAACATCGCAAATGGAAGACCTGATGATGAAAAAGATAAAAAGAATGAGGCAATTCAGAAGAGTCGGCACAAGAATCTAACCATGCTACAAGGAATTACAGATAGGATTGAAGAAGTATAGCACAGATTACCCTTTCTACGAGACTTGGCATCAGAAGCGAAGTAAGGGGGCACTTCGCAGCCGAAGACAATGCCTCTAGCCTTGACCTTTCCTGCGAAATCCCGGATCATGAAACTTGATCCCATAAGTGTAAGGCTGCCATTGCCAGAACTAATCTTGGGTACGAAGGACTCAGAGCACGTGCACCTCGACATTGTGAAGATACCACTGCCCAGTCTACACAATCTACATCTATTGGTTGTCGAGGAGATTCATGAGCGAAGTGTAGATGCTCTAAGCCAGCACACTGAGCTGTATACAAGTTATAAGTAGTTGCAGGAATCCAGCTCGCAGAGGGATATGGAACTACAAGATGAGCGCGATCGACGGAAGAGACTATAGTCTACAGTCACTGTGGTTGCCACGGAGATATCGGAATGCGACAAGCAACTAGAGGTTGCAGACACTGTCGTTAAGATTGGCAAGGTGGTTAGCAATCTTAAAGCGGAGATGAAGGATATGGAGATCAGTTATCAAGCAAATATTGTTGCGTTGGAAGCGCAGAATCAGTTGAAGATGCCACCTGACCAACAACAACTGAGAGTCGTAGAAGTGAGAGCTGCAGCAAAAAGTATAGCCAGCGAAGTGGCTAAGTGCCAAACCTTGTTAGATGAGGCAACAAAAACATTCACCGCCCTGGAAGAGGATCCAAAGTTGCTGGAAATCCAAAGTGCTTTGAAAGACAGAAAGGCTGCATTAAAACTGCTAGACGTAGAGGTCAAGGCCCTGCCACCAAGGGACCGAATCAAGAGATTTCCAGAAGTTAGGGAATTAAAGAAGTAACTACAAGCACTGTGATACAGAGAGACCAAAATTGGAGATAATTCGCAGCCCCTGCAAGAGGAATCCCACGAGCTCACGTAGAAAATTGAAGAAAAACTGAGAGAGTTCCATGAAGGACAGGATTTAGTACAAGAGAAAATAGATGATGAAATAACAGCTTATGTGTTAGAAACCATCAAACAAATTGAGCAGGACAACAAGGAATACATTGCAAAATTGACTACAACATACCAAGAGCTCGCTGCGAAGTTAGCTCCGCAGGAGGGATAACAGCTAGGAGAATTAGAGGTTGAAGGTGGCTCAGGGATAAGCCACATGTAAGTGTTAGGGGCTTGTTGGGCCTAGCCCAAGTGGGGCATTTTTGTGCAAATCAAGTTTTGGCACTGCAAAGTTAAGCACAGTAAGGTTGAAGACTTTTTGAACAAGTTAGTTTTGGGAAGCTGGGAATTTGAGCGCAGTGCAGCGTCGGAAGAGCTACGAAGACCAGTGTTGCGGAGGAGTACAACACTGCGATGAGCCCAATCTACGAAGATATGGAAAGGAAGAATATGGGAAGGAAGACGGCATGTATTCCAGCTAGACCATCGGTGGTCTATTTTTGGTAAAGATGCTCCATGATTACCAAGCAGTGGGTAAGGAGTAAAGCGAAGGAAAGCGACTGGTCGCACAAGCAAGGAACCACTACATGAACTAGCCGCATAAGGTCGTTAGAGAAGGAATGGCTGGGAGAAAGCGACAGTCACCATGTGGTCGATAGAGCAAGGTGAAAGCGATGTTACCACGCACAGAGGATGGCCACGATGGAAGATTCGCTACCAGAAGTCAACAGTTTGGTTTAGGGAAAACCGTGACAATTTTGGGAAACCTTAGGTTTTTTTCCTGCATATTGTAAAGACATGACCTACGGGCATGATCTATAAATAGGCACCATTTTGTAAGGGAAAGGGTTGATCTCTCATTAAGATTGGGTTGAATCTCATTGTATAACCTGAGCAAGACCCGTTTTGAGTCTGCCATTGTAAAGGCTCTACAAACTTTGTGCGCAAAGGCCTATTGAGAGAGAAGAGAGTCTGCAACTGAGTGCGCAGACTGGAACTGTTGTACCCTTCCCTAAGACTAATACAACAATAGTTCCTGTGGACATAGCTCCCATCCTGGGGGTGAACCATGTTAAATTCCCGTGCTATGTGATTGTTTACATGTTTGCATCTGTTTATTTGCTTACCAATGAATGTTTGAGATCTTACTAATCAGTTTATGTGTTTACTTTTATATGTATTTTCCATGAGGATTGAAATGGGAATAATATGTTAAGTTCGCATATGTTATTGAAGGCTAAATGCATGAGTATTTATAAGTCTACGAATGTATGAATCGATTGGACAATCACTTAAATAGATAAGATATTCACAGTGCGCATTACTTTGCATTTTGTTACTTGCATAAGTCATAAGGTCAGTAATCTAAGGCAGTTGATGAATAGGTAGATACTAGGTATAACTTGTGGAAGTTGATTAAGTTTGAAGAGGAGGCGCAGTTATTTATTGCACTGTCTTGTTTTGAGTTACTTCTGAGCAGCGCAGTCCTTGGATGCGCAAGTTGTGCAAGTGCTAGGCCTTACAGAAGTTTTAGCTGCGATAAAGGTGATCGTCGCATAGCCCTTAGTTCACAGCGCAGCCCCGCAGTGCACTGCTTATCAGATCTGCTTAAGCAATCATCACACGGTTGTGGAAACTTGATTCCATATCCCCCCATTATTTCGCCTCAGGTGAGACCTCAATCTACTTGCAGATTGTTGTTGAAAGGGCTGGTGAAAAGGGGTTTTGTTGGTTCCTTGAACCACAAAGAACCTGGGTCTTTATAGAAAACCTCAAGACAGTATAGCAAGCCAATACCTGGTGGTCTATATATAACACAAATTCTTTGGGAAACAAATAGTGCCTCCATTTATTCAATTCTTGGATGATGGCATAAAACTCCTGGTCATAGACCGAGTACTTATGTTTGGTGTTGTCCAACTTATCACTGAAAAAAGAAATCGATCTGCCTTCCTAGCTCAAGAATTCTCCAATCGCCAGTCTACTTGCATTACATTCGACTTGAAATACATTGTCGAAATGAGGGAGAGCTAGAACTGGTCTCTCCATCACCTTTTTCTTCAACTTATCAAATGGTCGCCAGGTGGACTCCATCCACCTAAACTCACCCTTCTTCATGCACAGTGTCAGTGGTGCACATGTCCGACTAAATTCTCTAATGAATTTCTGGTAAAAACTGGAAAGTCCATGGAAACTCCTTACTTTGGTGGCATTCGTCAGTTCCGACCACTCCGAAATAACCTTTACCTTTTATGGGTCCATCTTCAAACCTTGACTTGATATTATGAATCCCAAGTATGCCAACTCTTATTTCATGAAGGATCATTTCTGCGGATGTACCAACAACATTTGTTGACTCAGCCGTTGTAGGAATTGTCGAAGATGCGACAAGCGTTCTTTCGTCTTGCTAAAAATTAGGATGTTTTCGAGGTACACAACGACGAACTGTCCCAAAAATGGTCTCAAAAATTCATTCATTAGTGGCATGAACATACTGGGTGAATTAGTCATCCCAAAGGGCATGACTAACCATTCATACAGCCCATCCTTTTTCTTGAAGGTTGTTTTCCATTCATCACCTTCCCTTATCCTTATTTGGTGATATCAACTTTTTAAGTTGATTTTGTTGAAGTACTTAGCTCCACTCAAGCAGTCGAGAAAATCATTCATTCTTGGTAATGGAAACCTGTATTTGATCGTAATGTTTTGATGGTGCGGGATTCAATGCACATTCTCCATTCTCCTCCCTTCTTCGGTGCTAGTACAATTAGTACTTCACACAGGCTCAAACTATCCTGAATCAAGCCCCCGTCCAACATTTCCTGTACCTCTCAGTTCATCTCAACACTCTTTGTCGGCGTCATCTAGTGCAGTGCCTTATTCGGTAGGATCGATCCTGGAATTAGGTCGATCTGATGGGATATGCTCCTTGTCGGTAGTATTCCAGTTGACATCTCGTCAACCATAATGTCTTTAAAACCTGACAACACCCTTCCGACTTCCATCGGGATTTCACCCATCGGTCCCTCCACATATAGACTCTTCGGAAAGGAAATGAATCAACACTGATGCTTCTCTTCCTCTTTCAAAAATTCCTTGGATGAACACATCAACACTCTTTTATCCCAATAGTCATTATTCTATCTTTGGCTATTATTTTCTTCGACCAATGGAGTCATCCGAAATCTCTTGCAACCCTTTTCGACCATAACCACATTTTTGTGGCCATCATAAATCATATTCTGGTAATATTTCCATGGTCATCCTAACAACAAGTGGCATGCATCCATTAGAATCACATCGCATAACATGCTATCTCGTAGTCCTCTGATATTGAATTTGATCAGACATTGTTGTCTCATCGTCGATCGTTCTGCAACCATGACACCTTAGATGCATTCAGGTGCGGTCAACACTTCAATCCCATCTTGTCGATCACCTCTATTGAGACTAGATTCTATGTGATTCCTCTATCGACAATGGTCATACATCATCTTTCCTCGATCTTCACCTTGGTACAAAAGATGGACCTCCTCTGAGTAGCTTCCACCTCCTCATGACGTACCGATTGCAATGGCATTCTTTGGGTCATCAAGTTTCGACCTCCTTATGATGTAGCTTCATTGGAACTTCCCCTTCTAGTCAGACCAACTTCATCGTCCTTGCTTTGACTCCTTGTGTCGTATTGACTGGTTGTATGTAAATTCTCTTGTCATTCATATGCCTTATGTGCCAATTCTCGACATTTGTAGAAGACTATTTTCTTGGGTCAATCTTTACGTCTTCCTCCCAAGTTTCCACTTTGACAAAAGCACCATGACCTCTGGGATCGTCATCATCCTATCGGTGTTCCGATGCAACATCTCTAAGCATTCCTTCATCCTCTACCATGAACGTTTACGCCCCTTTAAGTCATCACTGCTTTGAAAGAAACTAAAATTCCATTGTCCTTCCTTATCGCAACCAGGGTTCCACCTACTATGCAACTCTACCCAATCGTAGTAGGAGTCACTCACATCGTCCAATCACAACTTGACATTCAACATGGGATTACTTCCTACTCCAATACCAACTGGTGCAGGACGGTTCATAGAACCAGATCTAGATTGCACTGCAATATCAAAGCACACAATGAAGCAACACACAATGAAAAACACACAGCAATGGCCGAGAAGTATGGCTTTAATAATTAATCAATGTTCTCTTATCAGAGGAATTACATTAGATTATTACATGCAAATTTGGTGTTTTGGTCTTACAATTACATAATACAAGGATCAGTCTTTTGTTAGGGAATTTTATGTGAGGTCATCAACATCAATAAAAGACAAAACCAAAATCCCCTTTCATTCTTCACAAAATGGTATTTATACTCGTTCTTCTTCTAGATTTCTTGCTCAAACCTTCTTCTAGAAGTCTCTTGTTGCTTCCATCCATGGTCAAACTTCATTAAATTCCCATCCGCCTCTTCTTGGTTCCTTCTTCCATCTGTCATTTTGCAACAACCGCCATAACTACGCATTAACTTCTCCAACTACTTATGTAGTCATTCCTCAGTGCTCAGAACCCACCGGTCGTCGATTAACTCGAATTTTGACCTTGACTCCCAGATTATCTCTCGATCAATATCTGCCTCGATTGTTTATTTTCGGCCTTCTCTGCCATCGACCCATTGGTCGACATCACGAATCATCCTCCATCAACTCCTCTTCAGTCTCTTTCCTGGAACCGTCCACTGTTTCCTAGGAAATGTCAGTTGGTTCACCTCGACTATTCATGTCGGGCTAGATGCCCCTGCATCAATTAGTCTATATATCCTTTTTTTGTTAGTTGTATGGAAAATGTTAGGGGAAAAATTTAGCCCATGGGCTATTTTTCAATTAAAAAAAAAAGTTTCAACAATTTCCATTTTTTTCTAAAATGATTCACCCAAATTCCATGGGATAATTTATTTACTCTAAAAATCACCAAAATTTTCCCAAAAACTATATAAAGTCCTTAGAAATTTGAATATTTTTACAAAAAATCACCAAACATTTAATGGTTGCAATTTTAAGAAGATTCACCAAGTTTTCTATACTTTAAAATTTTTATGGATCATTAAAATTTTCCCTAGCTAGTTGGCCTTCACTGATGAGATTATGTTTCAAACCTGGGACATAGAATACATTTGGAATTTGCCTTTTTTTACCTTGTTTGCTCACATTGTTGATCATCCCTTTTCCAATAACATCTACAACATTGTTAACTCCTAGATTGACTTCAGTTCTTACTTAATCATCTAGATTTACATTTAGAGCTTTATTTCGAGTCATATGATTCTAAGAGCCATATATGATTAGACGTTTAATGTGTAGCATTATAAGTAATAAATAAAGAATATTTTGTACTTTAAGAGATATTAAAATAGTTTTCATTTTATATGCTTAGATTAACTTTCTTCTATCTACATTTACTTGCATAATGCAATAGCTTATTCCAATAGAACACTTGATTTTAGACTTTTTATAGGTACCTATGGTTTCTCTTTGAGATTCTTCCACTACTCCCCCCTGAACTATGTGTTCTTCTTTTTAGTTTTGAATTATCATGATCATCTCTTTGACCCATGCATTTGGTACTACTTCCTATACTTCTAGATATGGAGACTTGGGATTGAAAGCATTTTCTAAATCGGAATCATCATTCATGTTTATTCTTAATTCATAGGATAACAATGATCCCATCAAATCCCCTATTGGTAGATGACTCAAATCTTTACATTCTTCAATGGATGCAACAATTGCTTCAAAATTTTTGGGCAAGGTTCTAAGAACCTTCTCTACCACCTTTTGATCTAGAGTATTTTCACTATTCATTCATAATTGATTCACAGCGTTCATAACTTACGTCATGAAATGTCTATTGGCTCAGACTCCTTCATCTTCAAATTTTCAAAATCTTTTCTTAGATTTTTGCAATTTAATAGTCTTCACCATAGTAACACTATGATAACGTGTTCCCAAAATGTCCCAAGCTATCTTCGAAAAATATGCTATTGAGATCTTGGGAAAATTATAGTCCTCCAAGGCTTGTTGGATGGAACATAGATATTTTGCATCCATCCTATGGTTTGATTTTCATGGATCATTTTGGGCATTTGTTAAGGCTTGCTTAACTATTTGAGATAACCATTGACAACAAAACCCCAAACATCTTAAGAATACAACAATGTTCTCATATTTATCACCTAAATCTCATAATTCTTCCTTGTAAGAATAGAGATATATAGTTGTCCAATATTGCTTGAAGCCATTTTAACACAATCCCCCTTTTTCTAAAAGTAACTTTATAAAACCAACACCTTATTGGCATTTTTTTGTTTTTTAAAATTATACAGAGCATGAACCTCTTTTTTTATAACCCTAAACTGCACCCAACCTTATTAATAGGATTAAATATGAACTATGCAGCATCCAAATTACACCATACTCCTGAATGCTGCCTCAAACACATTCATTTACAGTGAGGCATATAACCAGATGTTTATATCTGTAGCAAGATACCCACTTATTTGTGCTTTTACATTTAATTAATAGAAGCTTGACAAATACGTGACGAATTGACGAACTCAATTTCTCAACTAGACCAATCCTTACATGATTTCCTCTCACGATCAGGTTCTTCATGTGAGTCCTTTCTTCCAGCGGATTTCCTCATGCAGATGGGTAGTTTCAAGGGTTCTTCATGCCATGGTTTTTCCTCACATGGGCTTCCTCCCCGCGCAGGATGGTCTGCTTCAATCTGTAGGTTTCTTTTCTCCTCATGTGGGCTAGTCTCCTTCAATCCACAAAGTTCTTTCATCCTCTTGTGGGCTTCCTCTTCACAACAGATTACACACCGATTTTGTTTTCTGCAAGCAGGATGAAGTATCCACGTGCGACCTCCTTTGTTTTCATGAATGGTGGCTTCAAAAATGGTGGCGAAACAGAGAGGCAGGTTCTCTCTCATATTTTGGCTCTTGACATCCCTTTTGGTGGCTCCCTTATGGCTCTCTATCGAGGTATCTCCTCAAACTCTAATACCAATTTAATAAAAGGAGGTAGAGAAAAGCCGAAGAAATGCTATAACATTAGCATAAAAGAAATGAGTAGTTTATCTATTCTATGTTTTGGACTTTACCCTGGATTTTTATGGGAATCAGGTAAAATTATTTTTGATAAAATCTAAATTTGGAAATGTTTAAATTGTGTTTGAATTCATAAATAGATTCAGCACCCTATCTCAAGGTTTCACTTTCAGAACATATCACTGTTGAACAGTTTGGCTTTCTTGAGGGTCGACAAATACATGAGGCTATAGGGGTGGCACAGGAAGGAATGCACAGCATGAAGACTCGGCACATCAAAGGTGCTATTCTTAAAATCGATCTGTCCAAAGCATACGATAAGGTGAGTTGGATATACATCCGGCTCCTTCTAACCCACTTGGGTTATGGTATTGATTTTATTAGATGGATCATGTCATGCATAACTACTGTTTCTTTTTCCGTGTTACTGAATGGTGCTGCCACCTCTTTTTTCCATGCAGAAAGAGGCCTTAGACAAGGCTGTCCACTCTCCCCACTTCTCTTTCTGCTGGTGGCTGAAGGCTTGAGCAGGGCTATTATTGATGCTAAATTACAGGGGAGGTTTCGAGGCATTAACATTGGGGATCGGTTATTTGTTACTCATCTCTTATTTGTGGACGATATCATCATCTTATGTTCAGGAGATCGAAGGGATACTCGGACCTTGAAGGAGATCCTGGATTTGTACTCTTTGGCAACAGGGATGGACATTAATGCTGATAAGTCTACCCTTACTACTCATCTGCTTCGACAGGAGGAGGAACGGGCACTAGTTGAATACTTTCCTTTTAAGGTTTCTACTCTTGATGAAGGGTTAAAATATCTGGGATTCACACTTAAAGCAAATACTTATCTTAAGAAGGATTGGAGGTGGCTAATTGGCAAGGTGGAAAAAAGATTGATCGTATGGAGTCATAAGTGGATGTCGCGTGCTGGTAGGCTGGTTCTGGTTAAGGCTGTCTTAGAAGCCATCCCTGTATATTGGATGTCCTTGTCATGGATACCCAAAGGAATCCTGGAACAGATCAGACGGATTTTCTTTAGATTCCTGTGGAGTGGTAAGAACGATGGTCAGGTCACACCCTGGGTCAATTGGAAGCGGATTGTTGTTCCTAAAGGTCTTGGGGGCTGGGGATTAAAGAATATTTTTCTGTTCTCCCAGGCATTGGCAGCTAAGGGAGGCTGGCAACTTATCAAGACGAATAGTCTTTGGACCAGGGTTATTATTTGTAAATATTTATCTGATACTACACTGGAGGATTGGATTAGGAGCCCTCGGAAAACACATGCTGGGGGTTCGGTGATATGGAAGGCTGTGGTTAATTCTTTCACATTGGTGGAAAATTTTCTGGCTTGGGATGTTGGCAACGGAGAAAAGGTTAGAATTGGCAGAGATCCATGGAATGGGAGTGAACAACTACATATTTTTCCTGCTCATGTTATCCATACGCTGGAAAATCGGGGTATCTACACTCTTAATCATCTGGCTGATCAGCGTCCTGATGAACCGTGGATTCAATACTGGAAAACTGCGGAGATGTTCGGCTTGGGGGAACCGGAGGCTGGTTTCCTGGGTAATTACATTCATGGTTTAAATCGGGCAGGTATACATCTCACGGAGGAGGAGGATGTATTGATCTGGGAACTTGATCCGGCGGGGATATATACACCTAAGACGGGTTATCATGTACTTAGTGCTGGTGAGGCTGCTCGGGATGGGGCCTAGTGGTGGAGATCATTATGGAAACTAAATTGCCCATCGAAAAACAGAATCTTCATGTGGTGTGCTTTGGAAAATCGGGTTCCGACTTGGGATATTTTGCAGAAGAGATGCTTTCAGGGCCCGGGGTGGTGTGCCTTGTGTAAGATGGATATGGAAACTATTACACATCTCTTCATCAAGTGTCCATTCACGGCGGTGGTCTGGCATGAATGTTCAAGATTGCTGAACTTAGATTGTCGTTGGGATGGTAACACTGTTTGCGAAGGATGGGAGCACTGGTGGGGCTGGGCGCACACTTAGAAACTGAAGGTGCTACCCTTACTTATCATTTGGGGGATATGGTTGGCTAGGAACGGGGTTATATTCCAGGATAAACCTTACACACCTGAGGTTATTGGTACTATGACGGTGGGTCTCTACATGGCTTATCCCGAACATATAAGGGCTTCACATCAGAGACGAATTATGGAAGTGGATATCGACAGAACCTACCCGTGGGGATTTTTCGACGGAGCTGCTAGCAATGAGGTCTGTGGTGGGGGCGCTGTCTTATATTTAACGGATTCACACTTCTATATTATCACCATGGGACTGGGTATGGGTACAAACAATTATGCTGAAGTTATGAGTTTGAAACTGCTGCTTATCTTTGCTGCTGCGAGAGGCATTAATAGACTGGCGGTATTTGGCGACTCCATGAATACTATAAACTGGACCAATCAAACACAGGATTGCAGAGTTGTTAGACTTGCAAATATTCTTCACACTGTACAGAGGCTTAAACAATCTTTTGACACTTTCATATGCCGGCATGTATACAGGGAAAATAACCAAAAAGCGGACCAGGCATCCAAAGAAGGGCAGAACATGGCTTTTGGCACTTGGAAAGTAGTTGAAGATCTGGAAGGACAGAGAACTGAGAGCATGCTCAGACCTTTCATTACATAAAAATGCTGCTTATCCAAAGATGGGCTACGATTTGGCAAACGGTACCTGGTTAATTACTGAAGTAAGGGATGGACAGAGCTCTGCATATTACCACAGATCATTTATAGACTGATCTAGAATACTTGTTGAATATATAACAGAATGCTTTTTATATTTATATGAAATTAATGTCACTGTTTCGGCATTTACAGTTGAAAATGTAACAGCAAATTAGTCCGGTGGGACTGAACTTCTTTTTTTGTGGAAAACAGAAATGTTTTTTGATATTTTGTAATTGAAAGCAGACGTAAGAGTCTCATCATGACACCTATGATCTATAGGCCTAAGATAATTCACTGTCACAGTGAATACAGAATGTAATTTTGATCTCTAATGATGAATGAAATTACACTTTTTTTTCTTTGAAAAAAAAAAAAGATTCAGCACCCTATGATATCCCTTGACATCTAAATTATGTAATTTCCATAACTAATATATATAAATACTAAGTAACTTAGAATACTAATAACTTAGAATATTATGTAATTCCCTTAACACCTAAAAAACAAAAAATAAAGTTGTTTCTATAATTAAAAATTACTCAATTTAATTAATTCTTATTATATCTCAAAAATATTATAAATGCATATATAACTTCTTCCTTGAAATGTCAAGATGCAATGAACAAAAAGTATAGATGTGACTAGCTAACTATTCTATCTGGTATTTCTATAACTTTGTTTAATAATGATAATTAGCTTATTCTAACAAAGAAATAATTTTTATAACCTTGTTTAGCAATGGCAATTAGCTTATTCTAACACAGAAGGCATAGTGTTTCAATGTATTTAGCTTACGAAAAGAAAGATAGAAAAATATGTCCATTTACTTATGCAGTGCCAGCAATCAAGGTAATCATTGGTCCTTAATAAAAAAATTATTATAAAATATTTTTTATAATAAATTAAAAATTGAAAAAAAATAAAAATTTAATAAATTAATTGCAATATATAAATATTACTAATATAAAAATAAAATTTGCATAGCTACGTTTTCAAATAGATATTTTAAAGAAGTTTTTTTTTAATTTTAATTGTTTACATAAAAATTTAAATTTTTAATAAAAAACAATATATTTATCTCTATCTTAATTTAAAATTTAGTTCTTATTTTTAATTTAATTTTTAATAAAAATTTTAAAAAATTATGTAATTTTCTTACTAAATCATACGTTTATACATAATATGCTTATCTAAAATTGATTAATTAAAAATATGGTGAAATATATATATATATATATATATATATATATATATATATATAATCAAATTGGACCTTTTCTTCATTTTAAATATTTTATCAAATTGGACCTCTTCTACATTTGAAATATTTTATCAAATTCGGCCTCTTCTTCTTTTCGAAAGGCCACTTCTATTTTAAAGATGGATCTATACTATTTTAATTGTTTAAATTTCTTATACACTAACACCAATCTATGTTATTTTAATTGTTTAAATTTCTTATACAGTGCAAAT
Source organism: Larix kaempferi (assembly GCA_027924585.1). Taxonomy (NCBI): domain Eukaryota; kingdom Viridiplantae; phylum Streptophyta; class Pinopsida; order Pinales; family Pinaceae; genus Larix; species Larix kaempferi. Next base: position 15,869,285 of record BSBM01000286.1, on the reverse strand, counting down.
TGTAGTACATATTATAAAAATCAGAGGCGCCATTAAACAGAAATAAATAATACAGGGGCAGAGTTTCCCGTACAAATAACAGTAAGTTCATGCGAACAGGCCAAGTCAAAATAAAGTAATTGGACGGATGAACATATCGATTTACTCTGAGCTCTGGTTCCACGAAATTTGTCACATTTTTGGTCTTGTGCTTTAATTTCATAAATTCTCAAAACATTTTTTCTAATTTTTTCATTCGAAGAACATTTAAGAACAAAGCCATTCTCAATTAACAAACCCTAAGATATTTACAGAAATTTATATATAAAAAAATCACAAATTCAAACTTTCTGGGAAAAAATACAAGATATCTCGACCTGATTTTATAAATGATGGGTTTCGTGTGATGAATTACAAGATATCTATACAACATAGAAAGGAAACAAAGGCAGATTTAAAGATTCTTTCTGTAAAACAACATAGTTTTGGATTTAAGGGCTGGTGCAGGTTAATGCTGGCCACTCATGACGCATTAGTCGCAATGGACTCCTAGCAAAACAGAAATCTGAACGTCAAAAAACAATATTAGAGCTACCTACACAACGTTTTGGAAAATGGCGCAGGAAGATGAAACGTAGACAATCGGATTACCTTCCGGAATATATAAATATTATTTATGGAAATTAAGTATAACTCCCAAAAAATGGGGTTCTCCTAAGGTTAGTATGTTATTTTTTTAAGAAAACATAATGAATATGTTTGCGTTAGTTCCCTAGTTCTGTATGCAAATGGTGGAATTTTGTGAAAAAAATATATACAGTCATAGATAATAGGCCGTTCTAGTGCAACGCTATTTTTCCATATTTATTTATATTAATTTTAATTTTTTTTAATTAAGGAAGTCAGCCAAGCCCTAGAATGACTAGGTCGAGCGTTAGTCCACAACATCATGGTCTTAACATAATCATTGAATTTTTTGTTTTTTTTAAGATGTAGGTCTTTGTGTGTACTTGTGTGGGTTCTTTTCCGTTTTCAAAATAGGTGAGCCAATCAAAAGTTATAGATGAAAGAAATAACCTACTTTTTGTGTAAGATTGACGTTAGTGCAATTGAAATTAATTAAAAAATAGGAACAAATAATAGATTTAATAAAAAATTACATATTCAGAATCTGCACACATAGTTCTACAAGTGTGTGCAATTTCATTAGCAATAGACTAGTGTAACATACGCAGAATCATGCTCGAAACAGAAGAAGTTATAGAATAAGATGTATTTTGTTATAACACAGTGTTTGGCAACCTGAACCTAAAACCATAGCAGCCAAGTCATCCACCATGTTGGTGGGAAAGGAATTACCTGCCAAAACTGAAAAATTTAAATGGCGCGCATTGATTTAATAGCACGTAGGTACTAATAGAGCGTATGCGCTATTTAGTAAAATCGAACCAAACCATAGGTCAAGCACATATGCATCCATACAAAAATCTTATTGAATGGATGAAGATGATGATGATGATGATGAAGATGATGATGATGATGTTGATGATGAAGATGATGACCAAGATGATGATGATCATGATGATTATGACCATGATGATGATGATGCTGATGAGGAAGAGGGTGATGACAACGATCATGATGATGGAGATGATGATGATGATGATGATGATGATGGCGATGATGATGATGATGTTGATGATGAAGATGATGACCAAGATGATGATGATAAGGATGAAGATGAGCATGAGGATGAGGATGAGGATGAGGATGAGGAAGTGGGTGATAACAATGATGATGATGATGATGATGATGATGATGATGATCGTATTCATCATCATCAACATCATCATCTTCATCTTCGTACTCATCTTCATCATCATCAATCATCTTCATCATCATCATCTTCGTCATCATCATCATTATCAATGATGATGATGAAGAAGATGATGATGATGATGTTGATGATGATGATGACGATGATGATGATGTTGATGATGAAGATGATGGCCAGGATGATGATGATGAGGAGGATGGGGATGATGATGAGGAAGTGGGTGATAACGATGATGATTATGATGGAGATGATGATGATGACGAGGATGATGACGAAGATGATGATGATGATGCTGATGATGATGAAGATGATGATGATGACGATGATGATGAGGATGATGATGATGATGATCATATTTGTCATCATCAGCATCATCATCTTCATCTTCGTACTCATCTTCATCATCATCCATCATCTTGATCATCATCATCATCATCATCTTCGTCATCATAATCATTATCAATGATGATGATGATGATGATGATGATGATGATGATGACGATGATGATGACGATGATGATGTTGATGATGAAGATGATAACCAAGATGATGATGAAGATGATGACCAAGATGATGGTGATGTTGATGATGATGAGGATGGGGATGATGATGAGGAAGTGGGTGATAACGATGATGATGATGATGACGAGGATGATGATGATGATGAGGATGATTGATGATGACGAAGATGATGATGATGATGAGGAGGAGAAGGAGGAGAAGTATGATGATGATCATATTTGTCATTATCAACATCATCATCTTCATCTTCTTACTCATCTTCATCATCATCCATCATCTTCATCATCATCATCTTTGTCATCATCATCATTATCAATGATGATGATTAATAAGAAGATGATGATGATGATGAAGATGATGATGATGATGATGTTGATGATGATGATGACGATGATGATGATGTTGATGATGAAGATTATGATGAAGATGATGACAAAGATGATGAGGATGATGATGAGGATGATGATGAGGATGAGGAGGATGATGATGATGATGATGATGATGACAAAGATGATTATGATGATGATGAGGAGGAGGAGGAGGAGGAGGATATTCGTCATCATCAGCACCATCATCTTCATCTTTGTACTCATCTTCATCATCATCTTCATCATCGTCATCATCATCTTCGTCACCATCATCTTCGTCACCATCATCATTGATAAATGATGATGGTGACGAAGATGATGATGACGATGATGAAGATGATGGATGATGATGATGCCGATGATGACGATGTTTATGATGAAGATGATGATAAAGATGATGAACAAGATGATGATGAGGAGGAGGAGGAGGAGGAGGAGGAGGAGGAGGATGGTGGAGATGATGATGATTGAAAGGATGATGATGAGGAGGAGGAGGAGGATGATGATGTTGATGATGACGAAGATGATTATGATGATGATGAGGAGGAGGAGGAGGAGGAGGAGGAGGATCATATTTGTCATCATCAACATCATCATCTTCATCTTCATACTCATCTTCATCATCATCCGTCATCTTCATCATCATCATCTTCGTCATCATCATTATTATCAATGATGATGATGACGAAGATGATGATGATGATGTTGATGATGATGATGACAATGATGATGATGTTGATGATGAAGATGATGGCCAAGATGATGATGATGATGATGATGAGGATGGGGATGATGATGACGAAGTGGGTGATACCGATGATGATGATGGTGGAGATGATGATGATGACAAGGATGATGATGAGGATGAGGATGATGAAGAATATGATCATCTTCTTCATCATCTTCATCCTCTTCATTGATAATGATGATGCTGACAAGGATGATGATGAGGATGAGGATGAGGATGATGAGGATGATGATGATGATGCTGATGATGATGAAGATGATTATGATGATGATGATGATGAAGAAGATGATGATCATCATATTCATCGTCATCATCATAATCATTTTCATCTTCGTAGTCATCTTCATCATCATCCATCATCGTCATCATCATCATCATCATCATCATCATCTTCATCATCATCATCATTATCAATGATGAAGATGATGATGATGACGATGTTGATGATGATTATGATGATGACGAAGATGTTGATGATGATGAAGATGATGAAGAAGATGAGGATGATGAGGATGATGATGAGGATGATGACAAATATAATGTTGATGATGAAGAAGAAGATGATGATGATGATAGTGATGATAATGACGACGATTACGATGATGATGATGATGACGATGGTGATGATGATGATGGCGAGGATGTTTATCATGATATTAGTCATGATCATCATCATCATCATCATCATCATCATCTTGTTTAAGGCATGCAATGTAGCCTAATCATGGTATATTTATCCCTCTACATTTTCTAGAGATACCCCACAAGGGTTATGCATGGTGGTTTGAAGATGCATTCAACATTGTATCCTAAGAAGCTTCTTGAGTTGTAGGTGTTGTTCATGGTGATTGAGCCTGAGGAGTTTCATTTAAGGCATGAGAAGCCTCTTGTTGTCCATATACCTTGGTCAGACCTCGAGACCCATTTTTGGTTCACATCTAACCTAGTTACCGCACACATAACACACTTGAAGTTGACTAATACCCTATAGAATTCATATGTGGTGGTCTAGGGACTCATTCATGGTGTTTGTGCCTAAGAAGCAAGAGTTAGTGTTGGAGGCTCTTGTTTCCCTCCACTAACCATGGTTAAGGAGCCAAGATAAATCCTTGATGTCCAAGACATTATAATGGTGGCAATATTCAATTCATATGCAAAAGGATCCTTGTAGAGGGATAGTGTCATGGATTCTATGTGTTATTGATGATGCTTGAGGTCTATAATTTTCAATTAAGGCCCAAGTGGAATTCAATTGAGCTCAATATGCTTCAATAAGATCTCAAGGAACCTGTTTTCATTCTTCGATGATGTTCAATGCTTTTAAAAATATCCATGGTCTTGCATGGTAGGATGAGGATGCATTCATGGCATTTGATCTTTACAAAATATGTTTTTTGTCAAAATGAAATTCAAATTGCCTCTTTGATGAGTCCTCCTCTACAGGACTTCATTTATTGCATGAATGTCACAGACTCATGAAAACTCTAAACAGCACTCAATGGCATGCAACTACAAATAATGGCATGCAACTATAACCACAAACCAAGCAGAGATTGATTTTATGCATTGATATAGAGAGGTGGAAGTAAGCACACAATATGGAGAAACACTGAGTTAGAAAAAACATTTGGACCAAAGTACCACAATGGTTATTAATAAAATTTAAAAAAACAATTTTTGGCTCAGGAATTGTCTTGAATTTGATGAGTTGCATGATCATAATCATGTAACCTCCCTCCGTCCTTCCAAACATATGTGGTTTATCACCACATTTCTCTTCGACACTCGCCATCAAAATACATATAAAAATAACATGTCTTTACATCCTCTTCCATTTAAATCCTCATTGCATAATCATAAATAAGGATTATTATGCATGCACATCCTCACCTTACAATGTCAGTTGGGTCAAGGCGCATAGACAACCATAAATTATCAAATGTGTCAAGACGCAAAGAGTAAGCCCTTCCAATAAAAATTAAGACCCACCCTTCAAACTTCATGACTGAGTCCAATTTATGTAAATATTTCGATGTGGGGGCAGATTTGGCATTAAATGGTGTAAACGTTGGGGAATAAATGGTGTAAATGTTATAGAGGGGCACGTGCACGTGTTTTAGTGCATGCGTGCTAATGACGTGTATGCGCTAAAAACACACGTGCATGCGTTTAAGCACGTGTGTGTGTCCCTATTAATAGTTAAAAAAATAGATTTCTCTGTTTTCCGGGAATTCTACCAAAAAACACAGGTTTCATTTCTTCTGCGGGTTTCAAGCTCTTACAGGTTTCTTATTGGCTCACACTCATTGATATTTTGAACACTCATTGACCTATTGGACCCAAAATCACCCTTGGAATCTAACAAACATCTTCAGTGGTCTTGAAATCTAGTGGATACATTCAACCTACCAGTTTCCATTGCAAGTGGAGATCATTTCTATAGAGGTATGGTGAATTGTAAATAATTATTTTCATTCACAAGATTTGAGATTCTCCCATGCCATTTTTTTTATCATATGCCTACAGAAATATCCATGCATAGACAACAATGAATTTGATAAGAAGAATTCCCAAGTTCACATCTAAAAAAAATCATATGAACACTAGACAAGATGAAGTATGCAACCTCCTCATTGTGTAATTAGTTCCCAAGTTAATTTTGTTCTTTTCACCTCATATTATGTTATCAAAAAATATTACACACTCACTAAACATGACTAAAAATATCTCTTCACTCATCCACAAAACCTCAACTCTCTCATCTCTTATTCAGTACCATTGTATGGTTGGAGGATATCTGTAAGTATATGCACCTTTTCTTTCTCTATGAATCCAAATATGATAATATTCATCCACATTAGCCATCCTTACAATATACTCTCACCTTTAATAATGATTTTTTTCCAAAAACCAAGACTTTCCCACTTCATGCTCTATCCAACATGATCATTGTTGGTATAGTCCCTAGTTCCCCACTTTCCAACACCTCCATACCCTAGATATTGCACATTGAAAGCTCAAATTATATTCCCCCTAATCACCCTTCCCAAGACCATGATCCTTGTTAGAAACCTTTGCATCCTCCTTAAGGTTTTGCATAATACAAAGTATACATTCATTCTATTGTGATGCATTGTTGAATTCAAGCATGGGTATTTTAAACTCTAAATCACATTCTATCATCTCAAGGTTTATAGATAAGGAAATAGTTTGTTGTTGTTTCTTCAACTTTTTAAGGTGTTCTATAGCCTCGTAATCTATGATGGTAAAGGACATTGCCTCAAATGGAAGGATATACCATCCCACTATGAATACAAAGCAATCAAACTAGGTGCAAAATTTAGAATTGATAACATTAAGGTAGAGCAAAAAATGCAACTAATTAAGGTGAAAAACATTATGTATACCAATAAGAATTCCTTGGCGGAATTTGCAACCTCCTTATTGTGTAATTAGTAAAATTATTCTCTTTACCTTATTTGATGTAGAAAAACTATCAAACTATTCCCAAGGCATCTCTAGCCATCTCTAGGGTACGGTGTTACTACCATAATTTTTATGAATTCATGGCTAAGCAAGACACTAGTTTCTCCACTCTACACTTGACCAACCATCATCTATATTGATTGGAATTGTAAGGGATAATGATGTTTATTCAAACACAAATAAACCAACATAGTATGTAGTTGTATGTGTTAATTTGTAAAGTGGTAAGTTTTGTTGGAAGGTGTCAAGTTCATTGTATAATGGCACTAATATCTTATTTGTTGTTTCTTTTGCGGGGGCAGGGCTGATAGTTTTGTTAAAGAGACTTTTGGAGATGGGAAACTCACGCAACGCAACAAAAAAATATAGAAGGAATCTTCCCATTGAAAAGGTCAATGAATTAAGATAAAAGGCCAGGTTGGGAATGGAAAGATTGAGACATGGTCCTATCATTGCCCCGGATCCTGCCACTGATCCTAACACAGTTGTTGACATGACAACTTCTTTTTCAGAACCACAGGTAAATCGGTCGCATCCAACGGACCCAACTCAAATTCCAACATCAACACAATATCCAACCAACAATCCATCAACGAGTCATGCTGAAGTTCCTCACAACATAGGAATATTGGGAGATGTTGCATGTGTAGAGAGGGACATACAAGGAGTGCTTAATTTGCAATCTCCCCAAGAAGACCACAACCATGTCAACCACACTCCCATTATGGCCCAATATGTGAATGAAGCACCACAATAAACAAGCTCTGGTATTCATGTCTCATGTCCACCCTCCCTACCTCGACTGTCTAATGCAACATATTCATGTGGATGAAAGTGCTATGTCGGGGCTTGAAGTCAAGTTGCCAAAACGCACTATCGAATGGCAATGCAACAAAATTGTCAAATAATATTTTCAATCCAAAGGTGATGTAGATAAATGTCAATTATTGCTATGTTTGTTAAAGTCATGTTGTTTAGCTATTGTTAGGAGAATTTTGGGCATAAAGATGGTTAAAAGTTTAGAGGCTAGCAATCATATTGTTAGAAATCTCCAATCTACATTTAATGTGATTGGGAAGACATCTCGTACAAAAGATATTTCTGCGGCTCATCATGTTTTAGCGGAATGAGTTGTAAGCAAGTCCACAAGGCAATGTTGCCTGCTATCACATACTTCTCACATGCTCAAATTAAATAGAAAAAGTATTAAAAAGTACTGTTATAAGAGAAAATATTGACACTACGGGTGGAAACGATTGTTGGGATTTTGTTGGTAGGTTGCCTCATGCATATAGGAAGCTAATTGATGTTGTTAAGGAGTTAGCACAAAATTTTTGGCATGATCATACTAGACCTTCATCAAGCCAAAGAGACGTGCTAAAGATGAGAAAAGGTTCTACTGAACGTGAACCCCATGTTAAACACTTCCTTGAAACCACACAGACTGAACTCTATGAGAGATTTAGGAATGAGCACACACAATTGAACCTGGGCCACAGGTCCTTTGAGAAATGGAAACCATGGTATGTTCGTATATGCATTGATCGGAACACCTGTTGTTGTAGATACCACATAGAATATGAATATTATTATGACACATATAAACATATATTTTGTTATTTGCATACTAACATTGTGCAGGGCTACAATGGATCCATACTACCACCGAATGCATCAAGAGACTTTATCCATAACATCATGTGTCCAAGGCCAAAAGGAAAAAATTATTATGAAAAATCATGTCTATATGGGACATGTTCTAGGTGCAGTGAGTTTTCTCTTCTAAACCATTGCATCCATGAAAGCAAGGAGCAGGAATTTGGCAGGATGGGCGTGGAGATGCAGAGATTCTAGTACATAACCTATCAATTAGACAGTGCTAGGGAAAGTAAAAATATTGCATTAGTGAAGTCACAGGTACAAATGAATATTGCATATTTTTCATATTACACGTTCAATTTATGACATATACATTTTTCCAAATGCCACACTGTAATATTTCCCTTGTTTTCATGGTAACAGGTACTAGTATGTGACTTCTTGACAGAGTTCTATGAGAAAAAAAAGCAGTATATTCAACATGTGCATGTAGCGCGATGGCAAGATGAGTAGTATAGAAAATGCAGGGGCACATTTCCTGTTCGAACCATAGTGTCAATTGTGGATTTTGCTGAAAATTACACCCGTCAGCCACAAAATGAAATGTAGAGTCAATACTACCATTCAAACCAAGTCAACATCATGGTACGTATTATGTATAGGCATGGACCAGAGAGCAGCAATGATAAGAGGATAATACTGAAGGAGACAAACTTTTACATAATTGATGATAGAACCCATGATCTGCATTATGTGTAACATTGTCTTCGAATTTTCTATGATCAATTGAAGGAGAGAGATATACAGAAGTATCAACATTGGATATGGTCAGATGGTTGTGCAGGCCAGTTCAAAAATGCCCGAGTATTCCAATGGATGAGTATTTTGCTTAAGACTTATAATGTCCCGCACATTTGGAACTATTTTGAGACTAGGCATGCCAAAGGTGAGCATGATGGGGCCTGTGCATGCATAAAGATCGCACTACAAAGGGAAGAGATGAGGTTTGACAGGGAACTTCATATCCTAGATGCAGAATCCATAGTTTAATGGTGTTCTGCAACAATGTCAGACCGACGTGGCAAGACATGTGGTAAGAAATTTTTGGTAGGTGGTTGACATAGACCAATCATGTTCTTATAGTTGCGACACAGTACAAGGAACACATGGATTTCATTCAGTTCGAAGCTCAAACAACCCCTTATTTGAAATATGGACGTGAAATATTGCATGCTTTTGTATCCCTTGCAGCAGTGGCGAATGGGATGAATGTGAATGCATGGACTGGGTTGATGAATGGGATCATGTGTCACTTGCAGTATACCAACATGTAGTTGTTGAAACAACCCAGTTAGACGAGGGTTAGTCGACAATTTCGACAGACTATGACCATATCTCAGATCTTGTACAGCCAGGACACATATACAGAGTTGTTGCCCCGAAAGGCAATGAATGGGGAACGGATTATTGGTTGGCATGGTGCATCCAAGGTAAGCAAACCCTCTACGCATCATTAATCAATGATGAAGGCATTGAATTTCCTATTGGATCGATGGTGGTTAAGGGGGAATATCTTACATTAGATGGGAAGTCAAGAAAGACTAGTGGGCATGTATTCATGGATTACAAACCAGATTCAGTGGTGTATCACTTCACAAACTTGATCATTGGCACAAACATCCATCTTAAGACAATTTCAAGCAAGAGCTCAACCAAGGTACGCTACTACATGCCTCATTCAAAGCATGAGAGATTGATGGAGACAATTAGCAATAGAGAGGGTCCAGATAAATTTATTGAATGAGGCCAGTCAACTTTACATAAGAGAAAGAATTGCATCAAAGAATGTCATGTTCTACATCGAGGTATGTGTAGTTTTATGTTATTTTGTTGGTACATGCATTTTTTGTTGATACATACATAGAGATACATACATGCATACATACATACAGATACATACATACATAGAGATACATAGAGATACATACATAGAGATACATCCATCTGCCATGTCATCATTTCACCCTTTGTCATTAATGTTTAGAAACCTAATCTATCCCTAAAACTTAGTCTATCCCTAGAAGCACTAATATAACCCTACAAACCTAATCCAGCCCTAGAAATCCTAGAAAGCTAAACTAACCCTATAAACACTAATTTAAGAGTAGAAAACTAAGCTAGAATACTATAACCCTAATCTAGTCCTAGAAACCTAAACTAGCCCTAGAAACACTAATCTAACATAAAATAGCCCTACCACTTCTCTCATATGGTATGAGAGAAGTTGCTTTAGACCTACCTCACTCATGTCAATGCTTGAGTTTTTGGAGGCCGACCTCCAACCCCACATGTCCTCTTCAACATTTTTTGTTCTCTTGGTTTTGTGCCCACCCAAACTTTTTTCATGCTTTGGCTACCTTGAGGTATATCCCCAACCCAAGCAACTCTTATATTATGATGATTATGTTAGTTATTGGCTTCACCCAACAAAATTATATTTAAAAATACACATATTCATAGATTTGGTTCCCTATGCTCAATGCTCACCCAAATCTAGCTAGATTTTGGGTTTTTTCCCTTATCCAAGCATCGTGTCATCAACCTAATGTTTCCACTAATAATCATAATCATCATCATCATCATCATCATCATCTTCTTCATCATCATCATCTTAATAACCATCACCATCACCATCATCATCAACATCACCATCACCATCTCCATCATCATGAACATCTCCATCATCATCATCTTCTTCAACATAAACATCATGATGATCATCATCATCATCATCACCATCACCATCACCATTACCTTCATCATCACCATCATCATCAACGTCTTCATCATCAACACCATCATCATCATCATGAACATCTTCATCATCATTGTCATCTCTAAGTTCCTCATCAACATCTTCTTCGTCGTCATCATCTTCATCTTCATCACCATCACCATCATCATCAACATCTTCATCATCACCACCATCTTCATCATCATCATTAGCTCTAAATCTAACCCTAATTCAATTTCCTTCTATAACTCTAGTCCTAACCCTCACCCAAACCCTAGCACTAAACCATCTTCTTCATCATCACCATCACCATCGCCATCACCATCACCATCATCATCAACGTGTTCATCATCGTCACCATCTTCATCAACATCATTAACTCTAACTCTAACCCTCACATAAACCCTAGCACTAAACCATCTTCTTCATCATCGCCATCGCCATCACCATCACCATCACCATAACCATCATCATCAATGTCTTCATCATCATCGCCATCATCATCATCATGAACATCTTCATCATAATTGTCATCTCTAGGTTCCTCATCAGCATCTCCATCATCACATCTTCTTCACCATCACCATCACCATCACCATCACCATCACCATCACCATCATCATCAACGTCTTCATCATCATCACCATCTTCATCATCATCATTAACTCTAACTCTAACCTAATTCAATTTCCTTCTATAACTCTAGCCCTAACCCTCATCCAAACCCTAGCACTAAACCATCTTCTTCACCATCACCATCACCATCACCATCACCATCACCATCATCATCAACATCTTCATCATCATCACCATCATCATCATCATGAACATCTCCATCATGATTGTCATCTCTAGGTTCCTCATCAACATATCCATCATCACATCTTCATCACCAACACTATCACCATCACCATCACCATCACCATCACCATCATCATCAATGTCTTCATCATCATCACCATCTTCATCAGCATCATTAACTCTAACTCTAACCCTAATTCAATTTCCTTCTATAACTCTAGCCCTAACCCTCACCCAAACCCTAGCACTAAACCATCTTCTTCACCATCACCATCACCATCACCATCACCATCAATGTCTTCATCATCATCACCATCATCATCATCATGAACATCTTCATCATCATTGTCATCTCAAGGTTCCTCATCAACATCTCCATCATCACATCTTCTTCACTATCACCATCAGCATCACCATCATCATCAACGTCTTCATCATCATCACCATCTTCATCATCATCATTAACTCTAACTCTAACCCTAATTTAATTTCCTTCTATATCTCTAGCCCTAACCCTCACCCAAACCCTAGCACTAAACCATCTTCTTCATCATCACCATCGCCATGACCATCACCATGATCATGAACATCTTCATCATCATCACCATCATCATCATGAACATCTTCATCATCATTGTCATCTCTAGGTTCCTCATCAACATCTCCATAATCACATCTTCTTCTTCATCATCATCATCATCTTCATCACCATCACCGTCATCATCAACGTCTTCATTGTCATCACAATCTTCATCATCATCACTATCTTCATCATTTTTGCCTCTAGGCTCCTCATCAACATCTCCATCATCATCATCATCATCTTCATCACCATCACCATCATCATCAACGTCTTCATCATCATCACCATATTGAGAAAAACCCTAGTTTCCAACATGGACGTACAAGGTGACACCTGGGCCACGATACTGGAGGAGAGAGGCACCCCTAGCACTATCCCGACATCCTGAATCCAACGGAGTCGACGGTTTGTCAATCCGAGCCACGGTCGGCATTCTATGGCTCGTTCTGTCTCGCATCCAAAAGGCCTTCACGGACATCCGCTAGATACCTGTCGGGGGCATAAAATTCCAACCGTGCAACAAAATAGGGTTTCAGGGAGTCCTGCAAGTGTGTCTAGGGAGGTTCTAGCTAGGAATGCTAACCATATCTGCCCGGTTGATGATTTTGCAAATTTCACCCGAATGTGCAAAAATTGCGCACACCCGTACTACGCAAAACCCTAGTTTCTAGAATGGACATACAAGATGACACCTAGGCCATGAGATCGAAGAAGAGGGGCACCCCTAGCACTGTCCCGAAGTCCTGAATCCAATGGAGTCGATGGTTTGTCGATCTGAGACACGGTTGTCATTCTATAGCTCGTTCCGTCTCGCATACAAAAGGCCTTTAGGGACACCTGCTGGATACCTACCAGGGCCATAGAATAACAACCGTGCAACAAAATCGAGTTCCTGGGAGTTTTGCAAGTGTGTCTAGGAAGGTTCCAGCTAGGACTGCTAGCCATACCTTCCCGATCGATGATTTTGCAAATTTGACCCCAATGTGCAAAAATTACACACTCCCGTACTGAGGAAGACCCTAGTTTCCAAAATGGACGTACAAGATAGCACTTGGGCCACAGGACTGGAGGAGAGGGGCACCCCTAGCACTATCCCGACGTTGTGAATCCAATGGAGTCAACGGTTTGTCGATCGGAGCCATGGTCGTCATTCAATGGCTCATTCCATCTTGCATCCAAAAGGCCTTTAGGGACACCTGCTGGATACCTACTGGGGGCATAGAATTCCAACCATGCAACAAAACCGGGTTCTGGGGAGTCCTGCAAGTGTGTCTAGGAAGGTGCCAGCTAGAAACGCTAGCCATACCTGCCCGGTCGATGATTTTGCAAATTTGACCCCAATGTGAAGGCCATGCAAATGTGCTCAAGGGGGTCATTTCTCGTCCGGAGGCCCCCAGGCATGCATGGCCACCGTGGACAGGTCCACAATGGCCACGTGGACCTGTGGGAGTCGAAGGAATCCAATTCTGCTCGTCGGTTTGGGTTCCGTGGCCCCAGAGAAAATCCCTAAAGTGTCCCAGAATTGCCCCGAAGCAAATCCCCAAAGTGTGCTTGAATGGCCCCGGGGTTCCCGACTAGAATGCCCGTAGCATCCAAACCATGGCTCCGTTCGCGAATCCGTCGATTTCGGTGGATCCAAGACACCGGGTTTCAGCTAGGCCCCCCCCCCACAACATGCCTCGAAGACTCGGAAGCAGTGCCAATGGGCCATCTCCGGAGCTAGGGTTTTGCTTAGTGAGGGCCATTCCAAATTTGCTCAAGGGGTCCATTTCTCACCCGGAGGCCCCCGAGCGTGTGTGGCCACCATGGGCAGGTGGACGTGGCCATTGTGGACCTGTCCACGGTGGCCAGGCATGTCCGGGGTCCTTCGGATGCGAAATGGTCCTAGTGAGCAAATTTGGAATGGCCCTCACTAAGCAAAACCCTAGCTCCGGAGATGGCCCATTGGCACCACTTCGGGTCTTCGAGGCACGTTGTGGGAAAACCCTAGCTAAAACGCGACATCTTGGATCTACTGGAATTGACAGATTCACGAACGGAGCCACGGTTTGGATGCTATGGGCATTCTAGTCGGGCACCCTAGGGCCATTCAAGGACACTTTGGAGATGGAGATGTTCATGATGATGATGATGGCGATGATGATGAAGACGTTGATGATGGTGGTTGGTGGTGATGGTGATGGTGATGGTGATGGTAATGATGAAGAAGATGGTTTAGTGCCAGGGTTTGGGTGAGTGTTAAGGCTAGATTTATAGAAGGAAATTGAATTAGGGTTAGAGTTAGAGTTAATGATGATGATAAAGATGGTGATGATGATGAAGACATTGATGATGATGGTGATGGTGATGGTGATGATGATGGTGATGACGAAGAAGATGTGATGATGGAGATGTTGATGAGGAACCTTGAGATGACAATGATGATGATGATGTTGATGATGATGATGGTGGTGATGATGATGAAGACTATGATGATGATGGTGATGGTGATGGTGATGATGAAGAAGTTGGTTTAGTGCTAGGGTTTGGGTGAGGGTTATGTTTAGAGTTATAGAAGGAAATTGAATTAGGGTTAGAGTTAGAGTTAACAATGATGATGAAGATGGTGATGATGATGAAGACGTTGATGATGATGGGGATGGTGATGGTGATGAAGATGATGATGATGATGATGAAGAAGATGTGATGATGGAGATGTTGATGAGGAACCTAGAGATGACAATGATGATGAAGATGTTCATGATGATGATGATGGTGATGATGATGAAGACGTTGATGATGGTGGTGATGGTGATGGTGATGGTGATGGTGATGATGAAGAAGATGATTTAGTGTTGGGGTTTGGTTGAGGGTTAGGGCGAGATTTATAGAAGGAAATTGAATTAGGGTTAGAGTTAGAGTTAATGATGATGATGAAGATGGTGATGATGATGAAGATGTTGATGGTTATGGTGATGGTGATGTTGATGGTGATGATGAAGAAGAAGATTTAGTGCTAGGGTTTGTGTGAGGGTTAGGGATAAAGTTATAGAAGGAAATTGAATTAGGGTTAGAGTTAGAGTTAGAGTTAATGATGATGAAGATGGTGATGATGATGAAGACGTTGATGATGATGCTGATGGTGATGGTGATGATGATGGCGATAACAAAGAAGATGTGATGATGGAGATGTTGATGAGGAACCTATAGATTGTAATGCCTACCTCAGCACCTATGATTTAATTGATGATTTGAGATTTATGATTGATTTGATGATTTGAGATCTATGGCTGATTCGACTATTGGGGAAACTAGTTTGAAGTGACCCGGATTTATGAAAACTTGGACCATGAATTTTTGCTTGATATTTACCACGTGAAATGAAAATGATTAGATAGGAAATAGATATACTCGACTGACTGAGAAATGAGGAGAAATGATGAAAATTCTTTAGAATGAAAATGTTGAATATTGAAACTGCTTGAAATGAAAATGATATATGCTCGATTGACACAGACATAATGATGAATATTGAAAATACTTGAAATGAAAATGATATATGCTCGATTGACAGAGGCATAATGATGAATATTGAAAATGTTTGAAATGAAAATGATATATGCCTGATTGATAGAGACATAATGATGAATATTGAAAATACTTGAAATGAAAATGATATATGCTCGATTGACAGAGACATAATGATGAATAGTTTTATACTCAACTGACTGAGATAAAACAATGAATAATGAATATGCTCAACTAATCGAAGCATGATGTTAAATGATGAATATTTAATAGGATTGTGTGACGAACCCAAAATTCGAGAAAATTTAAAACTTTTCTAAATGTCCAATCTTCTTTAAATGCTATGCAGAAGATAAAGTGTGTACACAACATCTATATTTGTCACATCATTATAGCATCTTAACATTAATTATTCAATTGTAATTATTAATGACAACTTTACTTGTC
Organism: Larix kaempferi; assembly: GCA_027924585.1. NCBI lineage: Eukaryota > Viridiplantae > Streptophyta > Pinopsida > Pinales > Pinaceae > Larix > Larix kaempferi. The sequence goes on along the minus strand of BSBM01000286.1, from coordinate 15,852,614 downwards.
GACACAAGGTCTTAAAATTCACAAGCACCCCAATCAAATTATACAACTTGTTAACTCGTATCTTATTGTAATAGCATGAATAGAATTCTAACAATTGTCTCACATTAACAAATTTTCCTCTACTAACTTGATTATAAACTGAGTAGAACATTTTCATGGAAAGATATAAGTAACAACCACCATAATAGTAAGATGCTTTATGATACATAAATTGGAAGTAAACAAAAACTGAAGAAATACCTGAGATGCATCATCATGGATATATATGAAAGATATACACAAGTACAGCACAATTATCAAGAGAGATATATACGAGAATTACACCCAAGGGGAACAAAGACATACACAAGAGACGAAAAGTAACGTGGTTCACCCATACACGGGCTAGTCCACAAAGGTGTGTGTGTATATTTTATTATTAGGCAAAGAGTAATAGGATTACAACTAGCAACATGGTTGCTACAATGAGATTTCTTCTCATTCCTTCAAGCCTCTAATACATAGAGATTTTCAACAATTAAACTAAGAACCTCTTCTAGATCCGAACAAGTAGAAATAAACTCTTTCACTCTAGTCATCAAAGAGGAAAGTAAGAACTCCACACATATTTTTAGTAATTATTTCACCAAGCACTCAAATTCGAGAGGAACCTATTTGTTGACGCAATAGTAATCTAAGGGTTCCTACCCTATGGTCTTACCATTAACAAAATATAAACATTCTTTATTTATGAGTATATCTAAGTCAAATTATACCCCTATAACATCAAGCGTGATTATACGTATTAACCATTATTCTTTCATGCATTTAATTGGATAAGATTTTACACTCTAGCGAAGGAATACATTGAAGTTCCTTCTCGGTAATAAATAAAACAAGGTACTTAACGTTTATACATATTTATATAATAATCCATTGATCTAGTGCCCTATGCAGTGTTAACAACGTTCAACAATAACCATGTTAATTATAATAATCATGATAATAATCTGCGTAACATAAAGGCTATTGCAGACTACGATCTTCTCAAGATTGAACTGCAAAAATATTAGAGGATAGATCGTGACTCTGTCTCTATTCATTAGGGCGTAGCTATTATTTATATAAAGACCCTAAATTCGATTTTCAATTCAAAAAATGAAAAAAGCGTGTCAATCCAACAATCAAAGTCATAGAGGTCATTCAATCTAGCACACAACTAATAGTGATCGTACATTCTCTATCCAATAATCAACTGATAGGAGATCAAAACGTTTCAGTACAGAATCATTAAACAAGTCAGGGATCATACGTTTTGCAGAGAACTATTCAATCAAAAAAAATATTAAAAGAATTTATGCTGCTTGGCTCACACAGAGGTACTGGCGCTATCTCTATTTATAGACATTAGTTTAAACATCACAGAACTATATAAATAGGAAACAAACTCTATTTAGGCAGGGATCTAAAGAACGGCGGCTCATTTCTATTCACAGAGATCAAAATCGGATGCATAGGTAATCGATACTTCGCACGATTTTCCTCTACTCATAGAGATCAGTTTCACGCTACAGAAAAATATAAATGGGGCACAGAAAACAAACTTTGTTTAGGTAGAGATCTAAGGAACTGTGCAGTATCTCTTTCCTATGCAGAGATCTAAGGAACTGCGCCTTATCTCTATCCTCCCACCGGATATTGCATAAAAATTAGTGCCCAACAATGTAGTCGGCATCAATACAAACCACAGACATAGTCAAGGAAAAAATAGGGATCACGATTTTAAAACGAACAAATCTACTTATCTTTGCATTTCATGTAAAACCCCAGATCGATGATTCAAGAAGGCAGAGCAGGAAAACAACTGAAAACTAATTCAACCGTACAGAGATCTATAATTTTCGATGGATCTATCCTTTTTCTATTGAATAAACTGAGCACGCACCCAAAATCGAACCACAATTTCAACATATTAATCATCAAAGATCACAACCGAATGCGGTCGATCATGGAGGCATCAACATACCATGAGGAACAACCTACAGGGCAACCCCTAACTCCTGACATCATAAAACTATTTGAGGAACAGGGTTTGAATTCAGGGAACAAATGAGATTCTTATCTCTAATAAAAGAACATGGCAGTAAGAACATGGTAGCGCCTTCGCCAGGAAACCACCGCGATTATTCAGGGTTGTCTTTTCTCAAAAGTAAGGAATCGAGTTGTAGCAGAAGCACATGTGAAATAAAGTGCATCCAAGTTTAAATAAGGATAGTCGTATTCTTACCAACGGAGCAATCATCCATTGATGGTAACCATTAAGAGAAAATGTGCATAGAATTACCTCACGTTCGGCGATGACAGTATTCGAGGACCATGATCCATCAGCGATCCATTCAAATGCCAGAATCCTTCTCCCTTGCGCTAGGCATAAATCGTTTGTATCTATCGAATTTCAGAGGTAACCCCCGTCAGTTGTTCCGATCCCCCTTCTATTTCACTCCGTCTCACATTTATCGAGTTCAACCCAGAAGATGGTCCCCCCCTCATCCAAAATGCGCAGAGATTAAGAATCCCCCACCAAAGTATTGCAAAGGAAACAAAATCTTTTCTTCCGATCGTTTGTAACCAAATCTATCATTTACTTCGTCGATGATGAGCCTCCTTCTTCCTGCCGTGTTCCCCCCGTAACTCGGTGTGTGGAGATGTACTAATTGAAGCCACTTGAATACTCCACCTTCCCCAATCTAATATTGGAGCTGAGAAGATCCACCAACACGATCTGTTGGTTGTTGCTCATTATACCAAGGGTGCAACTTACTGAAAATACTCCCTGATTCCCTCCACTAAATCATAACTAGAACTCTTGTCCCTATTGTCCAACCATTCCAATAGCTGTCTTCTAAATAAGGAGCTAACGCTAGTGTGGTGGAGATCGTGGGAGTAATACTGAGCTCTAGATGAAGTCTTTCATTAAATGATAATCTAAATCAAAACCCAGCTGAGTGAGTGGTGTAAACAACTCCGCATTTCAAGCAAAAATTGTTTTCTTTTGTTATTTGTTAAAAGGCCACCCTATCAACTTCCTACGTGGAAAAATTAGAATGGGATGTGCTCTCGGCATCCTTCGTGCCTTCATGGAAATAGTAAGTATTCAAGCTCTTTATTTTTTTATTTTTTTTCTTTATACTTTGAAAAAAAATCAATTAATTTCAAAACAATAACATTTTATCATTATGTTACTTTTTGACATATAAATCTCTAAATAATCGCCTTGTTCTTATGCCATTATTTATTTATCAACCATTCAAGACATATGTCAATATATATATATATTCTCGTATATATATATATACATATATTTAATAATATTTCAATTATATATTATTTAGGTAAGTAGAATGTATATATATTTATATACTCTGCTTCCTTCTTAACCAATCTCTTTTCCTGAGATAGTTTTTAACTACAAAAATCATATTAGTTCATCTATATATAAAATCTATCTTTGTGGCTTATTCAAAATAGGATTAGAATAACCTAAGCCCCAGTATCTTAGCTAGATACTCAAGATGAATAATAATCTAGGACGAAATTATATCCGTACCCTTTGTAATCACTTGGCTTTCCTAGTCAGTATCTTTTCTTATAGGTGGGTTTTGTTATTTTTTAGCCGCATTACCATCTTCTAGTTTTAAATTAAGACTTATAATCATTAAACTAGCTCGAGGTCCACTGGTGGGGCTTTGGCCTTGAGCTCCTCACCAGGGTCATTTACATACTACAATTACATTTATTTAAAAATAACAAAATAAAGATTAAAATAGGTCATAAAGGAGGGATATCACATCCTCATCCCCTTTAAAATAACACCGTCCTCGGTGTTCACTCTTCTCTTGGAGTAATCATTTGTACCGTAGAACTGGAATTCAAAAGAAACAATGTTTAGTAACAACTTGTCATCAACTTCATAATAAAACTCAGAAACATAAATCATGAGTTCTTTATTGCACATATCACTTGTAATATTTGGAATAAATCTAGTGTTCCATGATTGTATACTGTTGACAAAATCAACAAATAGCATTCACTTGATCCAGGAAATTCTTGCCTAACACCTTAGTGCTCACGCAGCAATCCTTTCTCTCATGCCTTTCCTAACACCTTAGTGCTCATGCAGCAAACATTTCTCTCATGTTTTGCCTAACACCTTAGTGCTCACGCAACAACATTTCTTTCATGTCTTGCCTAACACCTTAGTGCTCACGCAGCAAACATTTCTTTGATGTCTTGCCTAACACCTTAGTGCTCACGCAGCAAACATTTCTTTCATGTCTTGCCTAACACCTTAGTGCTCACGCAACAAACATTTATTTCACGTATACTAAGCAGCGTCCTGCGTCCCACATATACATTTTCTTATAGCTTGCCTAGGTCTTACAACCAGCCGATTCTCCGAGAATCCTAGTGGCTATTCAATCCCTCATTTTAGGGAGTATTTCAATTCCATTACAACACTCTTTACACAATTCCCCTCAAGCCTTCTCGCTTGAGTCCCGGAATTTATTTTCCCCAAGCCGCCTTGCTTGAGTCTAGAAAAATCTCTTTTAATCAATTTATTTTGTCACATTACATTCTGTACCCATGCGATTACTCTGACCAATCTGGGTCGAGTTTCCTGATTAAAAATATATCAAAATTTAAAAGAATCTGTAACAGTCGCGATGTGGATCTTAAATCCTCACCCCCTTATTTTACCATGCATAGGATTTATGCTCTTGCATTTTCACAAGGTTCACAGAAATTTCACCATCTGCCAAATTTCACTTGTTAGTATCACTTTATATACAAAATCAAATGTTGTAAGAAGATCCCTTCCTTAAACATAAAATCATCTTTCTTACTAAAATATCCATATATAATCATCTAAGATGTCATTTCCTACTACACATAACTAGTTTATAAGATTACATAATGTTTTGAACACGATATAACATTCTTTCTGTGGACATTGTGATCATTTAACCTCGAATGTTAGATTTCACCATTTCAACACAATTCCTATCTTAGTTATACAACCCTTTTTGTATACCCTAACATCATATAGAGATAACCAATTGTCTAAAACAAACTTACATACCTTATATAGATAACCATGTGTCTTTGTAAAGGCGATCACATAGCTCACCTTCATCTGCCGAGGTTCCAGTTTACTTCTATCATCACGTATTAGTATTATACATGAATCGATATATATATATCCCACATTTACCCATTGATGGTGTCAGGTAGTGATGTGTGGGAAAATATCATTTGCTCGACCACAACATTCAAAGTGTTAGTCATATAAATCATAAGAACAATCGTATATATAACATATGTTCAAACATCATTTTTACTTGTTTCATAAAAGCTTATACCTCGAGTACTGTCTCAAAGATTACTTCCGATCTACCCTGCAAATTCCATGTCATCAATGTTTTCCTTAACACACAATAAATAATAATAAAAAAACAGTCATTCTTTGTGGCAACATAAGGACGTCAGAAGATTACAGCATCCTAGTAACCTGTATGTTGGTTCTAGGTTTCCAATAATCTATCCCTTAACAAAATAATCAATTTGAGAAAACATATAGTTGTACATGGATAGCGAGTCATCATAAATATTGAGCAAATAAAAGTATCACTATTACTCATTGTTTTCCCACGTCTATCTTAGTACAAATTACTGAAATAAGAGGTATATATATAAGGTACTCATGCATTCTCATATTAACTGCTTAATATTCACATGTATATGTACTTATAACCATTTTCCTTTTGTTGCACTTATATGTAAGGGTACGAGCATGCTTCAATGTCACAAAAATCGTATCATAATTACTTATCCTATACAATTACATACTAGAATGAAATTGATTAGCAAGGAGACTATTAACCATTTTTCTCCTTTGTAATCTCACAATTTCCTAGTCATAGAAAACTTCACACCAATTAAAGCTAATATCTTTGTTTAAAAGAAACCAGACATCCTAGTCTAGCCAAACTATACTTCTTATGGAATAAAACAACCACTTAAAATCACATAATTATGCTTCCCTCATAACCAGAATTATTAAATTCGCAATGACTCCTCCTGCAACATACACCTTTACAGATTTTACTACTAGGGTCAACCTCATTATAAATTTATAAACTTTCTTATTTAAGGTAACTCATATGTAAACGCAAACTGATTGTTTCTTACATAGTTCAAAACCCAAGACTGACCCAAACTATCAAATCTTGAATGGACCTTTTAACATAAAGACTTACTTTTGATCTGAACTTATTGGATCTTTTAACAGATCTAAGTTGCTTACACTCCCCATTTAAATTTCATATTTGGAAATCTAGACTATTGGTCAATCAAGTTTACTTAGTTATGTAAGGTCAACCAAATTAGGAGACCTCCTTAGCCTATAAACTTCACTGTGAAATAGCTATGATAATTTCCAAAACGTGCTTTTACTCTACTTACAATTACCCATTTCATAAGGACTTAACCCCAATAATCTAACTAATTAAAAGAGTACTTTCTTGTCATTCAATGAAACTAATTGTAAAGGGTGAGGAGATATTCATCGTCTAGTGTCATCCATAGGAGATCATTCAAATGAACTTATGTAAAGTTCACAAATAGATACTCTAATTATAACCTTTCAGTAAACTCATACGTACTTACTTGCAATTTCAAGAAGTTTTTGTCGCTTACCTCTTGACGATTCTTTGAAAGTGAACATTTTATTCTTGACTTATAGAATGCAGCTCCTTTCTAGTCCGACCAACTTGTATTTGTTCTTCTCCAATTGAGCTCAATAAGCCCAAGTCTTTGCAACCTGTGCTCTGGCGGAAGAAACTTGAAGTCGAGCTTGGAGATTCATTTTCCTCTCCTCCAGTACAATCCATGCATCCAAAATGAAACACAAATAATTGATTAGTCAACTTAACAACCTTCATACTTACTTATCGCATGTTGAGCTCATTAGGCCCTAGTGTTGTAACCTAATGCTCTGATACCATATGTGACGAACCCAAAATTCGAGAAAATTTAAAACTTTTCTAAACGTCCAATCTTCTTTAAATGCTATGCAGAAGATAAAGTGTGTACACAACATCTATATTTGTCACATCATTATAGCATCTTAACATTAATTATTCAAATGTAATTATTAATGAAAACTTTACTTGTCGACACAAGGTCTTAAAATTCACAAGCACCCCAATCAAATTATACAACTCGTTAACTCGTATCTTATTGTAATAGCATGAATAGAATGCTAACACTTGTCTCACATTAACAAATTTTCCTCTACTAACTTGATTATAAACTGAGTAGAACATTTTCATGGAAAGATATAAGTAACAACCACCATAATAGTAAGATGCTTTATGATACATAAATTGGAAGTAAACAAAAACTGAAGAAATACCTGAGATGCATCATCATGGATATATATGAAAGATATACACAAGTACATCACAATTATCAAGAGAGATATATACGAGAATTACACCCCAAGGGAACAAAGACATACATAAGAGACCAAAAGTAACGTGGTTCACCTGTACACGGGCTAGTACACAAAGGTGTGTGTGTATCTTTTATTATCAGGCAAAGAGTAATAGGATTACAACTAGCAACATGGTTGCTACAATGAGATTTCTTCTCATTCCTTCAAGCCTCTAATACATAGAGCTTTTCAACAATTAAACTAAGAACCTCTTCTAGATCCGAACAAGTAGAAATAAACTCTTTCACTCTAGTCATCAAAGAGGAAAGTAAGAACTCCACACATATTTTTAGTAATTATTTCACCAAGCACTCAAATTCGAGAGGAACCTATTTGTTGACGCAATAGTAATCTAAGGGTTCCTACCCTATGGTCTTACCATTAACAAAATATAAACATTCTTTATTTATGAGTATATCTAAGTCAAATTATACCCCTATAACATCAAGCGTGATTATACGTATTAACCATTATTCTTTCATGCATTTAATTGGATAAGATTTTACACTCTAGCGAAGGCATACATTGAAGTTCCTTCTCGGTAATAAATAAAACAAGGTACTTAACGTTTATACATATTTATATAGTAATCCATTGATCTAGTGCCCTATGCAGTGTTAACAACGTTCAACAATAACCATGTTAATTATAATAATCATGATAATAATCTGCGTAACATAAAGGCTATTGCAGACTACGATCTTCTCAAGATTGAACTACGAAAATATTAGAGGATAGATCGTGACTCTGTATCTATTCATTAGGGCGTAGCTATTATTTATATAAAGACCCTAAATTCGATTTTCAATTCAGAAAATGAAAAAAACGTGTCAATCCAACAATCAAAGTCATAGAGGTCATTCAATCTAGCACACAACTAATAGTGATCGTACATTCTCTATCCAATAATCAACTGATAGGAGATCAAAACGTTTCAGTACAGAATCATTAAACAAGTCAGGGATCATACGTTTTGTAGAGAACTATTCAATCAAAAAAAATATTAAAAGAATTTATGCTGCTTGGCTCACACAAAGGTACTCGTGCTATCTCTATTTATAGACATTAGTTTAAACATCACAGAACTATATAAATAGGAAACAAACTCTATTTAGGCAGGGATCTAAAGAACGGCGCCTCATTTCTATTCACAGAGATCAAAATCGGATGCATAGGTAATCGATACTTCGCACGATTTTCCTCTACTCATAGAGATCAGTTTCACGCTACAGAAAAATATAAATGGGGCACAGAAAACAAACTTTGTTTATGTAGAGATCTAAGGAACTATGCAGTATCTCTTTCCTATCCAGAGATCTAAGGAACTGCGCCTTATCTCTATCCTCCCACCAGAGATTGCATAAAAATTAGTGCCCAACAATGTAGTCGGCATCAATACAAACCACGGACATAGTCAAGGAAAAAAAAGGGATCACGATTTTAAAACGAACAAATCTACTTATCTTTGCATTTCATGTAAAACCCAGATCGATGATTCAAGAAGGCAGAGCAGGAAAACAACTGAAAACTAATTCAACCGTACAGAGATCTATAATTTTCGATGGATATATCCTTTTTCTATTGAATAAACTGAGCACGCACCCAAAATCGAACCACAATTTCAACATATTAATCATCAAAGATCACAACCGAATGCGGTCGATCATGGAGGCATCAACATACCATGAGGAACAACCTACAGGGCAACCCCTAACTCCTGACATCATAAAACTATTTGAGGAACAGGGTTTGAATTCAGGGAACAAATGAGATTCTTATCTCTAATAAAAGAACATGGCAGTAAGAACATGGTAGCGCCTTCGCTAGGAAACCACCGCGATTATTCAGGGTTGTCTTTTCTCAAAAGTAAGGAATCGAGTTGTAGCAGAAGCACATGTGAAATAAAGTGCATCCAAGTTTAAATAAGGATAGTCGTATTCTTACCAACGGAGCAATCATCCATTGATGGTAACCATTAAGAGAAAATGTGCATAGAATTACCTCACGTTCGGCGATGACAGTATTCGAGGACCATGATCCATCAGCGATCCATTCAAATGCTAGAATCCTTCTTCCTTGCGCTGGGCATAAATCGTTTGTATCTATGGAATTTCAGAGGTAACCCCCGTCGATTGTTCCGATCCCCCTTCTATTTCACTTCGTCTCACATTTATCGAGTTCAACCCAAAAGATGGTCCCCCCCTCATCCAAAATGCACAGAGATTAAGAATCCCCCACCAAAGTATTGCAAAGGAAACAAAATCTTTTCTTCCGATCGTTTGTAACCAAATCTATCATTTACTTCGCCGATGATGAGCCTCCTTCTTCCTGCCGTGTTCCCCCCGTAACTCGGTGTGTGGAGATGTACTAATTAAAGCCACTTGAATACTCCACCTTCCCCAATCTAATATTGGAGCTGAGAAGATCCACCAACACGATCTGTTGGTTGTTGCTCATTATACCAAGGGTGCAACTTGCTGAAAATACTCCCTAATTCCCTCCACTAAATCATAACTAGAACTCTTGTCCCTATTGTCCAACCATTCCAACAGCTGTCATCTAAATAAGGAGCTAACGCTAGTGTGGTGGAGATCGTGGGAGTAATACTAAGCTCTAGATGAAGTCTTTCATTAAATGATAATCTAAATCAAAACCCAGCTGAGTGAGTGGTGTAAACAACTCCGCATTTCAAGCAAAAATTGTTTTCTTTTGTTATTTGTTAAAAGGCCACCCTCTCAACTACCTACGTGGAAAAATTAGAATGGGATGTGCTCTCGGCATCCTTCGTGCCTTCGTGGAAATAGTAAGTATTCAAGATCTTTATTTTTTTATTTTTTTCTTTATACTTTGAAAAAAAATCAATTAATTTCAAAACAGTAACATTTTATCATTATGTTACTTTTTGACATATAAATCTCTAAATAATCACCTTGTTCTTATGCCATTATTTATTTATCAACCATTCAAGACATATGTCAATATATATATATATATTCTCGTATATATATATATTTAATAATATTTCGATTATATATTATTTAGGTAAGTAGAATGTATATATATTTATATACTCTGCTTCCTTCTTAACCAATCTCTTTTCCTGAGATAGTTTTTAACTACAAAAATCATATTAGTTCATCTATATATAAAATCTATCTTTGTGGCTTATTCAAAATAGGATTAGAATAACCTAAGCCCCAGTATCTTAGATAGATACTCAAGATGAATAATAATCTAGGACGAACTTATATCCGTACCCTTTGTAATCACTTGGCTTTCCTAGTCAGTATCTTTTCTTATAGGTGGGTTTTGTTATTTTTTAGCCGCATTACCATCTTCTAGTTTTAAATTAAGACTTATAATCATAAAACTAGCTCGAGGTCCACTGGTGAGGCCTTGGCCTTGAGCTCCTCACCAGGGTCATTTACATACTACAATTACATTTATTTAAAACTAACAAAATAAAGATTAAAATAGGTCATAAAGGAGGGATATCACAGATTGACTAACTAAGATACTGAAAAGAATGATGAAAATGTTTTATAGTGCAGTACTACTAATGTGCGCTTGAGTGTGTGTAGTGGCAGGTAAGACGATTTACCCACTGACCCACAATGGAATTATAGGAGTCGTAAGAACAAAAAGAACACTTAGGGGTACGACGACTAACTATCGACCCTGAATTAGCAATCGACGCATGGGTAAAGCCGTTTCAGCTCACCCGGAAGTGTATGCCGTATGGACGAGGCCATAATGATTTGGTCGTGTACGATGAGTTGAGGGGCGCGCAATAAGGAGAGCCTTATCCATTAACATCCCTTAGTCTCCAAGAAGTGTAGTTGAGAGAACACAGTAATGACTCCCGATCGCTACGCATTGCTCCCCATAAGAAAGAAAGGAATGGAACTGTCGAAATGGCCCGCCAAAGAGGTACCTATAAAAGAACAAGAAGATGTTACTTAACCGGTTATAGAAATGGAAAATTTACTAAGAAGAAAAATTTAAGTAAATTTGAATTAACGTGCATTTAGCAATAAAATAATATCCATTATTTTATTTATTTCTATTGTTGTGCAAAAAGAACAAATGGAAAAAAAGAAATAAGATAAAGACAACTAGTTTATTTATTTGTTTTGTTGTTCTACTCTTTGAAAAAGAAGTGATTGAAAAACAATTAGTTTACCAAAAGACATGGAGTAAATTAAATGAGAACCAAAACAAAAGAAGGACTCTACTACACCTAACTCTCACTGATTTAAGATATTAGGTGTACACTAAAGATAATGAGACAGTTGTAATTGAGAATAATAGAAATTAAATTATTAAATTAAATTAAATATGTGCATGGACACACACATGGGACACAGACCTTTGCTATATAATGAGGGAGCAGAAGGAGAGAAAGACATATCTTGGTCCCTAATGCTGGATGGGCATGATAATCTCAGATTATGTTATGATTCTTGAGAGTTGGGATTAGCTAGACCGGGGATTGGGAGATCTGGTCGGCAAGGTTGTTAGTGTGTTCTTACGACCCCATTAGCTCGGGGGTTCACTATGAAGAAGAGTAGCCCCGATATGGTAGGGTGGTCAACCGAGGGGTTGTCGGTATCTCACCGAATGTAGGATTGCTCTGAATAGCCGTTTCAGCCACTTCTACAATGGTTTTCAAGCTCGACGACTTAAAGCAGGTTCAACAATTTGTTTTCTTTTCTTTATTTGTGAGGTTGATATTTTAGTTTCATTTAAAAAAAAAAACGACTTGTGAATGAATGGACTTTCTTATGGAATTTATATCTCTGTTGATATATATGTTTATAGATTCCTTAATTATAAAAAAAAAAAAAAAACTCAGTCCCAGAATTGCAAATCGGATAATCTGTGTGTATCTATTTAAATTTTATTCAGCGTGTACAGCCTTGCAATTCGATCTAGTTCATGTGAAACCGTATTTCCTTTTTTTTATTATCCACATCAGTTTATAGATTCTTGAATAAGTGTTTAATATTTATGATAGAGCTACCACGCCGTAATTCTGAGTTCCTTTTCAATTAATATATATATTCCCTTTTATATACAAATTAAAAAAAAGAAGTGAACCTGTGTAAATCCATCCTAGGAATCATAACCCTGCAGTACGTTTCTTTTGTTATTAAGATCGGTTGAGAAATCTTGTGGGTATCGCTGCATGGCAGATCACGGGTGGGATTTCAATGGAGCCTATGCGCGGTTATTTCCAGCACCTCTATTTGTTGTAAATTTTAGACCTTGTGGTTATTAAAGACAGAGTAATCTATGCATCCCTGTAAGTGTAAATCACTTCACTGTCTTAATTTTGTATTGGTGCTTTGTCTATTTTCCATCGCGATCCCCAATCTGCTGATATGATCTAGAAATTTGTTGACATAATGTTAATCCTGGATCGGATCTCTTTCACAAGCGTTTCCATTTTTGCCATATGATTGTACATTTGAGTGTTTCCAGAAAGATCGACTAAAATTGTATTTCGATCCCAACTTTTTCTGTGTTCATTATTTCGAAAACTGGAGGGTGCTCCCAGAAATGTATGTTATGAATCGTGACTTTAATCTTTGCTAAGTCTGTGTATTACTGATCAAAGATTCTAGATTTGAATGTATGTATTTCGAATTCAACCTATAGAACTGTCCCGGGGTTAGTGGATGAGATGCATTGCGTTCCAGTTAGCACTATGTGCCCTTTTTTTTTAAGACTCTGTATTATTGGGGTTTTTCTTTTAATCTTTTTTTTATTACTACCAGAACCGTCCAGGGTTGGTAGAAATACCCTGAGCGTCTTTTTCCAGTAATTCGGTATTCGATCCACGAGCTTTATATACCTTGGCATTTCAGAAAACTAAATTTAACGAATTGTCTCTGCATTATTTCGGATTTCATTAGCCATCTTGAGTTTGTATTATGAAAGGTAAATTCGATCCTTGAAGTTTCATATTTCCTAGCGTTAATCTCTGTGTTTAACTAGTTCTAAAGGGGGGGCTTCCAGGATTGCATAATGAGGATTATAAGTTCGATCTTCAATTTGTTTTTGTGTGTTCATCTATTTCGAAACCTTGTATCCATAAATCCATCATGAGAATTGTAACTTCGACTTTCGAAATTTCTGCGTATCAATTTCTGGAACGTTAAACCTTTTTAAATCTCTACTTGTCCATTGAGTATTTAATGGCATCTCCAGATTTCTTCATACAGGTCGTAATCTTAATCTTTGACTTCCTTTTATCAATTTCCATATGATGCTTCCAGATCTCATAAGTCGAACTTTAAATTGTTCTTTAACTCTGCGTTGGACCCAAACCCTATTCTCACGCCCTTGTATCTCCAGTTTTTGTTTGGATGGGTGGGCCGGATAGAGGGTCGGGATTACTAAGTATTGTATAAAGAGTGTAGTTCTTTTAAATTTTTCTTTATGTGAACTAAACTGATATTGTATGTCAAATTTACACCCTTCCACATGACGAAATCAACTTGGTTATCTTACCCCAGCTACTCGTTGAGCACCCAAGTTGTTCTGTTACTTCATATACTCTATTTTAAGGGAGAATGTTCTTTACTTCCAAATCGACAGTTGCATCGACAGGATGGTATGTGTGTTCTTGAAATAGTTTATTCTTAATGAAATAAACCGAACGGAGCATATCTAACCTCTAAATAAATGAAACATCTCTATAAATCTTAAATCTTAGGCCCGCATTATGTGCAAGTACATGTTTATTAATTGCATCGAGTGAAACAAGGTGCTCTACAACCCAGTATGGGGGAGATGTTCTAACGTCCATGTACCGTTACATGTAGCGTTACATCTAATAAAACGTAAAAAGTAATTTTTAATTAAAAAATAATTAAAAAATTCATGTCGGCTAAAATATTATGATAAACCCGGATCTATAAATCAAGAGAGATCAAATTTCTTGAGTTTAAATTTAAAAAAAGAAATACATCTCAAGAAATTGGATCCCTCTCAGTTCTTAATAGATACGGGTTTAATATAGATATATTCTGGTATTATTTAAGAATCCCTTTTTAACTATTGAAATATATGTATATGCCTAAAATAATATCTTTTAATATTATTGGAAATGTCTCTTATTATTGAATATAAACTTATTTGGAGATACTTTTATATCTATATGTTTAAAATATTATCTTTTTTTTCCTGAGAATAAAATATTATCTTTTAATATTAGTGAATCTAAAGTTATTTGGAAATACTTTTTATATGCATATGTTTAAAATATTGTCTTTTAATTTTATTGGGAATGTCTCTTACTATTGAATAAATAATTATTTGGAGATACCTTTTTTTATATGCATATGTTTAAAATCAGGTCTTTACATATTATTTGGGAATGCTTTTTATTGTATATGTTCAATGAAATGTCTTAAATTAACATTTGAGAATGCCATTTCCTTGATCATTTGATCATTAAAATACATGTATATGCTCAATAAATGTCTCCTTAATGGTTTATTAAATATTTATATAAGTACACCTTAAATAAATTATATGTGTATATCATTAAAATAGGTATAAGTTAAGATGTGTACTTATCTTAATTGCATGAGGTGTTTAGAGAGAATTAAAAGTATTTAGGTTTAAAGGATAAGTTATGAAAATAGGAACAATAGCAATAAGCTCTCTAAGGTGATAAGTCTAGGATATTATTGTTCCATGTTCCTAAAAAAAAAAAAAATCACTTGTGCAACTTGACGGACCTTACAGAGATGACAATGATGATGAAAATGTTCATGATGATGATGATGGTGATGATGATGGTGATGATGAAGATGTTGATGGTGATGGTGATGATGAAGAAGATGGTTTAGTGCTAAGGTTTGGGCGAGGATTAGGGTTAGATTTATAGAAGGAAATTGAATTAGGGTTAGTGTTAGAGTTAACAATGATGATGAAGATGGTGATGATGATGACCACGTTTATGATGATGGTGATGGTGATGAAGATGATGATGATGATGACGAAGAAGATGTGATTATGGAGATGTTGACGAGGAACCTAGAGATGACAATGATGACGAAGATGTTCATGATGATGATGATGGTGACGATGATGAAGACGTTGATGATGATGGTGATGGTGATGGTGATGGTGATGATGAAGAAGATGGTTTAGTGCTAGGGTTTAGGTGAGGGTTAGGGCTAGAGTTATAGAAAGAAATTGAATTACGGTTAGATTTAGAGTTAATGATGATGATGAAGATAGTGATGATGATGAAGATGTTGATGATGATGATGATGGTGATGGTGATGGTGATGATGAAGAAGATGGTTTAGTGTTAGGGTTTGGGTGAGGGTTAGGGTTAGAGTTATAGAAGGAAATTGAATTAGGGTTAGAGTTAGAGTTAATGATGATGATGATGATGGTGATGATGATGAAGACGTTGATGATGATGGTGATGGTGATGGTGATGATGATGGTGATGACGAAGAAGATGTGATGATGGAGATGTTGATGAGGAACCTAGAGATGACAATGATGATGAAGATGTTCATGATGGTGATGATGATGAAGATGTTGATGATGATGGTGATGGTGATGGTGATGGTGATGGTGATGATGAAGAAGATGGTTTAGTGCTAGGGTTTGGGTTAGAGTTATAGAAGGAAATTGAATTAGGGTTAGCGTTAGAGATAACAATGATGATGAAGATGGTGATGATGATGAAGACGTTGATGATGATAGTGATGGTGATTAAGATGATGATGATGATGACGAAGAAGATGTGATGATAGAGATGTTGATGAAGAACCTAGAGATAACAATGATGATGGAGATGTTGATGAGGAACCTAGAGATGACAATGATGATGAAGATGTTCGTGATGATGATGATGATGATGATGATGACATTGATGATGATGGTGATGGTGATGGTGATGGTGATGATGAAGAAGATGGTTTAGTGCTAGGGTTTGGGTGAGGGTTAGGGTTAGAGTTATAGAAGGAAATTGAATTAGGTCATTTCTCTAATGTACATTTTATATTAATGGTATGGCTTGGTCTAAGGTGGTTCTCTCAAATAGCTATTTAATTATGAAATATTTAACAAGACATGAATTAAATTTAAGATAAGTGTATTGTTGAATATAGTGAGCATTGACCATGGGGAACCAAGTCTATGAATATGTGTATTGTTAAATATAATTTTGTTGGGTGAAGCCAATAACCAACATAATCAACATAATATAAGAGTTTTTGGGTTGGGGATATACCTCAAGGTACCCAAAGCATGAAAAATTTTGGTTGGGAACAAAACCAAGAGAACAAAAAATGTTGAAGAGGACATGTGGGGTGGGAGGTCGGCCTCCAAAAACTCAAGCATTGACATGGGTGAGGTAGGTCTAAAGCAACTTCTCTCATACAAAATGAGAGAAGTGGTAGGTAGGTCTCTAGGTCTCTAAAGAAGCTTCTCTCATACCAAAAGAGGTAGGTCTAAAGCAATTTTTTTTGTGGAATGGTGTTGCATTTTGAAGTTCCGTTGGTCATTGTGTTCTAGTTGCATTGTTGGTTTTGGCTATTTGTTCCCAATGTTAGGACTTTCTCTTTTTTTTCTTTAACTTGTGTGTAGAGCTCTAGGCATTCATCTAAAATCTTCCCAATCTATCTATCCAAGTGTAATTATGTGTCATTATCCAAGATATATCTACATATTCATACACATAAATGGAAAGTGAGAAAGGGGAGAATGTAACTTTTATAGCCATCAATAATTAGCCTTTTATTAATCCCTAACAAATATATATTTTTTATAATGTATACATCGAGTCAACTCTTTATCCTAGTTGACAAGTTGAATAAAGCTACTACAACAATGCCAATAGAGGATTTTCAACACAAGGGATGGGTCTCTAGATCTCGAGCATGGTGATTAAAAAATATAAAGGTTATTAGGACCTAAATGAATATCTGCATGCTCATGAGCCATGCTCTAGACAAGCTCTCTAGATGAGATACATGGCCTTTGTTTTGGATATGGATTCCATTTGGAGGTTTTGTGCACTAAGGATGGGTCTTCAGGTATTGACAATGATAAGGTGAGGACGTATGAGGCCTCAAATCGAATATAAATATTTTAAGGATATTATCCATCAAGATTCCCTCAACCCCCAGACATGCCCTTTAAAAGAATTTTTATCTTTGAGTGTGATATGGGTGCCAACATGAGGTTTTGACTACTAAGGATGGATCTTGGCATCTTGACGATGGTTGAGGTGATGACAATGAGGTTCATATGAATCCAATGATTCTTCCATGGATCATGCGGTAAAATGATGTCTTGAACCATTGAGTTGACTATGTTAAATATGTGTCTTAACCTCAAAAAATCCAAGATACTTAAATTACAAAGAGTGATTATCAATATTACCAAAACATTGAAGACATTATCAACACTAAGGGTCTATGCCAACTTGTGCAAGTAGTAGTTCAACACATTAACCATGCTTTCATTAAAGGCACATACTAACACACAAAGAACGATCCATATGTAACTACATTAACAATTCTCTTTTATTGCTCAATCCAATTGCACCTATGCACACCCCTCATGTCTGAACTAATTCAAGTGATATGGTTAACCCTTCCATCCAAGCACACATATGAAGTTCTCATATATCTAGGTTAATTTGATATAATATGTGATGCAATGATTGTTAGAATTGACTAATATAACCATTACAAGGTTAAGTATGGAAGAAGTCATTGTCTTCTATTTATTTTTTTGTAGCCCTAAAGTCACAACACTTTGTAATGTAAATATCACTCCTTAGTTTGCTTGGTTAGGTATGTTGTTGCTGAAAGGAAAATATGCAAGGCCCATTCAAATACAAGGGACTCATATTGAGGTCACTTGGTGTCTAGAAATAACATCTATATGTATGTGAAAACCATTCCATAACATTGTTATCGAAGACAAAATCATGTATGCAAAAATGTAATCAAAGACAAATTCATATAGACAAGTGCAGATCCATTTATTAATATGCAAAATTATCCAATCATGTACACTTTTTGGAAAAATGGAACATCGTTCCCAATGTCTATATAATGGCAACTTGTGCCCTGTACAAAATATGACAACTCCTGCCCTATACAAAATATGGCCCATGTTGCCCTATACAAAATATGACAACTCATGCCGAAAATGCCACATTATGGCTAGTGCACATAGGAGGGTCTCTCAATCCTCCTATCCACCCTCGGAGCTCTCAGGTGCATCTCCAAAATCGATCTTCCTCTTCTCTGTGCTATAGGAAGCTGGGTCCTTTGGGCATCTTGGAGCACGTCCCCCTGAGCCCTGAAACGACAACAATAATATGTCAACTTTTCCTAGCAATTATACAAGTATAAAACATAATTTAAATGTAAAAATAGTTTTCAAATCTTAGATAACTCACCTCATACAAGACTGCAAGTCGTGAGGGGGTCTCCCTCCTCCATGCTCCTAGTCTCTCAACAATGCCACCCTGCAACATTTAGAACAATTAGATAAATGATGAAATTAGATGCATATAGTAATTTTCGTTAAACTTGAACGAGATTTTCATAAACTAGTCAATCTCACTGTGAACACAACCAGCTGGTCTTCAAGGCTGGCAGATGGACTAGTCGGCTAGACAACCTGCTCTGATGCTATGGTGGACGGTATAGGGGACGATGTAGCCACGTCGATAGTGGCTACACCACTAGGGGGCATAGTGGAAGAATGGGGGGTGGCAGAAATATGCATGGATTGGGGTGGGAAAAGTGGACGTGCATGTCTAGGGCTATAAACCCCAACTTGTTGTAGTATGGGTCAGGGCACCCTGGAAGGGGAAGCGAGTGTGGTGGGGGGATTTCGGGGGGGCGAGGTCTGTGTTGCGGTGGAGGGATGGGTGAATGTGGATGGGTGGTGTGTCGTGGTCGGATGGGGGAGTGTGGGAACATCGGAAATTGATACGAAGGTGGAGCTGGATATGAAATGTAAGGGGGAGGTGGATGGAACTGTGGTTTTATATAGGAGGGGGGGCTAGATGGAAGGGGGTGGGGAGGGATGCATGGAATGGGGCATGTATGCCAGGGTATACAACTGGCATATAAGGTGGCCAAATGGTCGGGGAGGGAGGAATAACGACATTGCGAGGCCGAGGTGATCACACTTGCATACACATTTATAAACTCATAGTTTAATATAGAAAAATATAAATATACACGGACAAATCATCATATTTGAAATTAAATTTATGCTTTAATACACAATATACTTGGGCACATGGAGATCTGCTGATCCCCGGTGGCGATGGCTGGTCCCTGGAGCCTGCGGACACCTATACAAACACTACAATTTTTAGAATGAATTTATAAAAACAATATTAACAATATTAAACATAGTGCAAATGAGAATGACAACGATGGTACTTAAAAAACATGACTGCAATTAATTTATATTCAAGTTAGATGATAGTGGTTTGATGGGATTTGGATATTATATAACATTTTTATTGTATTGGTGCAGTCCATTTGTTCAAGACTTGGTGAAGAACATGGTTGTGGGGATCATGTCCTTTGACCCACAATGGATTGGGCCCATGATAATTTGGCAAAGAAGGTTGACAATTTATGCTTGAAGTGTTTGATGGCCAAAGTTGTCATTGATGACAACACATTAAGGACAAAGGGGGAAGTGATGACATGGCAAAGACTTGATTGGACAAATGGTAAACATGACAAGCTTTAATGACTTGACAAGTTGCAAGCAAGCATGACAAGTGTAGAAGACTTTACAAAGTGGAGACATGACAAAGGATTGATGACAAGGACTTGATAATGACATTGATGACAATAAATTAATGACAAAGACATGGAAGAGTTAAGAACATGGAGCATACACATTATGGAAAGCACAATGGAGATGGTGACATGGCTTGAGGGATGGCAAAGGTGACAAGTATGGCAAACATGGAAAGCATCAAACGTGGCAAGCATGACAAGTGTTTATGAAAAGCATGGAAGAAGGACATGGCAAGCTAAGGACAAGAAGGTGTCATGGCATGGCCATAATTAAATAAATCATATTTGATTTATTTAATCATCTTAATGATAAAACTATAAATAGAAGACAAGTTTCATAGAAGACAAGAGTATAAATAGAAGACAAGTTTCATTTTTAAGGAAGCAATGTGTGAAGATTTTGGGAGATTGTGGAGAGCTTGATGAATATGGTTGTCTATTATTGTCATTGATGACAACATTAATGGAAAACTTTAAGATTGAAGAACACATGGCATAAGGACATGGCAACAAAGGTTGATTTGGTGGACAAAGTGATGGGAATTGGAGCCATTGGCACACCTATTGAACCAAGAGTCAAATGACCCATACTATGGTCATTTGAAGATGATTTGGACAAGGAGAGTACATGGAAAAGATAACTTGGATGACATGGTGACAAATGGCAAAGCATCAATAACACACATGGCATTGGTCAAGCATAGGAAGAGCAAGAAAGCATTGGATGGTAGTCTGAGGATGAAGGACACTGTAGGCATCACCAAAACCCCAGTTGCGGGCTCATCATTGGTCAAGTAAGAATGACAGATTTTGGAAATTTATCTCTCATTTCTATAATCATTAGAGGTCTAGGATGCCTAAAGTGAACATGAACATCTGTTTCTAGTTTTCTTAGGTTTTCATGTTTTAGAAGGTTTTATTTTTGTTTGGTTGGATTATATGAATTTATAGCTCTAAAATAATTTAGACAATATGATAAACACAACTGTAAAATACAATGATAATATGGTAATTACTCAGTGCTAATTAATTTGTAATTACTGAACACAAATTACTCGTAATGGGATCTAATTATTCAAAGTAAATAGGTTACATGTGCGTATGGTGCCGCAATCTCCTCTACTGCTGCCATGGCTCGGTCGAGGTCAAAGGAATCGATGTCCTCCCACCTAGGGGGTGGAGACTCGGGCCTGAATAACTGTACATTAAAACAAATAAAGTTAACAATGTGTAATTCAAAGTTAAATATATTAAACAATATGATATCAAATAAAATACAACAAATACTTGAACATTAAATAAAACAATAGCTAACCTGAACAATGTATCTCCCTATGGCATGCTGCTGCATAGCACAATGGCAAGAATTACCACACTAAGAAAAACGATCTGTCATTGTTCCAGTAGAACTAGAAGGCCCCGCCTGGGTTCCACCTGCACTCGACATGCCCCAGCCACCACCCAAAGATGGGGCAGCCATGTCTGTCTGATCGATGTCCTCCCAGCTCTGTGAAGACATAGCCACAAATGTGGTATGTCTAAGAAAATTATGTGAGGCATGCCTAACTGAGTCATCAATCTCATTTAGGCCACTACCAAACATGGGTGGCTAAGGAGGGGGGTTTGGCTCTCTCCTGGGTGCAGGAGGTCCTCTAAGTGGGTTGCGGTGGTCTTGACGTCGATCTTGGGCAGAGCCAAGACCGACATGCTGAAACTCAGTGATGTCAAAATAATTGACATGGTATCCTAGCTCAAACTCAGCCAACAATTTCCGAAGGAAATACTGTGGGACCTCCAAATTGTTGCACAGGAGCCTGTCAAACACCATGAACCATCTCTTTGTCTAGTTATCTCTCCATGGCTGGTAAATACACCAGTCCATGCAAACCCGTTTCCTCCTCACATCTGGAGGCTGTCCTGTCGAGGGAACTATGAATTTGCTATACAACAGGTCTTCGGTGATGTTGAGGTCATTTATTTGTTCTTTGGACATCCCAGTGGAGTAGTGTTCCCTCATTCGAGCCCTATATTGGCTCATATTTGTGATCTCGCTGTGTGTAATGTTGATGGATTCGATAATGTTTTGCAATGATGAAGCCAAGGACACCTAAGAGGGTTCCTTGGTGCTCTTCAATTCATCGCTCAATAACCTTAATTCATGTAAATCTTGGTATAATTGGTCTTCAGGGTTTTCATTTGGTTCATTGTTCATTCCAATGTTGTCTTCTGAAGGTTGGGTTTCATTGGTTTCATTGGTTTCATTTGATGGTTGAGGTGTGTTTCTCATATTGTTAGGTGTAGATGGCCTGCAATGAAATTTTCTTTGTTTTTTAATGGATTGTAAATTTTTTTAAAACCTAAAATTGAAATGGAAAACAAAAAAAAACAAAAATAGCAACAAATTCGTGCTTTGTTGAGCACCTACCTGGAGAAATCATTGGCAAGGTGGTGTAGGGGTTATTTGTTGGCATTGAGGCGGTCTTGTATGCTCCACGATGTATTCGCGGGGTACCTCTGTGCGCTCGCGGGTTTGTTGAAAATGACAAACCCGTGAGCTCTGTTTTTTTTAATAAAAAAAACAACGGCACACACACGTCGTACGTGCTAATGACACGTGCGCACACCTTTTTCCCGCATGGGCTTAACCACGTGGACGTTCGGCATTTCCAAACCAGGGACACATGCACGTTGCTTTGTTTTTTCTGCTCACACGCTGCTCTTGCGGCCTTTTTGGGTACTAGCTT
Source organism: Larix kaempferi (assembly GCA_027924585.1). Classification (NCBI taxonomy): domain Eukaryota; kingdom Viridiplantae; phylum Streptophyta; class Pinopsida; order Pinales; family Pinaceae; genus Larix; species Larix kaempferi. The sequence goes on along the minus strand of BSBM01000286.1, from coordinate 15,829,515 downwards.
CGTGCGGGTACCCATAAAATAATGCAAAATTTGAATGTTTATCTATCTAATCATAAATTTATCTTAAAATCTTCTTGTTTAATGAGAGATTCATAATCATTGCTAGATTGAGTACTAGAAGTAGAATGGATATCTAAACTAGATGGCTCAACTTGAGTAGAATACCTTGGAATCATTGTTGGAGTACCTTTAATTGGTGATTGGGCTTGTTTTCCACCTTGTATGATATACTACTCTACTACTTCTTCTTCTAGATGTATAACATCTCCAACAATTATGGTCTTTTTTGTACTCTTGTCCCATGCTTCTTCTTCTTTGAATTTTGCATCTCTATTAATGATAATATTCTTGGTAACTAGATTCTACAACTTGTATGCCTTATAGTGTTCACTATACCCAAGGAAGATACATTTCTCACTTCTATCATATAACTTTCTTCTCAATTATTTAGGCACAAAAGCATGTGCCACACATCCAAACACTTTGAAATGTGTTACATTACAACTCATACATATCCATGCTTCTCATGGGATTCTATTTTAACACTTTCAGTTGGAGATTTGTTCATCATATGAACTGAATAAGTTACTGCTTCTCCCCAATAGTCATTTGGAAAATAGTTTTCCTTCAATATGCTTTGGGGCATGGTCATGATGGTTCTATTTTTTTGCTCAACCAATCCATTTTTTCAAGGTATATATTTTTCTATAAATTATTTTGATGCCATGTTTCTTGCAATATTATTGAAAAAAAATTGAATCATGTTTACCTCCACTATTTGATCTTAACAATTGAATCTATTGGCCACTTTATCGTTCCACCAAAGCCTTGAATTCCTTGAACCCATCAAAAGTGTCATATTTTTTGACAAGAAAATACACCCAAGTCTTTCTTCTATAATTATTTATGAAGGATGGGAAGTAGTGTCCTCCTCTAAGTGACTCAACTTGCATTGGACCACAATTGGCTCTATGGGGCACTACTTTAGTGAAAATTTCCCTATGTTTCTTTGCTAGAATTCATGTCTCACATGATCTAATTGAATTCATGTCTCACTATAAGGACAACACCTTCGAGTAAAGGTTTTTGAGGATCTTTTTAGTGTTACAAGATTGGGAAACTTTATAAAAGGAACCTTTTCTCAAACCTCTACCACTAGTGATGAAGGTTTTGGTAGATATTGTAATGGATATTAATTATAACTAAAAAAATATGGGTAGTTGGAGGTTATAGTATAGGATTAGAAGCCGGCACATAATATACTTACATAATATGTGCCTATGCACTAATGTTATATTGCACTAGTGCATACCATTAAAACATGGAGCATCAGTTCTTGAACTTATATCAATGTCGACACAATGAATATATTATGTATTCAATGCTCCAATATTAATAATCCTCAAGAACTCATCGGTGTGCATATATCTATCATATGGTCTAGTGTGCATATTCACAATTTTTTGTAAGCTAAGTTTTATTATTAACATAAACAAAAAATACATGAATAGCAGTTTAGGTTGGCACCATGGGAAACCCAACGAAAGATAAAATAGGATTATATTAGCTGCATAATAAGGAGTTTGACAAGTTCTCCAAATACTAATAGTAAAAACTATGAACTCCTAAATATAACTATGATATAGAAAAGAAAAAATGTCCTAGAGTAGGACATAATTAGACTATAGTCTGGTCATCAATGACAGTAAAAAGGGGCACCTCTTGCTCAAGTTTTGTGTCATGGGATGGATTCTAAACAAAAAATTCATAGTCCTTGCCAGTGGTTGTCACACACCCCAAAATACCCATATTAAAAAAATTAAAATTAAAATTAAAAGGATAAATGCATGTATTCTTCTAGTATAATTCAATCAAATTACTTTGCTTGATTTACATACAGGACTCTAAACAAAATTTATCAGCATGTAAAGGTTTTGTTCTTGAATAACATCCAAGGTCTAAGACTCAATCCTAAGTACATTTTTTATAATTGTATTCTAGGGTAAAGGATCTAATCCTTACTTCTTTTATGAGTATGATAACTTAGGATTATAAGCATCATTACATAAGTATTTAACCTAGCAGAATTAGCATGATGAGGGTTTAAACCCTTACCCAAAACCTTGCATATCTCAAAAAAATTTGTTGCTAAATGATAAGGTTTTCACATTCCCAACTTCCGCACTGTGGATTGCGGGTTGTGGGACCTTCATTTATAAATATGAGTTTTTAAACACTTCTGCCTTCCAGACTTCCGCATTGCAGAGTGCGGCTTGCATAACTTACAAATATACATATGAGCTTTAACTGCTTCCCCATTCTCGACTTCCGCATTGTGGATGCAGGTTGCGGAACTCCAATTTCCAATTGTTTATTTCTAATGATTCCACATTCCCGACTTCCACATTGTGGATGCGGGTTGTGGAACTCCAAAATTTCAAGGTTTAAAAATAATGATTCCACATTCTGACTTCCGCGTTGCGGATGCAGATTGCGGAACTCCAAAATTTCAAGGTTTAAAAATAACGATTCCACATTGCAACTTCCGCATTGCGGATGCGGATTGCGGAACTCCAAAATTTCAAGGTTCAAAAATAACAATCTCTCATTCAAAATGCCACGTTGTGGATGCGGATTGCGGAACTCCAAATTTTCAAAGTTTAAAAATAACGATTCCGCATTCCGATTGCGGATTCGGTGGATTCGAAGGCTTACATAAACATTTAACTTGTAATACAGAACTTAGATAATTGCGTGAACTTGACAATAATTACAGTTTATTATTCCGGATCTAGGGTTTGACTGTATAAAAATTATCTTCCCGGTGTGTTGTATATTAGTCTAACTATATCTATAAACATAAATATATCAAATGCCTATTCTATAACAGAAATAAACCTTGTACATAACTTACTTATAACAGTAAGGGAATAAACAGACATTGATACATGATCTAATGCATAACCATAACTTCTGAATATAAACTGAATGAAGGATGTTACAAAAAAATGGAAATGTACAGTAATTTCATAATAGAAAGGATACTGGGGTAAAACCTGAACCAAAACTATAATTCATACTAAGATAGTTATGTGCCTAATAGAACTATACTCTTACTGAAATAAATAATAACTTAACAGTATTTGAATATTTTGCATACACTTTAGAAACAATATACACATGTGGATTCAGAATAAGCATATTACAGTAAAAACAATAGTCATTAACATGCCCTAACATTGTAATCATTCTGGATAATGACTAAGAATCATTTACAGTAATTTATAGCTGCAGAATGATAAAAAGATAATTGATAACATACATAAGCAATGTAATCATTCTACCTAACAATCTAGTTATCATTTAGGGTAATCAAACATTTCATAAATAAGAAAAATGGAACTGGAAGCAAAAGAGGAAAATCAAAACTAAAGGTTTTCGTTCCTCCCAACCAACTTCTAGAACAACCAAACTACTTGTTTTGAAACCCCTGAGCCTGTTTGTTGAACCACAAGGACAAAGACTAGTCACAGAGTTCCTTTTTCATAAGCTAGGTCACAATCTCACTTCATCATAACCCTCCTTCTCATTAGATGAATTCAATACTCAGCGTATTCTCCCTTTCATCATAAGCCTCCTACTCAGTGGATGAATCAGTACTTATGTTTCCCCACATCACGGTCCTCTTGCTCAATTCGATGGGATCATACTTATAGCATTTTCCTATGACTTCGGTCATTTATGAGCCACCTACTCGTAACTGCTCCAACAGGAGTCACGACCTGATTTTTATGGAGGATGCCTCCTACACCATTGTGCCTTTACTAGGCTGTCTTGCCATAATGGGTTTCCTCTTGACACTTGTCATTTCTCCTTGTGGGTCAGCAAACACTCTTCAACAACTATTTCAATTTTGATTCCCTCAGCTATTTAATAATTTAGAATTAATAATTCATTACAAATGTCTTGACCTCACTTGGTCAATCATATTAAATCAAATAATAACATATGGTCCTTAATAAAATAATAATCATTCAAGTTCCTTCGTGTATTACATACACCCTCCCTTAAATTTTAACACTGTCCTCGGTGTTACTTTTAAACTTCCTCTGAATCATTCTAAAACAGAATTGGATATGCCTCCTGCATATCACTTTCCAATTCCCAAGTAGCCTCTTCTGGGCTAAGGTGCTTCCATTGCACCTTGACTTGTTCGATGATACGGTTATGGAGTTAAAGTTCTCTCATGTCAAGAATACAGTCTGGTCCCACCTGAGATTTCCCTTTGGGTTCCACCTAGATAACATTCCATTCAACCACATGAGTAGCATCACGAACATATCTTTTTAGAATTGAAATATGAAAAACATTATGCACTTTAATTATAGGTGGTAGTGCTAATTGATAACGCACTGGCCCAACCTTTGCCAATATCTCAAATGGTCCACAATACCTAGGTGCCAATTTTGTGCACTTTCCCAATTTTAAAGAACTTTTTTTAGTTTTCACTTTCACATAGACATGATCCGATACATGGAAATCTCTTTGAGTTCTTCTCAAATTTGCATAACTTTTGTGTCTATCTTGAGCTATCTTCAAGTTGTGATGTACATGTTTCACTGTTAGTTCCATATCCTTCAATATTTCAAGACCTAACATTAGCCTATCAATTGGGATACTCCAAGAAATTGGAGTGTTACATTTATGTCCATAAAGTATCTCAAATTGACTCATTTTAGTAGAGGCTTGAAAATGATTATTATATGCAAACTGAACAAGATGTAAATACTCCTCCCATTTCCTAGGTTTGTCCATTACATACATTCTAAGCATGTCCTCTAAAATTTGATTCACCCTTTCAGTTTGTCCATTAGTGTAGGGGTGAAATGAAGTACTAAATTTTAATTGAGTATCCAAACCTTTAAATAAAGCTTTCCAGAAATTTCACGTAACGTTTGCATCCCTATCAAAAACCACAACTTTTGGTACACCATGCAATCTGGAAAAAAATTTCATAAAAATATCAGCAATATTAATAGCTTTGTAAGTAGATTTAACTGGAATAAAATGTGCTTCTTTACTAAGCTTATTACCACAACCATAATTGAATCATTATGTTTAGCATTCTTAGGAAAACTTGTTATAAAATCCATGATAATAACTTCCCACTTTTAGGATATTCCTATACTCCATCCTAGTCCTACTAGTATTTTCAGTCATGCATGCACTTTTAGGGTTTGCATGCATTATTTAGGTTTTGCATGCATTTGTATGCATTCCAGTCATCAGTCCCAGCACCTAGCCATCAGTTAGCTAGCCCCCAGAGCTTATTTCCACTCAGTTTCAGCCCTCCTAGAGCTTAATGCACTCTCCTTTCATCTACTAGTTGAGAAATGCGCCCTTCCTTACCTACCATTCAGTTATCTTCAGTTCTTTCCTTTATTTAAGGCTAGACTAACTCTCAACTGACTATATCACTCCGATGGACCTCCAGTGAGACTTGACTGCCCATTCTGACTTTAGTTAGCTTTGCATGCACCCTCCATTGAGCCTTCTTCATTCAATTAGTGTCTCCATGTGCCAGTTACAATCAGTTATACGTACCACACTCAGTTAGACTCAGTTTGACTGACGGTTGACAGTTACTTGTGCATTGATGACTCCATCGATGACGAGATAGACTACTAGTTATGCTCCAATGACACTCCAATGATCTTTTGATCACTCCATGAAGGCTAATTCGAATTGCCACCTTAGGCATTCAAATCTTCATGTATTGTACTACTTATTTTTCCATATTGTGATTAATTAATTAGTGTGTGTGAAGTATTTTTGCTTCTATCTGAGTTCTACTGTATTATTATTCTGTTGCTCATTACACTACATTGACCACTCTTCTTCTATCTTCTTGCTTAATCATAATTACTCTTGTGAGGTATACATCATCTCTTAGATCTCCTGTGAGGATTTTCACATGGTATCAGAGCATGTTGAGGGTATTGTTTATCTCCATTCCTGAGAGTCTTTTGTAGGTTATTATCAATATTTTGAGTGCAGCAATTTCTGCATTTTTGCAGCAGTAGCAGTTGCAGATAGTTCTATTATTTTTTGCAAGTCTTCTACAGCTTCCATGTATTCAGAAGAAATCCCTCCTGTTCCTCCATTCAACTATGATCTTCTTTCTCCATTCAACTAAGATGAATGGAAACCAAAAATGATAGCAGATTTGAAGAAAAAATATCTCTTTGATCATTGTTTTGAAAGAGAGTTCGAATCCTCTAAAGAAGAGATTGACTGGTTAAATAAAGGTGACATAGTTTATGGAACAATGATGTTTTATTTTCTTGAATACATGATATACCAATACCTTGATGATGTTGAAACTACAAAAGAGCTATGGGCCCACCTGGATGAAAGATTTGGCAGACAGAATGAAGGGATTGGTCCAAACCCCTTCAAGAGCAAGCAAAGTGATGCATTCGCCCTCCTTGATGATCTCATTGATCATGAATTAGTATCAAACATATCTCATATTGAAGTTATCCAAAAAGAAGAAGAACTTCCAGATTCTACACCCATGCTCCAAATTTCTTCTATTTCGAATTATGTGCCAGCTCACACTCTAGAAATTGCAGAAGGTCCTAAATCCTCTATTGCATCATAGTTTGTTGGTTTGCATCATGATCATATGAATGTTTCAGAGGTAAAATCAGCTATTGGAGGTAATGCATTCGCTCTCCCTGATCAGTCACCTCTTATTTACTATTATATGATCATTATCTCATGCTTTCAAAAGGTTATTGAAGACTATGGCCATTGCCATTTGCTTGGGATAATTTCTCATGCATATCATGGTTTTGATATCACCCCTGTTGGTTCAAAGGATATATCAAGAAACCATTGCCATTCGCTTGGGATAAATTCTAATGCATATACTAGTTTTGATCTCATCTCTTATGGTTCAAAGGAGATCTCAAGAAACCATGATTCAAGTCTTGGATCTAATTTGGATTCTAAGTAATCACTACTTGGGATAATTTCTCATGCATATGATAGTTTTGATCTCACCCATGCAGGTTCAAAGGAGATCTCAAGAAACTATTCTTCAAGTTTTAAATCTGATTTGGATTTCAAGCAATCATGTGAAGCTTCTTTTTGGAATAATCTCATCCATGATGGTTCGAAGGAGAAGACAAAAGACTATCTGCACATTCATAGATTTGATCCTACCTTAGTTGATTCGAATCATAGGTTCAAGGATCATCCTCATACTTTTGGATTTGTTCTCATCACATTTGATCTGAAGAGCAAGTACAAGCACATGCTTTCTGAGCATGATCCACTTCTTCCCAAGAAGAAGATACCGCCAAACATATTACCAAGCATCACAACTGCTTGAGTTTGGAGCATTTATTTTTGTGTGTGTGTTACAGTCTACTTTGAGGGGGGGTATTTTTCCCATGAGGTTTTCCCCATTTCCTCGTTTTATTGACTGTTATTATTCATTGTATTGGGTGACCTTTGGTCTTAGTTACCAAGTCCCAGGATGGATTAAGGGGGGGTGTTAGGATATTCCTATACTCCATCCTAGTCCTACTAGCATTTTCATCATTTTCATTTTCAGTCATGCATGCACTTTTAGGGTTTGCATGCATTATTTAGGGTTTGCATGTATCCCAGTCATAGGTCCCAGCACCTAGCCCTCAGTTAGCTAGCCCCCGAAGCTTCTTTCCACTTAGTTTCAGCTGTCCTAGAGCTTAGTGCACCCTCCTTTCATCTACCAGTTGAGAAAGGCACCCTTCCTTACCTACCATTCAGTTATCTTTAGTTCTTTCCTTGATTTAAGGCTAGACTGACTCTCAACTGACTGTATCACTCCGATGGACCTCCAGTGAGACTTGACTGCCCATTCTGACTTTAGTTAGCTCCTCATGCATCTTCCACTCAACCTTCTTCATCCAGATAGTGTCTCAATGTGCCAGTTGTAATCAGTTACACCTACCACACTCAGTTAGACTCAATTTAACTGACGTTTGACAGTTACTTGTGCATTGATGACTCCACTGATGATGAGATAGACTACTAGTTGTGCTTCGATGACACTCCAATGATATTTTTATCACTCCATGAAGGCTAATTCGAATTTCCACCTTAGGAATTTGAATCCTCATGCATTGTACTACTTATTTGTCCATATTATGATTAATTAATTAGTGTGTGAAGTATTTTTTCTTGTATACGAGTTCTACTATATTATTATTATTATGTTGCTCATTACACTGCATTGACCACTCTTCTTCTATCTTCCTGCTTAATCATAATTACTCTTGTTAGGTATACATCATCTCTTAGATCTGCTGTGAGGATTTTCACACCCACTTCCATTCTGGAATGGGTAAAGGCTGTAGCAATCCGGCTGGATGTTGATGTTCAGCCTTAACTTGCTGACATTCAATGCATCTAGCAATATATTCTGCTACCTGTTTTTTCATATTAGGCCAAAATAATTATTTTCTTAACATAGTGATCATTTTCCGATATCCAGGATGTCCTGAATATGGTATTTTATGCATTTCATTCACGATTAATGATTTGATCTCCTCCAAAGTAGGTACATACAATCTGTTTTTACATACCAACAATTCTTCTTTGTTTAGACTGAATTCTATTTTTACTTTATTGGTTTTATTTTATGTTGTCCTTTCCTTTAATTTTTGATATTCTTTATCAAATTTTGTTGTTGTCATGATTTTATCTTCCAGATCTATCTCATAATTACTACTTGCAATTACATACAACAGATTTGCATGATGACTTAATGCATCAACCACTTTATTTTCCGTTCCTTTGACATGCCTAATTTCAAAGTAATATTCACTTAGGAAAGATAGCCATCTAGCTTGTCTAGCATTTAAATTCTGTTGGTCAAATAAATATTTTAAATGGACATTATCAGTCATTAGTAAGAATCTTATTCCAATAAGATAGTGTCGCCACATCTTAAGTGCATGAATAATGGCAGCGAACTCCCAATCATGAGTAGCATAGTTCTTTTCAGTTCTTTTCATGTTCTTTAAGTTTCCTACATTCATAGGCCACCGCATAGTTGTCTTGCATTAATACTCCACCTAGACCCTCTATGAGTGCATTTGTGCATATAACAAAATATTTATAGGGGTCTGCTATCTTTAGGATAGGAGCTGTTAATAAATATTTCAGTTTATTAAAGCTGATTTCACATTTCTCATCCATTCAAATTTCTTACCCTTGTTTTGCAATGAGGTTATAGGATATGCAATTTTTGAAAAACCTTCAATAAATTTACGATAATATCCAGTAATTCCCATAAAAGATCTAACATTATATATGTCTTTAGGAATAGGCCATTCCATGATAGCTTTTATTTAATCGGTATCCACCGATATACCATCTTTAGATACTACATGTCCTAAGTATTGTATTTTATCTTTAAAGAAATCACATTTACTGAATTTAGCATATAGTTCTTGTTCTCTTAATACTTTTAGGACTATTTTTAATGCTATTCACGCTCTTGCTAATTTTTAGAATAAATTAATATGTCATCAATGAATACAACTACGAATTTATCTAAATATTTACTTAATATACTATTCATTAAACACATAAAATATACTGGAGCATTTGTCAACCCAAAAGGAATTACAACAAATTTATAGTGACCGTATTTGGTCCTAAAAGCTTTCTTATATATATCTTCATCTTTAACTCTGACTTGATGATATCCAGATCTCAAGTCTATTTTTGAAAATATCGTCGCTCCTCGAAATTGCTTGAATAAGTCATCGATCTGAGGTAAAGGATATCTGTTTTTAATTGTGATTTTATTAAGTTCTCTATAGTATATACACAACCTTAAAGTACCATCCTTTTTCTTTGCAAATAAGATCGGTGATCCCCAAGGAGAAACGCTTGGTCAAATGTATTTATTGTCTATTAATTCCTGTATCTGGGATTTTAATTCATTAAATTCCAAAATATTCATTTGGTAAGGAGATTTTGAAGCTGGTACTCCTCTCGATACTAAATCAATAGTGAAATCTATTTTTCCTTTTGGAGGTAATCTGGGAATTTCTTCTGAAAATACATCTTTAAAATATTTTAAAACTGGAATATCATCTATTTTAATTTCATTATTATTTTCTCTATCATCCATTATTCGAACGAAAAATATTTTACAACCCTTGCAAACAGACCTTTTCATTTTTAAACATGATATTTCTCTAATAGTAGTCTTCCTTGGAATTCCTTTAACTATTATAGGTTTACTTTCTTTGTCTATGAATGAGAAGGTTTTATCATAGCAATTCAAAATTAGTCTATGCTTTTATAAACAATCCATTCCTATCAATAAATCATAAGATCATGAAGGAAGAATATTTAAATCAGCATGTGTCATGAGATCATTCATATTAAATTCACATTCTTTCACAAAACTAGTGACTTTTTGTTTCGTGCATGTAGCAAGTTGAACTAACCAAGACTTTTCAAATTTATTCTGCTGTAAATTACACAGTTCTACAATTATTGGTGAAACATAACTTAAATTTGCACTTGGATCAATTAATATAGAGATTGGTTTATCCTTTAACATACCTTCAATTTCTACCATAGATGTCTGATGGTCTACTTTCCTCTTCTCCAATGCTATGCAAATTATGGGCATGCTCCTTGCTACATCTCCAACCATAGTATCTTCTTGAATAGTGTGAACGTTGTTAAAAAAAATTCTTCTAACTAGATAGTCATTAAAATAATGTGGTTCGCCACATTGCCAACATTTTAAAGGTTCTCTTCGAACAATATTTTATTATAGCCAGCAAGTGCTTCTTTTTCTTTTATTACTATAGGATTTTGTGGCCTAAAACTCCTGAAATTATTTCCCTGATAGTTTCGATGATTATTTCTAGAAGTATTATTAAATCTCATAACTTTTCTTTTGTGTTCAAAGCTTTCGTGTTTTATGTTCTTCCAACTTAGTACATTATCTCTTTTGTTCTTATCTGATCATAATAGAAAATTGTTTTTCTCATAGTTTCATCCAATGTTTTTGGATTGTCGTATTCAATTATCTCCTTGTAAATTGTTGGTAAACAACTAAGAAAGCGTTGTATTTTAGGTTTTTCATCAACAATATAAGGTACATAACGCAATAAACTCAGAAATTTACTGCACAGTTCCTCATCATTGTAAAAGTTACTAATTTTAAATCATAAAACTCTTTAGCTTTATATTCATAATACTGTTCCGACAAGTATTTCCTTTTAAAGTATTTCTTGAAAATATTCCAAGTTACATGGCGTTCCTTAATACATTTTACTTTCATGATGTCTTGACACCAAATGTCGGCCTTTTCCTTTAGATTATAAATTATCATTTTTGTTTTTAATTCATTAGAGTAGTTGTAAATCTAAAAGTACTTTTTAATTCTTGGAAGCCATGCTTCTGCTTCTTCTCCCATTTCAATCTCACCATTGAATATAGGAGTTTTATGTTTTTAAATTCACCACAAATTTATTCATAAGGTTTACTTTTTCTACTATATTTATCACCATCACTACTTTCGCTAGATTCTTTGAAATTCCATTTTCTTTGTTTAGGTGAATTTTCACTTGAAAACTCAGTTTCATTATCTGAAAATTTTTAACTTCCTTGCCTTGCATTTATAAGATGTAGTCTTTAATGTTTCTATATCAGGTCCTTTCTTCCTTTCTGCTTCCTGATTATATATTTTTGTTAACAAGACATTATTTAATTCCTCTTGTGCTTTCAGAATGCGTTCATTATCTTTCTTAACACTTTGTAGTTATTCTTTTAAATATTTTACTGTTTGTAATAATTTAGATGTGTTATCATTTTTGTTATCATTTAAATGCACCCACATATTATCATCATTAATGTTTTCTTGATTTCTATTTTGGATGACATTTCAACTTCTACCATATTTCCTGCCAAATCAAGGTTATACTTCTCTTCTAAACATAAGAGAATCAACCATAACCATATGTTATTTTTCTTTTTGTGCTTATTTCAATGTTGATCCCTTTAGGCCAAGTGTTGTAACCATACTCTGATACCATTATGTCACACACCCCATATTAATTTTTTTTTTAAAGGGATAAATGCATGTATTCTTCTATTATAATTGAATCAAATTAATTTGCTTGATTTACATACAGGAATCTAAACAAAAGTTATCAGCATGTCAAGGTTCCGTTCTTGAATAACATCCAAGGTCTAGGACTCAATCCTAAATAATTTTGTTACAATTGTATGCTAGGGTAAAGTCTCTAAGCCTTACTTCTTTTATGAGTGTGATAACTTAGGATTATAAGCATCATTACATAAGTATTTAAACTAGCACAATTAGCATCATGATGGTTTAAACCCTTACCCAAAACCTTGTGAATCTCCATAAATTTTATTGCTAAATGATAACGTTTTTGCATTCCTGACTTTCGCATTGCGGATTGCGGGTTGCAGGACCTTCATTTATAAATGTGAGTTTTTAAACGCTTCTACATTTGTCACGCACCCAATTTTCATACTTAGTAAATTTGGTGAAGTTTTCAAATTTTACTCTATAAAAGATCTACACAATTAAATTATTTGTACTTGATTTCTTATGCAAGTGTTTTAGTCCATACTTTCAACTGGTCAAATTTCTTTTACATTATGTGATACTCATGCAACTCCTTGAATCTCCCATGAAAACATTATATGAACAGAAGTAATATAAATGCATACTATTTAAATTACTTCTACAACAAATTTTGATGATGATTTGAGTAATCAAACATCTAAAACAACATTTAATAATTTAATTCATACCTTGTACATCTCCATAAATTTCTTACTCTTTAGTGTTGAACTTGAATTGTGCATGAACCAACAATTTAAATACATCTCTTCATGACCATGACATGACGACATTAGCAAGCTTAAATCCTCCTTTTACTTAAAAACACTTGATAGAACATATATTTATACATCAACAACACATGATAATAATCTTGCATGTGACAAAGTTCATTAGTGCAAAGGAGACCATAAAATCATCAAAAAAACAAAAATAAACATAAGGTACACATGTAGACACATACGAGGAGGCCATTTTACCGTGGTTCACCCAAACTTGGGCTACGTCCACAAAGGAGGGGTTATAAATATATTATTAAAATCAAGTGAAGGGATACATCTCACAACATGTTGTTGTCACTACTTATTTCCACTTTCTCATCACCTCTCTTATGGAGAGTGTTAACAAGGAAAAGCAAGGCTATCAATGACATCTATATAAAGATCCCTTTACATAAAAACCCTAAGCTGCTAAAAAAGGCGAAGCTCCTCCCTTCTTAGAAAAAGGGTAAGAAACAACATAACTAGTTATAACAAGATGAAATAAAGATGACCATACTATCATTCGTTTCTAGGCTACGGTAGATAATGGTGACAATCCTTCGGAGGATAATAATAAGAAAGGAATACTTTCTTCTCTACTATGTGCACACATTTTAATGAAATCAGGTTAAGGGGCAATGTCTTTATCTTACAAGATCAAAATAAGAGAAAAATAATTTCCACAACCCCATTGTAGGAACTCCATTTCGGATGGGGTATTAACTACCCAAGACAACCAACTGAATGATCCCTATTTCTCTTTGATCATAAAACAATTATGTCCTAGATTTGATTTAAATATAAATAAACAGATTTCAAAAGGAATCATTAAATCATCCTCCCATATGAGTAAGGGGTGAATGAGAGGGAAAGCTGAGAGGTAGCGAAACCCTAGGTCTGTGGGGAGGTGAATTTGTAGATTCATAGCTCCAGGGTTCAGGGGTTGGTTCTGGCTTGAACACGAGCCTAGCCCTAACAGATCGAGTGAATCGGGCTCGGGGCCCTCTCCCTAGGCTCCATATGGGGACGAACTCCCCCCCGCGGCTGCCGCCAACTGGTCTACCGGCGGATAAGTAAGTGGAGTCTCAAGCTACGATAAGGAAGGGAGCCAAACAAAGAATGGGACCAGGTGGTTGCCTTCCTAGATCTCTGAAGATCCCAGCTATGCAAATCAAATTAGACAAGATCCATGAGCGAATAGAAGAATGGCGCGAAAAATCCCTAATTGGGAAGTTTGTGGGAATTGGTCCTAAAGAACAAGATCTAGTAAAATGGACCAATTCCACCTGGAAACCCAAGGGCCATTATGATCTCCAATTGGGTGCCAAAGGGTTCTTCACCATTATTTCTTTAATTTAGAAGATCGGGATAGAATACTGGAAGGGGGCCCGTACTTCGTTTTCTCAGCAGGGTTATACCTTAGACCTTAGAAGGAAAGGTTAACCCTGAGACTGAGGATGTGACAGTTGCCCTGGTGTGCATTAAACTTTTTTCCCTGCCATGTGAATACTGGGATCTGGAGATTCTTCAAGATATCGCCAACACTCTAGGTGAATTTGTCAAAATTGCGCACCAGACTAAACAACAGCATTACACAGCATATGCCTTGATATGTGCTTACATGGATCTATCAAAGGAGATTCCTAAAGCAATCAGTTTAAACTGGGAAGACGAGGAATGGGTCCAACCTCTAGATTACGAGCAGCTCCCTTTTCGTTGTTGTCAGTGTCATGCATATGGCCATCTAGGTAGGAATTGCCCAAAAGTAAGATTGCCCCCCCCCCTCCCCCCCTAAAAGGTGTCCTGGAAGGTGATACAAAAAGGAAGGTTTTTCTCAGGTTCGTAATAGGAGAAGAAATAATACGGTAGGACAAAATAAGGTGGTGAATGATATCTCAGGGAAGGGGATCAAATCATCCAATCCATTCCATATTTTGGAGGATCATCGGGAGGATGGGACAACTGTTAAGAATAAAGGCAAAGCAAAATTTGATCCCATGGAAGGATTTATCGAGGAAAGCGAGCAAGTTCAAGATGGGATAGATCCTACAGAACCAATGGCGGAGGATGAAGAGGATGATATGGAGCTAGGAGAATTAAATCTTGATGAGATTGAGAGGGAATGGGACAAGAAAGGGAAAGGTTATGTCACCAGACAGCAACTTGAGCTTCTCAAGACAGCTATCATTAGTGCTAAAGTCCCTAGACATTTAGGTATAGCCTCTGATCCTCAGAAAGGAAATAAGAGGAAACCTCCAGAGGAAGACCTAAAAAGAGGTAGAAAGAAAAATAATCAGAGGATTGCTGAGATAGGAGTAAAGCTAGTTGAGTCTGGCCAGTATCCCATGATATTGGAAGCCTTTTCTGAAGTCAATAAGGTTAATAAATGAAGCTGATATCATGGAATATTAGAGGGTGCAATCACCCCAAGAAGGTCAAAACTTTGGCCAGAACGATCAAGGAGGAAAAACCGGATATTCTCTTTATCCAAGAAACAAAGTGTAGTTCTCTTTTTTTTTAGCAAATAAAGCAGAAAAATTGGAAAGGAAGCGAATTTATGGCCATTGATGCCACTAGCTTTGTGGGAGGCATGGCAATTTTTTGGCAGCCTGATGTAGTGGGTCTGTTAGATTGGTGGGCTAATCGCTTCTCCCTGAGCGCCCTGTTCAAAGATCGAGCATCTGGCTCTTTTGGAAGGCTTTTAAATGTTTATGGGCCAAGCGCTTTCCCTCGAAAAAGGGATTTTCTCCAGCAGTTATCATGGTTGCGAGACCAAGACTCCTATGGTTCCTGGATCATTGGGGGAGATTTTAATATGATCGCATCTCTGGAGGAAAAAATAGGAGGTAGGAGAAACCTGGATAAGTACCAGGAATCTTTTGGGGACTTCATTACCCAAGACCCTTTCATCGATGTTGAGACAAGAAATGGGTTGTATACATGGAACAATAAGAGAGGGTTACCCACCTCGTGGCCTCACGAATTGACATATTCTTAACCGCATAAGATCTAGTAAGAAATGGAGGCGAGGCCCACACTGTTGTCCTCCCGGAGGCTGGCTCTGATGATTGCCCCATTTGCCTCCAATCGGAAGGCTCCAATGCTTCCCAGTTCAAACCTTTTAGGTTTGAACAATTTTGGCTAGAACATAAAGACTTCAAGGAGCTGGTGGGACAGTGGTGGCAAGAGATTGTCCCTCCAAGGGGGACAGGTATGTTTCCGTTCCAATAGAAATTAAAAGCCTTAAAATTCAAAATCAAGGAATGGAACAAGTCAGAATTTGGCAATATCTTCCAGGACAAGGCTAGGGTGATAGCCGACTTGGAGCTGGTGCAACGTCGTGGCATGGAAGCAAGATGGACAAATGAGCTAAAAGAATAGGAGTTCAATCTATTGACTGAAATTGAAGCTCGTGAAAAATAGGAAGAGATTTTCTGGAAGCAAAAATCTAGGATTCAATGGCTTCAGGAAGGGGAGAGGAACACAAAATTTTTCCATAATTTTGTGGTCCACAACCATCATAAATAAAAAATTTACAAGCTGTGAAAATCTGATGGGACTGAGGTTGAGTCTTGATAGGAGATTGAAGATGAACTTGTCCTCTATTTTTCTGATATTCTTAGCGAGGATCATGTGGATCGCAGCCCTTCTATTTCTAGGATCACCAGGCACATCCCTAGACTAGTCACAAATGAGCACAATGAGCTTCTGAATAAACCGGTTTCCATGCAGGCGGTTGAGGAAGCCATGTGGCAGATGGCTATTGCAAAGCCCCTGGCCCAGATGGTTTCACTACAGTTTTTTTCATTTCTTCTGGGATGTTATTAAGCAAGAAGTTGCTGACATAGTGGAAGAATCTCACAGAAGTGGGGGGGTTCTGAAGGCATTCAATGCCACCTTTCTTACCTTAATTCCCAAGGAAGATGGGGTAGAGGTACCTAAAAAGTTTCGCCCAATTGCTTTATGCAATGTTATCTATAAGATTATTACCAAGGTAGTTGCTAATCATCTGAAGCCCCTTCTCCCTCTCTTGATTAGCCCTGAACAGTCAGGTTTTGTGGAGGGTAGGAAAATCTTGGACGACATTATTCTAGCCCATCAAACCATTCATTCCCTGAAATCCACCAAAAAATCGGGTCTGTTGATCAAACTAGACATCGCCAAAGCATATGATAACTTAAATTGGTAATATATGTGTGGAGTTTGGAGGCTTATGGCTTTGGTGTTGATTGGGTGAACTGGGTACTAAATCTCGTCACTACCCCCTTTTTCTACATCATGCTTAATGGATCCCGCACTAGGCTTATTCAATCCTCTAATGGAATCAGGCAAGGCGATCCTCTGTCCCCTTTCCTCTTCATCCTAATGGCGGAAGGGTTGGGGCACCTCATTCAGGCTCGAGCGGTGGAAGGTGAAATTCATGGTTTGGTCCTCCATGATGGTTTTACAAAACAGACCCACCAACAATTCATTGATGATACTATGCTCATGGGGCACCCTTCAGTCCAAGAAGCTCATGCCTTTAAAAAAAGTCTCAATCTTTTTGCCAAGGCGTCTGGGCTTGAAGTCAATCCAGATAAATCCCAGCTTTTCTTTTTTAACACCCCCACTATTAATCAGCGTAATATCCTGTGCATCCTCAATTTCTCCAAAGGCTCCCTAGCCACAAAATTTTTGGGTGCGCCTTTCTCTAAGGGCTCCCTACGGGGGATTTCTTGGCATGACCTTCTGAACCGTATAAAGAATTGACTGCATAATTGGATCGATAGACCCCTTAACCTTCCTAGTAGACTTATTCTGGTCAAGTCTGTCCTACATGCCATTCCTATTGATCTTTTTTTCTCTTTTATCGGCTCGTAAGTCAGTTTTCAAAGAAATCAGAGGTATCCAGTGCAATTTCTTATGGGGTGGGCAGAAATCAATGTCTAAATTCTCCCTGATTAGATGGGATGTCTTATGTAAGCCTAAGGACAAGGGAGGATTGGGACTTCATGATCCTGAAGTTGTTAGTGATATACAAGGTGCTAAGTTGTGGTGGTGCTAGTGTAATCACAATAATGAGCCATGGGAAAAACTGTGGCAAGTCAAGTATGCTAGGACCCATCCTTCCATCCAATCAATTCGTTTCAATGCTGATGTCGAGGGATCCCACATATGGAGGAAATCTCTGAGAGGGAGGAAAATTGTCCAGGATCATAGCTTCTTGGAAATTGGAGATGTGGAGTCAGCCAACTTCTGGGATGACTCGTGGAATCAACTCCCAAAACATGGGATTGATCAACGGTGGCAGGATATCAGGAACCACGGTTTGATGGAAGGGAATTCGAAGGTGTGTCACTATTGGTCTAATACACCTAGGTATTTTAGTAGAACTTGGTTGTACCAACAATGGTGGAATGGTCTCACTAATAATGAGGATGGCCAAGCTTTTGGAGAAGTCCTTCAAGAAAGGTATATCCAAAAAAGAATTGGCCTTGACAAGCTTCATTGGGGTTATCGGCAGCAAGGGGTTTTTAGCATCAAGGAAGCCTATGACATCCATACAAATAGAGAATATGATGGAAATATCCCTTGGGATAAGATTTGGAAAATGAACCCATGGCCAAAAAAAACCATTTTCTGCTGGTTGGTTATTTGGCAAAGAGCCCTAACGGGGGAGAACCTCAAGAAAAGGGGAATTCAAGGACCATCCCGCTACCAACTATGCAGGAATAGTGAGGAAACTCTAAATCACCTGATAGACGAGTGCGAGTTTTCCTCTTTCCTTTGGGACAAATGGGCCATGATCTTTCGAAGGAGCAATCATGCTCATGGTCAACTGGGGCTATCTCTCCGCAATTGGGATCCCAAAGCGTTTAACAACCCCATTATTGCTTTCATCTGGAAAATGTTCCCCAGCATGCTTTGCTGGAATCTTTGGAAAGAGAGAAACAAAAGGATTTTTCGGGACAAAAGTTAGAGCAAGGAAGTGGTTTGGGCTATGCTGGTTCGCAATATCCAAGAAACTGTACGTAGTTGCCAATGGAATGATGAGGACAAAAATCTCACGGAGGGAGATATGCTCATCACCAATGGATGGGCCCTGGGTAAAGAGGAATTACTCGGGCTTCGCAGGAGAGACAAACTTTGCAAACCATCTAGCCCTAAATTCTAGTCCCCTCCAGCTCAGGCATTTTTTAAGATAAATTTCGATGGGGCATTGAGGGGCAACCCCGAGAATGCAGGCTTTGGAGGGGTATGTAGAAATTCACAAGGAGAGGTTGTTCAGGTGTTTTTTGGTCACTTGGGCCAAGAAACGAATAACTTGGTCGAGTTGGATGGGCTTATCTTCGTCCTGCAGATAATTATCCATGAAAATTTCTTCCCTACCATTCTCGAGGAGGACTCGAACGTTATCATCCAAATGGCTCGAGGTCTTGTGCAAGAAAAATCGACGGAACATGTTACATCCAGCTGGCGGCTGTCGCACCGCTTGGATGTTCTGCGCCACCTTCTCCAATCTCACAGGTAGCTGTCATTTATCGACATCAGGAAGGAAGCCAACAAAGTGGTTGACTACCTGGCTAACATTGGGGTGGATAGGAGAGGAGCTCACATGGTGGGACACTTGGCAGGTTTTCTTCATGAGGCTTGGGCCCTGAGGTGCCTACAGTTGGCAGTGGAGGACATGAGCAGGAGCCAGGTGGAGAATGCAGGACAACCCATTCCCCGAGGATAGGACAAAGGTCACTTGGAGGTTACATCTATGACACCTTGATGATGGGGTGGTTTATTTCAAGAAATAATAACCCCCATAAGTTAGTTATTATGGGAATGCGATCGTTGTACGTTTGGAGTTTTTTTGTGATCCTGATGGAAGATTTGTTGCGATTTTCGTCTGCTCGCATGATGGTCGTAATCAGTTTGGGTTATGGCAATGGTACGTCTCTGGTCTTGGTTAATTTTTTGGAAATATTGGCCATTTATGGCCTGGGAGGCCTCATCATTAGCAAATGGTCTTTTTATTCGAGCTCCCTCCTACACTGGCTTCATTCTTGCTCCAAGGAAGTTAGTGGTGAGTGCTGCGTGTTTGCTAATTGTGCTCTAAGTTCACTGTTTCAGTCTTGTTTTGTCCAATTAAGACCTCTTGAGGTCCTTCTGCTGTCTATTTCTCCCTCTGTTGTTTCCCTGAAACATGAGTTTGTGGATCCTTCTGGGTTAGCTTCTATGGGTTCGGCTCTAAAAGGAAAGGAGAAGGCTTCTATGAAATATGCTGGTGAGAGTAGGGTCACGAGAGCCCAAATGCGGGCTCAATCTGTCGTCATTTTCTTCCATGACCGCATACCTAATCCTATAAGGGAGGATATAGAAGTTATGGAGAAGAATATCTGGAAGGATGTTACAACCATGCCTATTGAGGAGGTCAGGAGCACAGTTGAAAAATGGGTTACTGATCTAGGCACTATTGTGGGTCGGGCCTTGGTGTATGATAGGATGGTGATGACCTATTGGGTCACAAAGAACCTCTTGGCTAACATGTTGATCGAAGAGACCATGAAGAAGCAAGTGGATGAGGAGCCTATTAAGGCCTGGAAATCCCACAACGCGGATAACCGGCTCATGCATTTCAAGATTGACATAATTGCGAAGAGGATGGGTCTATCCTTTTCTTATCCTCGTTTGGATGCCAAGGGAAACTGGACTCCTTCTAGCAAGACTCCCAGGAAGGATCCGGCCCAGCCAACTGTTGCTACTTTCACAACCACAACTTCTTCCCAACCGTTGGTAGTGGTTTCTCAAGCTCAGAAGATGGACGTGATTGGCTCCTCGACCGGAGTCTCTGATGGGGCTGGGGATTGATCATCGGTTTTAAGGTTTTTAGCTCTGTGATTTTCATGTCTGTAATTCAAATTATGGAAAGTAGGGGGATTTTCGGAGATAGGTGTCAGTCCAGTTTTGGGAATGTATCTGTAATTTTTTAAATTCCAACTGGTAGGTCCGACCATGGGGTGCAGACTACATGATATGTAACTCCTTTTATGTCTAGACTTTGGGTATGGGGGTTTAATTCTGAAACTCAGTATCGCTTCAAGCGGCTATGTATCTCTGTTTTATGCAAGTAATATGAAGTCCTTTTATTTACAAAAAATCGTCCCCCGATATGAAAAACAATATATTTATATAAATGAATTGGAACTGTGGGATCAAGCGTTTCAACTGTCCCTTCCCTTTTTGCGCAACGCATTCTCTACATAAATTAATATCCTTTTTAACACTCAGCTATAAACATCATTAATATCAAATTTGGAGAAATCATTACCTATGACATCCAACATGCATTTATATGATATATAAAACTATCGAATACAAGGGACGTAATTAATATTAAATTCTTGCACAGTAAAAAAAAAGATGAGTATATAATCCCGCATATAAAAATATAATACGGGGATCTTCCCCAATCATGCTCAGTTGAAAAGAAAATAGATAGGTTATGATAAAATCCACAAAAGATAAATACAGGAGCCAAATTAAAAATAAGACAGGGTTTGGTCTAGAATACAATCCGTATTCACCTACAGGTTTTGATCTATCATGCAACAATGTGTACCACTGCGATTTTCTAAACAGAGATAACTAGAATGTGACTGCTCAATGCATTCAACAACAATTTCCTTTCCAGAATGTAATGATACATTCATCAACTCAGTATACAAATATAAATAATACGAGGATTTTACCCCCAAACTTGCGCAATGAGTAGACAACACAGGTACAGGATAATCACCAGATTATATCGGGCGTGGTCAATAAACGAAACCCGTAGGGTCGATCCTTAGGTTTACGAAAATAGGGGATATCTACTAAGCATAAATACCCAAGAGAAGCATATATTAACATATCTAGTAGAGTTATAAACACAGCATATAACATCTATGAGCAAACATCACCGAAAGCTTTCTTCCGAATCCCCTTACACGTGATTAACTTATATTACATATATCTATCAATATGGGAGTACTACATGAATAGCTCTTTGAATAATGGTAGCTAAAATTAAATGTGTATACAGAGAGTTAGACTGCAAGAAGCACTTAATGAAAATAAACAGAGATCGTCTTCTCCCTAAAATTGTAGGCATCAAACGAAAATAATATAAACATAGATAAATCAGAAGAATGGGATCGGGTCCCTTAAAGGGATGTCCCTTCCCTATCGCACTCCATGCGAACTACGACTTTGAAACACTACAGATTTATCAGATGAAAATCATGCGGGTCCATTATCTATCAAGAGAAAACTACAGTAAAAAATATACAGAAAACCCATACCAAATAAGATTGTAGGTGTTACTTACTCTCTTCGAAGTAGTCACTACTGTAGCAGAGATCCAACCTCACACACCAGCTCACTTCCCTGTCATCGCAAACTCCCTTCCAAATGAACACACCCCTCTATATCAAGGAATGAGATCCTCTTGTTGAAACGACAAGTGGTGGGTATAACCATAGTCACTCAACTGAGGAGACAAATGGCGGTAGGCATGTGTGGGGTGCTCCATCCTGGAGACAGACTCGCTGAACTACCTTAACTGAATTCTTTAATGTTTATACTCTTTTAAAAAAAAATAATCTTACACCGGTTTCCAAAGAATCATGGGGCTAGGTTAGTTGACACTGAACTCTATATTTAATAATTGCTCAGCATTAAGCGAAGGACATGGTAGCAATAATAGCTCCATAAAACGAGGGAGTTGGGTGGAGTGTCCTCTTTGCCGAGCACTCCTCAGGACGGGGACATATTTCCTTATTTTAAGGAAAGAGTGGGTTATGGAGATTCTCTACCAAAGTTCTACGCTCTACCGTTATGGATTTTCTCATATACATAACATTTTTAACATTTATTCAAATGTTCTTATCAAGTGATGTAATTATTTATACGACAAGATATGTTTCCTTTTCTATAGTTGTTTTATATTCTTATACATTTTTATTGTCCCTCGTAATATATAAATGGCGCATCTTGCCATAATTGGATCTTGCAATTATAACTAATATAATCATAGTACCTTTAATGTAATAACAACTATACCATATTTAATTCTACTAGGCAAGCTTAATAAGTAATTGATTCTCTTGTAAGCCTCCATTAAAAAAGTAGCGATCTTGTAAACATGCTCAATTATTAGGATTTAGATCTTCTAATGAGAAAGTATAGGATCCCAAGATATATATATATATATATGTAATTCTCTTTAACGAGTATTTATTTTCTTTAACCTTCATTAGTTTCAAAAGAGCATAACCACTTTATCTTTACATGTATATATATATATATATATCTATATATATGTATGTTATGGTCTACTTGTATAAATAAATATATGCATATAGCACCATAGAGTTAAAATCATAGTATATTGGTATAGATACTATGAGATCTTCTTCTTCATTTTAAGGTGACTCACCTATAACACATTAACAAATAAATTCTTGGATTTGTTTTCATTTGTATTTCAAACTTTAAGGTAAATAACTTTTATCTTACTTTCCCATAGTAGATATATATATAACAAAATATAACTTTTTTAATCCAATAAAAAATTTTATATCTAAAATGTATATAACTATTCATTTATAGTTATCACCATTTATTTATAAATCTTTCCATATATATAAGACATACATATCTATGGGTATATATATATAATATCTAAATATTTTTATCATAACTATTGACCTTTCCAATATATATATATATATATATATATATTCCTAGTCGCATAGTTCATGTTTAGCATTACTTAGGTGGTACTTCTTAGTACTTGTGTTTTAATGTGTGATCGTCACTAGCCACTTTACCCCAAATTTACTTATGGGTATTATGGAGACATAGGTCATCGTCGACATACCTCCCTTAGTGCATTTCAATTTCCTGTCATGTAGTTGTAAATCGCAAACTTTCAATGACCTAGGTCTACCATCTAGGTTTAAAATATTTAAGAAATAAACACCATCAGATACAACGTTTACTGGCTGGGCCTTGGCCTTGAGCTCCTCACCAGAAACGATTACAATTATTTACATTTACACAAATTATTAGGTCGAAAATGAAGGGTGTTACATACTCCTCCCCTTAAGAATAATACCATCCTCGGTGTTCACACTTATCAGCAATTGTCTACTCTTCTCGAGTCATCATTCTTTAGTTCACTTGTCGTCTCTACTTTGGTAATTTTATCATCTTTGAAACTCAGATGATCTTCATGCGTCTTTGTGATTCGTATTTCTTTTCACAACTTGTACATATGTACAGATCATACCGGATCTTCAAACATTTTCCAGTATACATAAGTATACAAAATTTCAAACAATAAATGTTAATCATTTATCATTCATCCTCATCCATGAGGGCATATTTGCTTACTCTAACATTCATAGCATTCACACATAAAGACATCTATTAGTCCACAATACAAATCATTCAATATTGGTTATGTCATAACACAATATTTCAACAACACCTTGTTGATCATCAAACTCTCTCCTGAGTTTCCAACAATCCTTTGCTGAACACACAACTTGTTCTTGAGTTAAAACTTGTAAATAAAACCTGCAACTAAAACTTGCAATTAGAAACATTTTCTGTAAACTTATCAATGATATTTTTGTTTGTAACTGTACTATGACTTTTGCAACTCAACAGTAATTACCTATTGTACTCAATAGTAATACTCCTTCCTCTAGCAATATTGAACTCAACAATGTGCCTGAACTAGTTCAAATGTGTCATACTACCTCTACCATTCACTCCATAGCCATTCCCCTCATCGAATCTCTTGTGCATTCCTCCATTTTCTTGTTTTAGGAATTGCCACAAGGAAGAAAACATAGTGAGCCACCTGCTCAATTCGATGGATATAAATATTGCCTAGGTCTTATGGGTCAGTATAACATTCAATGATCCACCTGCTCTGTTCCAATTCCGTGGGGAACATGACCACACACACACACACACACACATATATTTAGGGAAGTTTCCTCTTGCAACAGCTAGAAAATGAATGTAGGAACCTCCTTTCTGCTATGTTTGAGTACATAATGTAAAACTTCTTGTTTGAGTCTAGGAAATTTACGTAATAAAAATCATTCTATATGCAACATGCATCATAATAAAAAAATATATATTCACTTTTTTGCTTATCACATTCTATGCATTTCGATGATTACACATCATTAATCATAAGTTTTATCACCAATCGTGATTCATAAAATCCTGTAATCCAAATAAGATGTAAAGTAATTCATTACTTACTCTAGATCAACTTTTCTATATAAGTTTTATAATCAGCGTTCCTCTTTGATCATGTCATTAGTCGTAGTTAGGATCACTTCCTGAAATGTTGGTATAAAAGAAAACTTTCTTTGCTTCAATTGCTCAGCAATTGAACACATTAGCATTACATGCATGCTCATTCAATAACTTGTGCATCCTTTTCAATTTATCCCATTGCATGAATGTAAAATTTTTAATATCCTCAATGTGAGTTTTGAGATCAAGTTTGCTAACAACAAAACATGTTAATATGATAATTTAATTACATATAGATTCATTTCAATTTGAGGCTCATTTATCTAAAATAATCTTTTGATACTGTTTTCAAAATATCCTATGATCAATGGACAAGATTTTAGGGTTCTTTTATTCTTATAGGCAAACTCCTTCTATTAACAAGATATCTTTTCTTGATACACATCAATCTTCATTTAGAAGATACAACAAACCCTGTTTAAGAATCATAATTCTTTCTAAATAAAAATCATTTTAATCTCCTAGGAATAATGCTTGCAATTTCATACAATAATACATCTTTAAGCTTATACTTACAATTCTAATATTGACAAGAAGTTCTAAAAATATAAAATACAATTTATGTGAAAATAATTAACATGACGATTCTTCATTTAATATTTCAACACATCGATCATCTTATGACATGAATTTATTCACATCTTAAAACATATCTCGTAACCTAGTTTGTTCAAGTTCATCCTGACTATCAATACTCAATGATAATTACTTGGGCTTTGGTCTCCATATTATTGGATTCACAGAAGAAAATGAAAGAAAGACAACAAATACTTTTGCAATAGGCATACTATCAAAACCTAAGTACAAGGATGTACATTCGAATATTGACACTTGAGGACCAACTTTCATTCGAGGAAGGAACCTATCAACACTTAACCATAACTTCTTAAACAAGTATTTTTTCCTAATATCATTCTATAATTTCTACGAAGGCAATATCTTTCGATATTTCATGAAAACTGTCAAAAGAAATATACCACAACTATACAATCCCAAATGAAATATAGCTTTGATAAGTAAATATTTTTAAGTAACTTTGCCTAATCTGACAAGCACACTTCTTTGGAGTGTATGAAAAATAATCCTATTCCTTTTAACAAAATCATGACACAAAAGTTCATTTTATTTCACATCAATTTCAGAAAGGACATAAGAACAACATCTATTTCGACACTTCTTTCATAAAAGATAATTACACCCTACTAGTTCTTTTTAACTTTCAAGCCTTTTATGTATTTCCCATGCACATCATACTCAAACTCAAACTAACCATCATTTTAACAAAATGTCACACTCCATGCCAATGCTATTCATCCATCCGAGTAGCTATACTTTTTATCTAGCAAGGAAACTTACGACAAGGATAACATACCTGATCGAGAATAAAATACTTATCTCTACTTTTTTTTGGGAGAAACTTGGAATTGAACTCGCAGAATATTTTCCTCTCGTCTAGTATAGTCCATGCATTTAATACAAAACAAGAACAACTTGATTAGCCTTCACAATTATTTATTTCATGTTGAGCCCATCAGGCCCGAGTGTTGTAACCTAAAGCTTTGATACCATTTGTCACGTACCCAATTTTCATACTTAGTAAATTTGGTGAAGATTTCAAATTTTACTCTATAAAATATCTACACAATTAAATTATTCGTACTTGATTTCTTATGCAAGAGCTTTAGTCCATACTTTCAACCGGTCAAATTTCTTTTACATCATGTGATACTCATGCAACTCTTTTAATCTCCCATGAAAACATTATATGAAGAGGAGTAATATAACTGTATAATGGTGACCTTGATGAGGTAGTTCAATTTTTCATTGATGTTTTCCATCTCCAATTAGAGCTAAAATATTTACTCCTTTGTGTCTAGAAAAACTTTACCCAACAACATTTTTTTGGTCCAATACAAGGATTGTGTTCTATGGTATTTAGTGTCATGGTTTTGTTTGTTCCTTGAACTGTGAACCCGAGGTCTCATTTCTGTTTTGATGTCCTCCTAGCTATTGTAGTTATTTTCCTCTTTGACCGATGTCTTCGCCTGAGCCAACTAGGTGCAAATCTCTTATGGAATCTCCTAGTAGTAGGTTTCTTTGAACTCCTTAGCCTCCATTTGTACATTTGTGGGAGTTTAATTACTGCTATGGTATTGGAAGTTCATGCCTCTACCTTGATCATCCATGGAGAGCGGAGTTGATAATGTCACACAGCTGGGGGAAACACATAGGATCAAATTGGGACAAACTAAAACCATTAATAGATTCGAAGTTAATGCCACTTTATAGAGAGGAAGGAAGTGCCTAAGCATTAGGAATAACCAATTAGGTGGCACTGCTAGGTGGAAAAATAAAATGCGAACTTTATTCAAGAGCCCGAGATGTTGGAGCCAAAGATGTTGGTAGAGTAGGATATATGTATTATAGAAATATTTCAAAAGGATTTGTATGGACGGTGGGATGGAAGAGCATTGTCTTTTCCCACCTTATACAACTTCATTCCAATCCATTATTATCACATAATTTCTCATGTACGAGAATTCGGAGCAACCGATAGTCATCATTACAAGAACAAGGGCACTTAAAACTAGAGTCACAGTCACAACCATAATTCGTAAGCGTTATATCCTAAGGGAGGATTCCTCATCATCCCACCACTTGGTTAATAATTAATCTATATACCATATGGTGTTGTGCATAAGATGCCTTTCCACATGGGGTGCATGTGAGTGACATTTGTTGGGATGTTACTTTTTCAGAATTTTCAATCTGATCTAATATCCTAACTGAGAGAATAACATGTACAGCATATCTACAGCATATCAATCATGGACACAATAATGCAAGCACACAAGAGACACAGAGTTTCACCGAGGAAAACCAAGAAGGTGAAAAACACCGCAACTTCCTTAGACATAGAAAGAGCAATGATACAACCAAAATACAAGAGATAGTCTTCTCCTAGCAGCTGATCCTCCTCCTCACATGTGTGCCACTTTTTGAGTGCTGGAAGAGTGAGTAATGAGATAATCAAATAGAGATCTACCGATCTCTATTTATACTTGTCATGTTCTACCCAATAAACCAGTGGGTCCGACTTGTCTAACTTAGGCTAATAACCCATGGTTACATTAATCCTGGCTGACCCCACACTTGGTGTTCTAATAACCCATTTACCCACATGACTCATACAGGGCCGACCCCATCAAGGTGGTATAATAACCCATCGGCAAGTTACAACACTTGCGACACTTGTTAATACAAATGACGACACTTCCGTATAGAGGAATAATAACATCTCTATAGGAGTACAATATACAAAGATGAAATACATAGGTGAAATACATTCTGAAGTTACATATACATCAACACTCCCTCTTAACTAGGAAGGTATTTCTCTACACAGATCTGCTAGCACAAGTCTTCTTCTATGGATCATCGCCATCGTCACTGCTGCTGCTGTCTCGATCAATCTCTGATCTACTTGTCATAGGAAGTTCTACAGAGCCAATCCTTTTTCATACTGGATGTAGGCCCACCACCTGCAGGTCTTCATCATCACTGGCCATACTATGGAATCCTCAGGACTTCTTACATGAGTCAACAAAACCTCGAAAGAGCATCCCAGGACTGATTACGAGCACACAGATCAACCTATCGGATCTCCCAAGACCTTTTACATGCTACTACACAACCTGTCCACGGCCACAGAGTATCACAAAGCACAACCCAGATGCACATCAAATAGCACTCACATCTATGCCATGGGAGAACACATCTACAACCATGCGAGAATGGCACAACACTTATATTGCATCCATGGGAGAAAAAATCTACAACCATGCTCAAATGGACCACGACTTATATCGTAGCCATGGGAGAACACATCTATGATCATGATCGAATGGCCCCAACACTTATATCGCAGCCATGGTATAACACATCTACGAACATGCTCGAATGGCCCCAACACTTATATCGTAGCCATGGGAGAACACATCTACAACCATGCTCGAATGGCCCCAACACTTATATCGCAAGCATGGGAGAACACATCTACAACCATGCTCGAATGGCCCCAACACTTATATCACAGCCATGGGAGAACACATCTACAACCATGCTCGAATGGCCCAGGTAATTACATCATGACCATTGGATAACACATCTGCAACCATGTCAGAAAATCCGAGCAATTATATCACGAGCATGGGAGAACATATCTACAACCATGTCGGAAAATCTCATGTGCATTTGTGTCTTCGGTAGTCATCACACATAATCCAACTGATTATGTAATCTATCCCCCAGATACATGTCATCACATATGATCATCCTTATGCATATAATCCAGAGTATCATCCTGATACTCATCACACATGATCATCCTGATCATTGTCACTGCATCATCTTGATGCATGTCATCTGGAGAAACATCGTGAAGCTCGTCATCCATGATCATCCTGATCATACAATGCATCCACCTAATGCATACCAAGTATCTACCTAATACATATCATCATACATGATCCACCTGATCACACAATGTATCCACCTGATACATACACAGATACATGATCCACCTAATATATATCAACATACATGATCTACCTGATCATACAATGTATCCACCTGATACATATATAGATACATGGTCCAAGCATCCAACACGATACATATATATATACATGATCTAACTGATCACAACAAGAATCCAACATGATGCATATACATATACATGATCCAACTGATCATAACAAGCATCCAACATGATGCATATAAATAGCAGTAACTGGAGCATCGTCCTGATGCTCATCATCCAATGCTTACATCCACAGCCATGGGAAGGATCCTCCTCTCACCATGCTTGGAATGGCTCCTACAAATGTGTCCATCACTTCTTCCTCGAAGTGTCGTCAATCTGAAGAACACCAAGCCTCTCTCTAAAGTACTCGAACTTCACTCTGGCCAGTGGTTTCGTCAACACATCCACAATCTGCTCATCTATCGCAATATACAGGAGCTTCACTGCTCCTCTCTGCACCATATCCCTGATATAGTGATATTTGATCTCAATGTGCTTCGACTTGTCATGGAACATTGGGTTCTCAGACAGTTTCACACAAATCTGATTGTCACAATAGATACCAATAGCATCTAACGGAAGATCAAATAACTCAGACAGTATCTTCCTCAGCCATACTGCCTCACAACTAGCCGAACAAGCTGCAACATACTTTGTTTCGTCTGTACTCAGTGCTACACAAGACTGCTTCCTGCTAAACCAAGAGATCACACCCGATCCCATACTGAAGCAACACCCAGATGTGCTCTTCCTTTCTACAGCACTTCCTACCCAATCTGAATCAACATGACCCTGTAGGTTAAACTTTTGATTCAAATCATACTTGAGCCCATAATCAATTGTACCCTTCAGGTACCTCAGAATATGCCTTATAGCAACCAAGTGAACACCTCTGGGATCCGTCGGGAACGGGCTTAATGTCTTCACCTAAAATAAAATATTTGGTCTCATATTCATCAGGTACATCAAGGACCCAATCATCTGATGATACATCATGACATCAATCGGATCAGATGAAGCATCACACAAAAGCTTCAGGTTCGATGCCATAGGTGTGGCCATGGGCTTACAGTCCATCATCCTGAACCTCTTCAGGATCTCTACTACATACTTCCATTGTCCGAGGAAGATCCCATCTGTACTCTGCCATACCTCCATGCCTAGAAAATAGTGCATCATCCCCAAGTCCTTCATCTTGAACTCGGTAGCAAGCTTCCTCTTCGTGTCGGCAATCAATCTATCCTCACCTATAATAAACAGGTCATCGACATACAAGAGTAGTATCATAGGATTGCCTTCCTCAACCTTGTAGTAAAGGTTGGAATCTTCTTTACTCTTGGTAAAGCCCAAACTGGATAGAAAGTTGTCTATCCTACCATACCAAGTCCTAGGATTTTGCTTCAAGCCATACAAGTCTTTCTTCAGTTTGCACACATGTGATCCTCAGTCATGTGTCTCAAACCTGAGTGGCTGCTCCACATACACTTCCTCTTCCACTACACCATTCAAGAAGGCTATCTTGAAATCCATTTGGTGTACCTTCCATTTCATCACTATAGCTAGAGCAAGTACTTGATCTAATGGAGGTGTATCTGGCCACAGGAGCAAAGGTCTCTTCATAATCTATTCGCTTTTTCTGAGAGAAGCCACGAGCTACAAATATCGCTTTGTACTTTTCTATGTTGCCATCTGCAGCATGCTTGATCTTATAGATCCACTTGGAAGTCACAACAAACTTCCCTTCATGTCTTGAGACCACATCCCAAACATGATCGATTGGTACTTCTCGACCACGACATCCTTTTATTGTATCCCATATCCTGGGAACTTCAGATTCTTCAATATCTTCAATAGATAGTTTGAACTTCATTGTTGGAACAAATGTTGTAGTTCTTCTTTTGTAGGTGATGGTATACAATCTTTCCTACAAAACAAGTTAAAATACATGATTAGAAAACATCTCATAGTTTTTTAGAACAAATTCTTACACATAAAGAAATATGTGGTACATTCATGCAATTATTTTAGCCAATGCTTCAATACAACATTTATCCATATCCCATAACTTTCTAGATGCCTTCCATTCTCTACCAAAACATTGTTAAGAGTGTGCACAACTCCCAACATGTCAGCAAAGAGGTTTCATTCTATATAAGTAGAAATGGAGTGTTGTACAATGCCATAGGACACTTACCTATCACATGCATATTAGTAGTATATTGTTCAATAATGCAATTATTCTAATATGCATAATACACACCCTGAGTCTAGGAACATAAGCATATTTGAACAATATTATTTAAACAATCAAATATACAAGAAATGACAATTCAAATACTTATCTTTGTTTGTTTGTTGAGTGGACTCCCTCTCAACCTTTGCTTCCTTGCAGGAACTATTGGAGTGTGCTCCCTCTTGATCTTTGCTTCCTGGATTACTTGTCCTTGAACTTATCCACATCCTCGATCACTATGCATGCTTAAGTGTGCACTAGTGTCATGATTGTGCCATCCTCAAGATCTCATACATAATCATACATTCATTAGTGTAGATACTAAAACATCATAATCTTAAACATGTATAGTCATGATCATTTCAAACACAGATAATCGACATTAGTATTCAAAGTTTCAGGGAAGACTTCTCTTACTCATGCATATTCATATTTGACCATAGAACTCTTATGGTTAGTCATATCATCAATCAAGGTAAGAGACATAATATGCATAAGCCCTTGATTACTTACATTTCTAACTTCATGAACAATCATTATAAACCATACAACAGTATCAGATCCTAACACAAGGTAGGATTCTAACTTGATATAGGAAAAACATACTTGGTTATCATATTTTCTAGTTATGTCTAGCAATGTCTTCTTGTTCTCTTCAATGACTTGTGCTAGTAACCTGCATATCTCATAGGTTAAGCATTGTAGAAGCAGATTATACATACCTCGTAAGTAGATCTTCTATGTGATCCATGACAATGGATGAATCTTTGTCTTCATGTCACCATGATCATATCTTCTTGAACTAGAACATGATTTGTCTTTCTTGGTGTACCTTTCGTGTTAGTGGACAACATAAACCTCATACAACACCATAATGCATTAGTACAATCATAAGTGTCAAAACCCTAATCAATGAATATCTTCTATTGTGCATTCATAATTTTATTAAGGTGATACGACAAGTCTAAAGTTAATCAAGATTGTACTAACCTTAATGAAGATAAACATACCATAAAATTAATCATGAACAGATCTTGAAACATACCTGGATAAGTCATACCTGTCGAGGTTGCTTGTAATCTTCTTATGTAAGGCCTTGTCCTTATCTCCCTCTGAAACTGGAACTTCTTCACTTATGCAGGTGACCAATCCATTCTCTTATAGGATTAACCCAATCCACTTGATTTGCAGAAACTAGATCTGGAGCTGGATTAGGGTTTGTTAGAGAAACCCTAAAAATTCAAACTTTGAATTTGAAACTTCTGAAAGGATAGAAAGATGTGTCTTGATGAGCTGATCAAGTTGGTATACTCATAATTTGAAAACTGCAAAGTTTCACTCCTCAAAATTGCCTTTGAAACTTCCGGATCTTCTCGACAAGATCTTGAACTAGGGTATGATAAAACCCACCCCTCTGGCCAACCAAAAGGTTCGATCCAAAGCTCTAAACTTCTATTTTTCTGAGGAGCTTCCAGCCGTGGTCACAGACTTACAAAATTCCAACTTTTGCAGAAGCCCTAATTTTCCACTTTTTCGATCAAAGTCTCGAACTAGGGTTTGATCAAGCCCATCCTTCTACCCAACCAAAAAATTTGATCTTGGTCTCTAAATTTTGATTTTGATGAGTAGCATTCATCCGTGGTCTCCGATTACAAAAATTCCCACTTTCTCCAAAACCCTAATTCCCGGAGCCATGAATGAAGGTGCTCAAAATCCAATTATGTTTTGACAGAACTATGCACCTAATTGTTTATGGTGTAACTCTGAAATTACGAATCCATAGGGTCTAAACCTTATACCTATGGTATCCATACCTGGCATCTTTCCAACACCATAGGTCTGACCTCAATTGGATTCTCTGAGAAAGAGTTATGCCAAGTGTTGCAACGTGACCTATTTATGGGATAAAACAAGAGAGCGAACTTGTATGGAGTGCCACATGTCCCTGGTTCACTTTCATCCTCTAAACCTTTGGCCTGTGAATGTACAGCCCATTCCCTATCTATCACATTTTATGAAATTTCATTTGGAGCTTCTTAGCCCAAGTTATGACCTTTTTTCCTAGGTCACCTGTTTATGACTGAGATCTTGAAGAGGCAGAAACCCTAGATTGTACAGATCATAAAACACAAAGTAAAATGAATTAGAAGTTGTTCTTCGGATACAAGGTACATGGGGATCTTGTCTTCGACCTATTAGATTTTGAGATCCTGAAACCTCACCGAAATGGATTTATAGCGAAAGTGCTACGATGACTGGTTTTTTCTATATCAAGCCCTAGCATCGCAAGTGCAACAACTGTCATACATGCCATACCATTCCTTCTTTCAGGCTAGCTCTGATACCATTTTAGTTTTTCAAAATTTTCAATATGATCTAAGATATTAACTGAGAGAATAACATGTACTGCATATCTACAACATATCTATAGCATATCAATCATGGACACAATAATGCAAGCACACAAGAGACACAGAGTTTCACCGAGGAAAACCAAGAAGGTGAAAAACCCCGCAACTTCCCCAGAGATAGAAAGAGCAATGATATAACCAAAATACAAGAGATAGTCTTCTCCTAGCAGTTGATCCTCCTCCTCACATGTGCACCACTTTCCGAGTGATGGAAGAGTGAGTAATGAGATAATCAAATAGAGATCTACCGATCTCTATTTATACTTGTCCTGTCCTGCCCAATAAACCAGTGGGGCCGAATTGTCTAACTTAGCCTAATAACCCATGGTTACATTAATCCGGGCCGAACCCACACTTGGTTGTCTAATAACCCATTTACCCACATGACTCATACAGGGCTGACCCCATCAAGGTGGTCTAATAACCCATCGGCAAGTTACAACACTTGCGACACTTGTCAATACAAATGATGACAGTTCCGTATAGAGGAATAATAACATCTCTATAAGTTGTTCTTCGGATACAAGGTACATGGGGATCTTGTCTTCGACCTATTAGATTTTCAGATCCTAAAACCTCACCGAAATGGATTTATAGCGAAAGTGCTACGATGACTGGTTTTTTCTATATCAGGCCCTAGCATCGCAAGTGCAACAACTGTCATACATGCCATACCATTCCTTCTTTCAGGCTAGCTCTGATACCATGTTAGTTTTTCAAAATTTTCAATATGATCTAAGATATTAACTGAGAGAATAACATGTACTGCATATCTACAACATATCTATAGCATATCAATCATGGACACAATAATGCAAGCACACAAGAGACACAGAGTTTCACCGAGGAAAACCAAGAAGGTGAAAAACCCCGCAACTTCCCCAGAGATAGAAAGAGCAATGATATAACCAAAATACAAGAGATAGTCTTCTCCTAGCAGTTGATCCTCCTCCTCACATGCGCACCACTTTCCGAGTGATGGAAGAGTGAGTAATGAGATAATCAAATAGAGATATACCGATCTCTATTTATACTTGTCCTGTCCTGCCCAATAAACCAGTGGGGCCAAATTGTCTAACTTAGCCTAATAACCCATGGTTACATTAATCCGGGACGAACCCACACTTGGTGGTCTAATAACCCATTTACCCACATGACTCATACAGGGCTGACCCCATCAAGGTGGTCTAATAACCCATCGGCAAGTTACAACACTTGCGACACTTGTCAATACAAATGATGACAGTTCCGTATAGAGGAATAATAACATCTCTATAGGAGTACAATATATAGAGATGAAATACATAGGTGAAATACATTCTGAGGTTACATATACATCAACATGGGATCCTCACTTCTCCCTAGAACCCTATCCAAGAGTTGAGTTCTTCCCTACAGATCCTCCTTGTATTCTTGCATGGATATATTGAGACAATATATAGCGAGGGGAGAGGGATGCATTATAGTCCAATCCATATCTAGGTCATCTTCTGACTTGCTTACTCCCTCATTCATTGGTCAATCGACTACCTTATTGGTGGTTCTCCTAATGTAGTAGGGGATGACTATTGCAATGTTATGAAGTAGATCCAATAATATCTCTAGCCTTCCTTCTAGTATCCAATTCGTTGATATATTTTGTTTTTCTTTTTGGAGTTTTGTAACCATTTCAACAACGAGCTATGAATCCCCTTCTACTACCAACTTGGAGAATCCCATTCGTATTACAATTTGAAGACCAAATAAGAGAACTTGAACTTATGCATCATTATTATTACTCGTTCCCA
Organism: Larix kaempferi; assembly: GCA_027924585.1. Classification (NCBI taxonomy): domain Eukaryota; kingdom Viridiplantae; phylum Streptophyta; class Pinopsida; order Pinales; family Pinaceae; genus Larix; species Larix kaempferi. The sequence continues at coordinate 15,793,209 of BSBM01000286.1, read as the reverse complement.
TTTGTCGTACAAATATTTTGAGAATATACCCTATATTATCCCTAAATACCCCTCAAAATCCAATGGGACTAGGATTCCATTTTGACACCCCATAAAAAATGAACTTCTATGAGGGGAAGGTGACCATTGAGTTGAGCTAGTTTTCTTGTTCTTGCTATGATTGAGAGAGAACACTCTGTATGTAGGTCATAGCCTCCAAGTTTGCATTATATAAAACTTGTGATCTTCACACTTCCAATTGTCCTCAAACCATTGGGAGGCATAGATGGTTTTTATGATGTTTGTTTGAATGCAATTTTGGTGTCCATGTTTATCAAAACCACCCCGATGTGTATTATATATACCAATAGGAATCGATGCTTATATTACCATACACACCAAAATGTTTTGTATCATTGACTATGTTGTTGGTAAAAATGGCGTTAATGTTATACATATCAACACTGATACATTTAAGTTACAAATTACCCCAATTCTTTCAATTTGTCAAAAGCAATATGCATATGTTATCATATCAACCCACATAATTTGTACCATTAACGATATTGTTTACAATAGTCTTATTTTTATATATATTGGTACCAGTGCATTAGTTTCTAGAAATGCACCCATGCTTAAAAAAATATAACGCATTGGTGATGTTATATAATAAAAAATCACTAGTGTGTAAGCATGGTAACTTTGACAATATAACTAATGGAGACAGAGTTGAAGTCTTTAAAATGAATAGTGTGTTTATAACACATATATGCACGAGTGTTGTTATATGATAAAAACATATCGATGCATAGTAGTAATTTAAACACACTATTTACTATTTTATGTCCTACATTATTAAGTTGGTTCAAAAGATGCAATGTTCCAGTATGTCCATATTTTAATTTTTTTTTTCAATTAATCATCAAAATGGTAAATATTTTTTATAACAATATAGATTTTTGAATCCTAATTATTATGGTAGGATATAATGATCACAATAATTTGTTATACCATTATATTACACAATTGTTCATTACAACAGTGTAAATCATCCATATATTTAATCAACAACGTAACATTTTACAACATTGGACAATGAAATAGAATATGAAAGACATTATATTGTATATGAATAAGATGTCATTTTTCATACACAATAGGACAACATAAAGGTACACAATAATCAAAATATCAACATGTATTTGTTACAATTTTTTTTTTTGTAATGCTGCAAAATTCTATTAAACTAGGAGAAATAAAGATACAGTAGTAGTTATAGTCTGAGGTGGTCTCATCATAAGATTCCAACCATGAAGATCAACAGAGTCTCGGAGGTTCAGATAAAAAATATACAAAAAAACCCTACCCATTATAGGGAGACCAAGGTAAACAGCTAGACTAGTCATAGCCATGAACGCTTGAAGAAAACTAACAGTCTGGTGCATAACAAAACATACAAAAAGACAGAAAAAGAACTATTGAAAAACCTTCTTAAAAGGTTGCTGAAGGAGCTTATGCATCTGAAGGAGTTTCCTCCAATATGGGGCAGCTGTAGCATGCAATGTCCTCCGCATCCCTTGTAGGTGGCTAAGAATATTTTATAGGTGGTAGAGTATCCTTCGATGGAGGCCGAATGTCATTAGCAAGGCACTTGACCAGAAGGGGCATGGTGTTCGCCAACTAGTTCATTGCGAGTAAGCTTGGTGAGAATCAGGCCTAGGGTGGAGGGGATGTGGAAGGAGGAGCAAAATTGCTCCTTTCCTTTATGAGAGTCTGGCACCCTGCTGCATGGCGGAACCAAGTCTTTTCCTACCGGGTTCTTCCAATCCTTGCCAAATGGAGTAGCCAAATTACCGAGAGTGGCCTCGTTTCTGACAGTTGAGGGGGTGACTCCATGTGCACTACTACTAGGATGAAGGTCACAATGGAGGTGACGAGTGGGGGCATAGGAGTCTCAGTTGAGGGTATCTTCCAAGCTGCAGCGTGTGGCTGCCATGTTTGGAAGGGTAGCTCTCAAGGTCTGAGTGGCATGTCGAGCAGTGGACCAATTGGTCAGCATATCATCCATAAGCTCACCCATCATGTTTTTTACCAGCCAGTAAGGATCTGAGGGCTGTTCATGATTCCTATTGGAGAGATTGTAAGCGATAATCCTTCCCTCCCAATTGTCTATGAGTAGACGAACTGGAATTGAGACCTTTGCACCATATTATTTCTTTGTTTGCCCTGTATCCTGGCATCATCCTTCTTTTTTCCCTTGTTTCCTTTCGGCCAACCCATTAAGATGATCATGAGGGTATCGCAGAGGCTAGAAAACATGAGCTAGAGGAGTGTGGGAGCAGGAGGAGCCTAGACCAGAATGACGAGAATGCAAATGAGCATTGCTGGGGGCCAAGATAGAACAATGTAAAACAGATGGATATGCTAGTCAGCTGGTGAATTGAACCTCACATGCCTAAGAGCCATGGGGATGGTGCAAGACAGACCAGGCCAGGCTGGTTGAGGTGACGTTGAAGGAAGGAAGATTAATGATCCCAGCAACTTGACATCACTTCTATAGCATGTCATACCTCAGCGCTGTCACTTGGCTGACGCTCGTGTCTAGGTGTCATGTCTGGCCGAGTCCTAGTGGCGTAACCACTGTCGTCACCTGCATCTGGGGGATTGAGATCCAAATGAGCCAAAGTTTGACATTGTAGAGTGATAGTCCTAGAGGTTAAGGAAGTGAGATCATCCTCATAATAGGCAATGTTACAGGTTACCCCTTCATTGGCCAGGTAGTCCACAAGCACATTGGATTTTCTTGTGACATGTTGGAAGGAAATTGAGCTAGCAAGATTGATCGAAGTGGCAATTTATTGCAGTCTCTATGCTAGCCTCCAACTTGACGAAATGTTTTCAACCCTGGCCCCATTGTGAAGTCGGCTAGTGAGAGTGAGAATGATCTTGGAGTCTCCTTCAATGATAAGGGGAAGTAGACCATGCCGGTGGGCACATTTGAGACCTTCAAGGAGTCTAGTGAGTTCCACTGCGTTGTTGGTGTCGTGTCCAATGGTGCCCATGAATATGAGCTTGATGGTGCCAGAACCATCTCGAATAGCTCCTCCAAATCTAGTTGCACGAGGATTGCCTTTGGAAGCTCCATCAAAGTTGATTTTGGAGAAGTCTGGGGGGGGCTTTCTCCAGGGCTCTGGGATTGGCGTGTTGGTAGGGGAGTTAAAAAGAAATATGGGAGTGGGTTGAAGGAGGATGTTCTAGTCTGAAAAGATGGTTCTTTCAATAGGGAGAGTGGGGAAATCAGTGGATCTCTAGTTCTTTAGGGAAAGAGTTTCCTGAAGGTTGATGATGAGGGTGGCCCAAATCTCTCGAGGTTGTTTTTTCATAGAGTCAAAGATTCTTCTATTTCGTTCTTTCCAATTGTTCCAGACCACCAGTCCTGGAATGAGCTCCCAAAGTCGATTAAAAATGGCACCTTGGAAGGGAATGGGATCCCAGTTGGAAATGGTTTGGACAATATCTCCTCTGACTCTATTGGTGCGTTTGTAGAGTTGGGCTACTTTGTCCCAGATTTCATTAGCAACTTCACAAGAGTTGAGTAGATGGTCAATGGTTTATGGTTGTGTTTCGCACATGTGACACCATGAGGGTCCATGGATTCCCCTCCTTTGGATATTGTCCCAGGTTAGGATGCATCTGTGGACTAAGAGCCAAATGAAGGAGGATACTTTAGGCCAGAATTGTGATTCCCAAATGTTTTCCCAGATGGGATTTGATTTCTCTTTTGGAGTTCCAGTGAGAATGGAGTAGGATTCTTTAGTAGAGAAATTTCCATTCGGGAAGTGACCCCATAGAAGAATGTTAGGATCATGACTTAATTTGATTTGTTTGGTATGAAGATCTTTCCACAGATGCTCAACGCTGTCTATAGGGATGGGTGGAGTCTAAAGGCCATGCGGTTTCCACTTGTGGATTTTGCTGGAGTCTGAAGGAGTCTAGCAATCCTGAATTGAGAGATGTCTATTGTGATTACAGTGTGCCTGGAGTTCCGGTGAGAGGGTAAGAGTGTGGAGGCTAGGAAGTTGTTTCCAAGAAGCAAACCAAAAATTTGCATGTTGACCATCCCTGACTTCCCAAAAAATGTGCTGCTTAATAAGGGCTCTTTGATAGTTAGCTACTCACCAGATTAGAGATCCTGGGGGATCTTGGTCGTAGAGGATGCAGAGTTGATCCTGCCAATTAGGTGCATATTTGCTGTTCCAGAGAAGGCTCTAGGGGGAGACTGCATCACTGATCCATTTCCATCAGATTTTAGCTGAAAGGACCTGATTATTAATTTTCGGATCCCTGAGCCCAAGGCCTCCTTGTCTTTTTGGCATGCAGAGAGTGTCCCATTTCACAAGGGACCACTTGTGATTATTATGGTTTCCCCCACAAAGGAAATACTTTTGAAATTTTCTCATTAATTTGAGGACCCACTTGGGGGCAACAATGACTAAGAAGAGATAAAGAGGCATGGATTGAAGGACAGATTTGAGAAGCACAATTCTGCTAGGCAGGTTGAGGGAGTGGAAAGTCCAGGAGGATATTTTGTTTTCATGCTTGTCCAAGAGTTTTCTCTAGGAGTTTTCTCCAGGAGTAATGTTCGATGGCTCAGTCAAAAAGAGGGCCGCCGAGGTATTTGGAGGGGAGGGAGGCAGTAGAGTAGCCGAAAATGTGAGATACATTTCTTTGTGTGGCAAGGTCCGTGTGGAAGAAAATGATCTGGGAATTTTCAAGGTTCACAGTGGTGCATGATGCATATGAGTAGGTCTGCAAAATGCGCTTTAGGGTTGAGGCCTCTTGGACAGAAGGGCTTGTAAAGAGTAATTTGTCATCGACAAATTGCTGATAGGCCGTGGGGGGGATACCATGTAAGGAAATTGTTAGTTTTTCAGAATTTACTTCAATCTGATATAAGATCTTAACTGAGAGAACAACATGTACAACATATCTACAACATATCAATCATGGAAAAAATAATGCAAGCACAAAAGAGACAATAGACACACATAGTTTCACTGGGGAAAACCATACAGGTGAAAAACCCCACAACTTCCTCAGAGATAGATAGAGCAATGATACAACCCAAGCATAAGAGATATACTCCTAGCAGCAACTTCTCCTCCTCCACTAGTGCGCCACTCTCTAATGAGTGTATGAGTGAAGAATAGAATGATCAAATAGAGTGCCTCCCGCACTCTACTTACACTTGACTTGGCTTGCCTAATAACCTTTACTAGGTAGGCCTTAACTTAACCACACAACATAATGATGACAGGGTCGACCCCCAATAGGGTTGTCTAATAACCCTTTTACCCACATGACTCATACAGGGCCAACACCAGCAAGGTTGCCTAATAACCCATCAAGTATAAGTTACAACACTTACAATATAAATGACGACACTTTCGTATAGAGGAATAATAACATCTGTATAGGAATACAAACACTTTCATATAGACAAATAATAACATCTCTATAGGAATACAATATACATAGGTGAAATACATTCTGAAGTTACAATTGCATCAACACTCCCTCTTAACTAGAAAGGTATTTCTCGACACAGGTCTTCTAGCACAAGTCTTCTTCTCTAGATAATCGTCAATGGATCATCGTCATCGTCACTGCTGCTGCTATCTCAATCAATCTCTAAACTAATCGTCATAGGAAGTTCTACAGAGCCAGTCCTTTTTCATACTGGATGCAGGCCCACCACCTACAGGTTTTCATCATCACTGGCCATACTATGGAATCCTCAAGACTTATTATGTGCGTCAACACAACCTTGAAGGAGTATCCCAGGACTGATTACGAGCGTAATGATCAACCTATCGGATCTCCCAGGGTGCTATTATATGTTGACTGTCACAAAACCTTAAAAGAGTCTTGACTAGCAAGAACTCTAAAGAGCATCCGAGGCCTTTTACATGACTAGCACAACCTATCCGGATCTCTGAGGCATATTACATGTGACCCCCACCACAAAACCTTTAAAGAGTGTCTTGACTAGCAAGAACTCTAAAGAGCATTTGAGGCCTTTTATGTGACTAGCACAACCTATCCAGATGTCTAGGGCGTATTACATGTGGTCATGGAAAAACCTCGAAAGAGCATCCCAGGACTGATTACGAGCGTATTGCTCAACCTATCGGATCTTCCAAGGCTCTATTATATGCCATAGGAGAAAACCTCGAAAGAGCGTTTGCCAAATATCCCAAGGCACTATTATACACCATAGGCAAAACCTCAAAAGAGTATATGCAAACCTCCCAGGGTGCTATTATATGTCCTCCCAAGAAAAACCTCGAAAGAGCATTTGCCAGATATCCCAGGGCTCTATTATATGCCATAGGAAAAAACTCGAAAGAGTATCTGCAAATCTCCTAGGGTGCTATTATATGCTTATCTGCAACCTGTCCATGGCCATAGAGTATCAACCTGATACTCACCATACATCATCCTGATGTACATCATCACATGATCATCCTAATCATCATCATAGCATCATCCTGATGCATATAATCTGGAGCAACATCCTGAAGCTCATCATCCATGATCATCCTGATCATCATCATACCATCAGCCTAATGGACATCATCTGGAGCAACATCCTGAAGCTCATCATCCATGATCATCCTGATCATACAATGCATCCACCTGATGCATACAAAGTATCCACCTGATACATATCATCATACATGATCTACCTGATCATACAATGTATCCACCTGATACATATCATCATACATGATCTACCTAATCATACAATGTATTCACCTGATATATATCATCATACATGATCTACCTGATCATAAAATGTATCCACCAGATACATATTAGCATACATGATGTACCTGATCATACAATGTATCCACCTGATACATATACAAATACATGATGCACCTGATCATAACAAGCATCCAACATGATGCATATACATATACATGATCCAACTGATCATAACAAGCATCCAACATGATGCATATACATATACATGATCCCACTAATCATAACAAGCATCCAACATGATGCATATACAGAGTAGTAACTGGAGCATCATCTTGTTGCTCATCATCCAGCGCTTACATCCACAACCATGGGAAGGATCCTCCTCTCACCATGCTTGGAATGGCCACTGCAAATGTGTCCATCACTTCTTCCTCAAAGTGTCATCAATCTGAAGAACACCAAGCCTCTCTCTGAAGTACTCAAACTTCACTCTAGCTAGTGGTTTCATCAAAACATCTGCAACCTGCTCATCCATAGCAACATACAAGAGCTTTGTTGCTCCTCTCTTTACCATATCCCTCATATAGTGATATTTGATCTCAATGTGCTTCGACCTGTCATGGAACATCGGGTTCTCAGACATCTTTACACAACTCTGGTTGTCACAAAAGATACCAGTAGCACCCAACGGGAGATCAAATAACTCAGAGAGTAGCTTCCTTAGCCATACTGCTTCACAACTAGCCGAACAAGCTGCAACATACTCTGCTTCGGTTGCACTCAGTGCTAAGCAGGACTGCTTCCTGCTAAATAGTGCATCATCGCCAAGTCTTTCATCTCAAACTCGGCGACAAGCTTCCTCTTCATGTCGACAATCCATCTGTCCTCACTTGTAAAAAACAGGTCATCCACATAAAAGTAATATCACTGGATTGCCTTCCTCAACCTTGTAGTAAGGGTTGTAATCTGCTTTACTCTTGGTAAAGCGCAAACTGGATAGAAATTTTTCTATCCTACCATATCAAGTCCTAGGAGCTTGCTTCAATCCATACAAGGCTTTCTTCAACTTGCACACATATGACTCTATGTCATGTGTCTCAAAACTAGGTGGCTGCTCCACATACACTTCCTCCTCGACTACACAATTCAAGAAAGCTGTCTTGACATCCATTTGGTGTATCTTCCATTTCATCACTGAAGCCAGAGAAAGTACTGCTCTAATGGAAGTGTATCTGGCCATAGGAGAAAAAGTCTCTTCATAATCAATCCCTTCTTTCTGGGAGAAGCCACGAGCTACAAATCTCGCTTTGTATTTCTCTATGCTGTCATCTGTAGCATGCTTGATCTTGTAGATCCACTTGGAAGTCACAACAGACTTCTCTTCAGGTATTGGGACTGCATCCCAAACATCATTCTTCATGATCGACTGGTACTCCTTGATCATGGCATTCTTCCTGAATCCTAGGAACTTTAATATCCTCAATATCTTCAATAGATAACTTTGTTGCTAAACAAATGTTGTAGTCCTTCTTTTGTAGGTGATGGTATACAATCTTTCCTACAAAACAAGTTAAACTGCATGATTAGAAACATCTCATAGTTTTCAGAACAAATTCTTACACATAAATAAATATGTCATACATTCATGCAATTATCTTAGACAATGCTTCAATACAACATTTATCCATATCCCGTAACTTTCTAGATGCCTTCCAATCTCTACCAGAACATTGTTAAGAGTGTGCACAACTCCCAACATGTCAGCAAAGAGGTTTGATTCTAGATAAGTATCAATGGAATGTTGTACAGTGCCATAGGCCACATACCCATCACATGCATATTAGTAGTATACTGTTCATTAATGCAATTTATTCTAATATGCATAATACACACCCTAAGTCTAGGAACATAAGCATATACATCATTGAACAATATTATTTAAACAAACAAATATGCAAGAAATGACAATTCAAATACTTATCTTTGTTTGGTTTGTAGGGTGGAATCCCTCTCAATATTTGCTTCTTTGCAGGAACTACTAGAGTGTTCTCCCTCTTGATCTTTGCTTCCTAGATTACCTGTCCTTGAACTTATATCCATCCTCGATCACTTATGCATGCTTACTAGTATCATCATTGTGTTATCCTCGAGGTCTCATACATACATTCATTAGTATAATCTCAATACTTTCAAAACACAATAATCTTAAACATGTATAGTCATGAGAATTTCAAACATAGATAATAAACATTAGCATTCAAGGTTTCAGGGAAGGACTTTTCTGGTTAGTCATATCATCAATCAAGGTAAGAGACATAATATGCCTAAACCCATGATAAATTTCTAACTTCATAAATAATCATTATCAACCATGCCATGTATACTTATATAAGAGATCCTAACACAAGGTGGGATTCTAACTTGATATAGGAAAAACATACATGGTTATCATATTTGCTAGTTATGTCTAGCATTGTCTTCTTGTTCTCTTGAATGACTTGTGCTAGTAACCTGCATATCTCATAGGTTAATCATTATAGAACCAAGTTATACATACCTCATAAGTAGATATTCTATGTGATCCATGACAATGGATGAATCTTTGTCTTCATGTCAACATGGTCATATGTTCTTGAACTAGAACATGATTTTTCTTTCTTGATGTACCTTTCATGTTAGCGGACAACATCAACCTCATACAACACCACAATGCATTAGTACAATCATAAGTGTCGAAACCCTAATCAATGAATATCTACATTCATAATTTTATTAAGGTGATACGACAAGTCTAAAGTTAATCAAGATTGTACTAAACTTATTGAAGAGAAACATACCATAAACTTAATCATGAACAGATCTCGAAACATACCTGGATAAGTCATACCTGTCGATATTGCTTGTAATCTTCGTATGTAAGGCCTTAGCCTCATATCCCTTTGAAACTAGAACTTATTCACTTATGCAGGTGACCAATCCATTCTTCTAGGATTAGCCAATCCACATGGTTTGCGGAAACTGGATCTAGAGCTAGATTAGGGTTTTTTAGGGAAACCCTAAAAATTCAAACTTTGAATTTCAAACTTCTGAAAGGATAGAAAGATTCGCCTTGATGAGCTGATCAACTTGGTATACTCATAATTTGAAAACTGCAAAGTTTCACCTCTCAAATTTGCTTTTCACTCTTCCAGATTCACTAGGGAGGACCCTAAATTAGGGTTTGAGTTTCCCAGAGCTTCACCCAACCAAATAGTTTGATCCAAATCTCTAAACTTAGATTTTTACAAGGATCTTCCTACTATTGTCCCAGATTTCAAAAATTTCCATTTTTGCAGAAGCCCTAATTTTTCACATTTTCGATCAAAGTCCCGAACTAGGGTTTGATCAAGCCCGACCTTCTGCCCAACCAAAAAATTTGATCTTGGTCTCTAAATTTTGATTTTGATGAGGGGTACCCAACCATGGTCTCTGATACAAAAATTCCAACACTCTCGTAAACTGTAAATTCCCGAAGCCATGAATGAAGGTGCTCAAAATCCAATTATGTTTTGACAGAAATATGCACCTGATTGTTTATAGTGTAACTCTGAAATTCCATATCTACAGGGTCTTAAAATTATTCCTATGGTATCCTGACCTATTATATTTCCAACCCCACAGGTCTTACCACAATTGGATTCTCTGAGAGAGAGTTATGCCAAGTGTCGCAACGTGACCTATTTATGGGATAAAACTAGAGAGCAAACTTGTATGGCATGCCACATGTCACTGGTTCAGTTTTGGCCTCTAAAAAAAGCTTACTAGAGAATTTAAAGTCCATTCCCTACCTGTCACTTTTTACGAAATTTTATTTGGAGCTTCCTAGCCCAAGTTATGACCTTTTTTCCTAGGTCACCTGTTTATGACTAAGATCTGGAAGAGGCAGAAACCCTATATTGTACAGATCATAACTCACAAAGTACAGCGAATTAGAAGTTTGGCTTCTGAAACAAGGTACATGGGGATGTTATCTACGACCTCTAAAGGTTTCAGATCCTGAACCTTTTCCAAAATGTATTTATAGCGAAAGTTCTATGATGACTGGTTTTTTCTATATCAAGCCCTAGCTTCGCAAGTGCAGCAAGTGTCATAAATGCCATACCATGCCTTGTTTTAGGCTAGCTCTGATACCATGTTAGTTTTTTAGAATTTACTTCAATCTGATCTAATATCTTAACTGAGAGAATAACATGTACAGCATATCTACAGCATATAAATCATGGACAAAATAATGCAAACACACAAGAGACAATAGACACACAGAGTTTCACTCGGGAAAACCATAAAGGTGAAAAACCCCACAACTTCCTTAGAGATAGATAGAGCAATGATACAAACCAAGCATAAGAGATATACTCCTAGTAGCAGCTTCTCCTCCTCCACTAGTGAGCCACTCTCCAATTAGTGTATGAGTGAAGAATAGAATGATCAAATAGAGTGCCTCCTACACTCTATTTATACTTGACTTGACTTGCCTAATAACCTTTACTAGGTCAGCCTTAACTTAACCACATAACATAATGCTGACAGGGTCGGCCCCTAATAGGGTGGTCTCATAACCCTTTTACCCACATGACTCATACAGGGCCGACCCCATCAAGGTGGTCTAATAACCCATCAAGTATAAGTTACGACACTTACAATATAAATGATGACACTTCCGTATAGAGGAATAATAACATCTCTATAGGAATACAATATACATAGGTGAAATACATTCCGAAGTTACAATTACATCAACAGAAATTCCACGGAGGGCACCAGTCATGATCTCGGCTTTTAGCGATCTGCCCAGTCCCTCAGCCATGAGGATGAAGAGGAAGGGGGAGAGGGGGTCCCCTTGACGGATGCCTCTGGTGGGGGAAAAGGTGGTAGAGGGGTACGCATTGACAAGGATGGAGAAAAAGGCAGTGGAGGTTAGGGACATGACCCAGTTGGTCGAGTCTTAGCAAAACTCAAAAGCTATTAGCATTTTTTCAATGAAATTCCAACTGAGCTTGTCAAAGTCCTTTGAGAGATCTAAATTGACCAGCATCCAGGAGTTTTAGTCATTTTTAGAGAGTAAATCATTTCATGAGAAAGTAAGATTCCAGCTAGGATTTGGAGCCCTTCCACATAGCCCATTTGTTTAGGCGATATCATGAGTGGTATGATCACTTTGAGGCAGTCAGCTACAACTTTGGTCAGTATTTTGTAAACCACATTGCAAAGGGAGACGGGCTTGAACTTACCAGGGGTGGTAGCATCGGTTTCTTTGGGGATGAGGGTGAGAAAGGTGGCATTGAGCGTAGGAAGGACCGAACGCTTGGATCTAGATTCTTCAACCATTTCTAAGATCTCATGTTTTAGGATGTTCTAGCAACAATGAAATAAATTGATGGAGAAGCCATCTAGTCCAGGGGCTTTACCTTCTTCCGTATGATTGACAGCAGCCTCTAATTCCGCCATGGAGATTTCCTTCATGAGAGTGGCGTTATGATCAATAGTGAGGATGGAGGGGATGTGGTTGGTAACCCTACTGATGGCCTGAGACATTTCATCATTTTCTTTAGTGAGCAAGGCCTGGAAATGATTAATGAACTCTTGCCCAATCTCCTCTTGGTCACGAATAACAATTCCTTTGGCAGATTTTAAGGTATTTATCATGTTGTGCATTCTCTATTGAATAGTGGTGCGATGGAAGAAGGTGGTGTTTTTCTCCACTTCTTTGAGCCAATTGATTCTAAATTTTTGCCACCACAAGATTTCTTCTTGCTCGCAGCGAATGTCCAGCTGTTTGAGATTTTCTTTCTCCTTTTGTTTGATCTCTTTAGTGTGTCCATGTTCCATGATGTCCCTTTGGATATTCTCCAGGTTCTTTTCTAGCTCACTCTTGGTAGTAAAGATGTTGCCAAAAGTTGTTCTATTCCATATTCACAACTGAGATCTGAGCATCTTGAGTTTCTTTTGAAAGATGGTCATTTTTGAGCGACCTTCCATCTTCATGTTGAGCTACCAGTTACTAATAATGTCATGAAAAGAGGGGTGAGTTAACCAAAAAGTTTCAAAGCGAAAGGGTCAGAATTTTTTATTACTCGAGTGCTGCCAATTGAGTGAAATCGGCCAGTGATCTGAGCCCGCAAAGGGTAGAACCGTTGTGGTGAGAAATCCTCCTATATCTATAGCATTTTTTGAGACAAGGAAGCAGTCAGGATGAGAATCAATTTGCTAAGCTCCTCCTCTACGATTGTTCCAGGTGAGAAAGCCCTTAGAGGGCCTATGGTCGATGAGCTCGCAATCATTGATGCAATTCTTGAAAAGAATGTCTTCAAGGGTGAGAAAGCAGTGACCTCCTTTTTTACCTGTAGAGAGGTGATCATGTTGAAATACCCTCCAGGGATGAGAAGGGATTCAAGATGTCACGAGGTGAACTAGGAGATCGTGCCAAGGAGCTTATGTTTGAAAGAAGGGGCTTGAGGGTCATAGACATTCATGAGATAGTCCGAGAGGTTAGTGCCCAGAATGTGAAACAAGGAAGAAAGGGAGTGGGTCATGGGAACACAGTCGTTTAGGGTTAGAAGGGTGGGGTTCGAGGCTAATGCAATTGCTCCGGAATCTCCCAAGGCATCAATTTCTATGACTTGGCATCCATTCCAAAGTTTGGACAGAAGGAAGTGGACTTTCTCATAAGAACTTTTGGTTTCCTGTAGAAAAATGACAGAGGGAAAATATTGCAATATTTTGTGTTCTAACATACAGTGCTTGGTAGGTCCGTAGAGCCCTCTCACGTTCCAGGGGATTAGCTGCATTGGGAACCTTGTAAAGCAGTAGGGAAGAATTTCATTAACTAGGCATATAGCCTTGATTCCACTAGTCTGGTTCCTAATTGACTAATCCTCTGAAGATCAGTTTTTCTTCCTCTCTTGTTGTTGTCCCTTTTTAGCTTGTGCTTCTCTTTTTGGGGGAGGTTGTGTACCCCCAGTTTGATATGTTTGACTTAGCTTAGGGCTTCTATTAGAAGTTGGATCTGTTTGGGTGGGATGGTGCTAAAGGCTTTTCTAGTACATGCATCTTCCAGACCTAGGATGTCAAGTTCCCCTAATTCTAGCTTGATCATTTCGTCATCCATGTGTATTTCAGGTCCTTAAGTAGTTGCTTGGCTGCTTTGGCTCTTTCATATGCATCCTTTGTTCCTCCATGGCGTGACCTTCATTGGGCATGGGCTTGTCAATGACGCCTTCATTCATCTCAGGGGTATCATTTTGGATCTGATCTATTGTCATTTGGGTGAGGACTAGATCTTCAGGTTGTTGTTCTTTTTCTGTGGGATCTTTTGGTTGCCCTTCCAGAATGGTGAGGCTATTGCTGGTGGTTGGGTCATTGGATTTCTTCTCCTCTGTGGGTGTCTTGCGATGATGTCTTGTTTTTCTCCCATATTTCTGGAAACCTTCTTCATCTTTGTTAGCTTCCCAAGGGTTGCTATTGTTAAGATGATAGTCACGGTATAGATGGTCGTGTTAATGACATTTTTTGCATTTGAAAGGAACATGCTCATAGTCGAGAGGTTGTACCCATTCTGAATCTTCGTGGTTAAGGAAGATCGATTCGAGTGGAGACTTGGCTGTGTGCATGTAAATGCATACTGACATATGCAGTGTACTTACTGTTTCTTGTTTGTTCTACTGCTCTGACATAGGTTCCGAGGGTGTTTCCGATGTCCTTGAGCGTGTCTTCATCCCAGTACTCTTGTTGTAATGAGTACATCCTTATCCAGACCAGTGCCCATGTGAAGTCCTCTTTTTCAGGGTTGAATTTTTTCATCCAGTGCCGGAGGTATAATCCTGTTGATTTGAAGAAATAAGGGCCTCCATCCTTAACTCTTTCTTTGGCCTCAAGCCGGTGGAATATGATGGTGAAGAAGCCTTTGGATCCAAGCTGCAAATCAAAGTGTGCTTTGGGTGTTCATTTGGCCATTATCCATCCATGGAGGGCTTGCTCTGTTGGCCAAAAACCAATGAATTTTCTAACCAGGGCATGATCCTTTAGTTTCTGTGCATGGGAATTGATACCTTTAGCAGGAAGCATCAGTTGAGGTCTTTCAGTGGCTTTACCTATGCATGTGTTTGTCCCAATTGTCATTTTGGAGGTTGACAGATCTTTCTGTGCATTCAAGGCTTTAGGGTATGCCAGGGGTACCTCAATTTCCCTGATTTGTATAGAGGCGGTAGGATTGGAGGACCAGGGGGTTGTGCCTAAGGGGCCCTCAACCCCTCCCAATGGATCTGCCATGGGTTGTACCATGTGCGTAGGTCCAGTGAAGAATGAGTGGAAGCGGTGGTGTGAGGCTGCAGGAGGCGGCTCAAAACCCTAGGTATGGCATGCGAGGAGGAAGAGGTAGAGCTCTCAATTTATTCTCGTGTTTGTTACACTTATTAGTAACCTATCACCATCCAATTGGGAAAATATGTTAAGTACACTAAATGAAGAGTCTAACTTTCGTAGACAAATATTTCAAATGATACAACCTTTTTCCAGATGGAATGAATTGAGAGAAACCATCCAAGTACTTCCCCTGATTTCAAGTATGGTACTCAGAGTAAGATGACCAGCTTGTTTTTAGCAACCTAAGCCACTAGTAGCATCAATTCATTCCCACAATATTCATAGATACATCTATCCTAAGGACTTGATCATGTGACCTCCTACTTATAATTCACAACTCTCAATCACTCGAGCTATCCCACTAGGCTATTCCAAAACACACAAATTGTAGTGTCCAATGAGCAAGGTGTATACTTTGATAAATAACTCATAGAAATTCTCTTCCATCTGAAAGGGAATACCTATTTGATATAGTGGAATCCTAACATTTATATAGACAAATTGAGGATTTATAAAGACTTTCCCCTCCTTTTATCTCTTGATAATGGTTGAGTAACTAAAATTGCTCTCCCTTTGGTGAATGTTCAAGCAACTATGCACTTAAAAAAAATCACATAACGACGACTGATCTCATTCCCATTTTATAATAATCATGGTTATGATAAGTGTTTGCACCTCATTCCTCAAAAGGTCTTGATATGAATTTCAACCCATTGATTCGTTAATGATCGAATGATGGATACGATTTATTTCTCCAGTGTGGCTTCATGTTGGGTGGGTGAGCGATATTTCACAATGAGCATTGGCCCATAAATTAGATGGTTAATAAGCATTATTTCTTCTTGGAAGAGGGTTTACCATAACTTTGTACTCAAATTCTCTACAATGTGTAAACTTGTTGTAGTTTAATTCCAATGTGGGAAACCTTCATTGACTCAACCATCACCCCTTGACCTCTCATGGAATTAAATAAACTATGGGTAGAATTAAATGAAATAACAATTGAATGGAAATTTCTTTTTTTCGGTTATGCAATATTATTTATATGTTAGGGATGCTCCTGCATTACACCCTTATGGTAATTGGAACTTGGGAATCTTGCTCATTTGGTGGATGTCATAAAAATTGTAACAATCTTCCAAATTGATCAAGATATTCTTTTCAAATCCATGTCACCTCATCCAAACGCTTTCCCTTCGAAAAAACTAAGTACTCTGTGTACTCTTTCCTCTTCTTCCTTCCAACAACAATATGCCAATTTAAGATCTACTCCACTTCATCTTCAACCAAAATGTCTTATTCATAATTTCTTAAAAAATTCTTTTAGCACTAGTTTCTATCATTTAAACCTATACTTCCTACTAAAATTTAACAACCTAAATAAATTATTAAGTATAGACCTTTTTAGCACTAATTTCTATCATTTAAACCTATACTCCCTATTAAAATTTAACAACCTAAATAAATTATGAAGTATATAAAAAATCATTTAAACATATAAAAATTGATATATTCTACTCCATTTGATTACAAATCATAATATTACCTTCCAACCAACTCCTAAGGTACTCTTATTCTCTTTAAACCCACCATGATGTATAATATGAACAATCAGAATAAAGAAAAACATCAATGTGAAAGAAACAAAATCTAAATCTAACTTTCTCTATCTCCTCACCTCCAAACACAAAAACCTTGCATATCAATCATATAAATAAACCCACTCAAACATCTACAAACACACATATACAATTAAAATTAAAGGAATATAGATAATGACTCCACACTGTCACATCCAAGTATAGCTTTAGAATCGTTCGCTCTAAGTTATGCTAATCCTAATGTTTAGAACATCTAATCTCTAGTTATAATTGATGATTGTAAACATAGGTATGCTTGGTACATTGAAATACTAGATTCCCCTTCTCGGAAGCTTTCTCTCAAACCAATGTTGCTCCATAATGTATACTGTAATATTTGTCACAATTTATTTCTTTCTCACATGAACTCATAAACTCATAAGATACTCAGAGTCCCACTTTCTAAAGCATTACCTTCCTAACAAAACTTATTACTATCGTTATATAATATATTAATATGTTGTCGAAGAAATTACTAATTCATGACATTTATTATTATATTATACTAGGTCATTTGTTGTCGTTATATAATATATTAATATGTTTTCGAAGAAATGACTAATTCATGACATTTATTATATTATGTTATGCAATTTGTTGTTTGACAAGTTAAGATGATGTGAAGATGATTTCACATAACTAGTTAACTAGACCTTTGACAATGTTGGTGATAGCATTGACTTGGCATTCCATCTATAGCGTAGATTTAATATATATATATAAGATTCACAAAATTTATATTTGTTTATAATTTTAATATAAAATTTATATTGGGTATAATTAAATAAAAAACAAATAAATTAATATTTATAAAATAAATATTCAAAATCATTATGTGATCCATAATATCATAATACCCAATAATATTGAAATACGAACTGATTATAAATAAATTTATCAATATCATTTAAATAACATTTTCATGACGTATTACTTTATCTAAGCAAGTGGTATATAATATTTGAATATCATACTATCCAATAAAATTGAGATACAAATTTATAAAAAATCAATGATTATAAAAAAATTCATCTATATCATTTTAATAACATTTTTATGGGTAGTACCTTATCTAAGCGAATGGGACATAATATGTGAATATCCAGTAAAATTTTGATATAAAATTATAATAAAGATCAATTATTTTAAATAAAATTAATAAGTATCATTTGAATAGATTATTAATAATTCCAAAAAAGCTAGCATTTTCTATCTCTTCTTTGTTACAAATATACACCATTAAACTAACTACATAAAATATAATTCTCCGTAAATGTAATCTCAAAAGAATAAAAAATTAAAGAAATTATTTTTATTCATTATAAAAATTAATTAATATCTTCTTAAAAACAATATTCATATAAAATTACAATTCCAAAACAATAAAAAATAAAAATAAATTATTTTTATTAATTATAAAAATTAATTAATATCTTCTTAAAAATCAATATTTATATAAAATTACATTACAAATAGACACAATTTTCTCCCTTCAACACTTAGCATCTTAGTGTTTTTCATAAAGTATTACCTGTACATAATATTTGAATATCATAATATCTAATAAAATTGAGATACAAATTTATAAAAACAATGATTGTAAATAAATTTATCTATATCATTTTAATAACATTTTCATGCTGTAGTACCTTATCTAAGCAAATGGTACATAATATTTGAATATCCAATAAAATTTTCCAATAAAAAGTCGATCCATTTGTCTCAAGCAAGGTGATGCGAATACTAATTTCTTCAACAAGTATGAAAGTTTCATGAAGAATTTTAATTCTATTTGGGACCTCAAGGATTCTAATGGAAAGGTTATTAATTCACATAGGACTTAGAAAGGGTTTTTTTTCTTTATTGAATCTCTTCTATGTTCAAGGATCCCAAATGTTCAAACATTTCTTCTCAACTTGATGTGATCAAACATTACCCTCTCTTGTTCTTTGAAGAACAAGGGAATCATGTAGGTAGGGAAGTATCAATGGAGGAACTGGAGGGTGTCATAAAAAAATTGGTCAAGGAAAAAAGTTGTGGTCTAGATGGTTGTACAATGGACCTTTTTTTGCCTTTATTAAACTGATGGGTTTAGATCTTCTTCAAGTGGTGGATTCATCTAGGATAAATGGGGTTGTTTCTGGAGCTCTCAATGCAAAATTTATATTCCTCATTCCTAAGAGTTCCAAGGCTCTTTCATTTGATGATTTCATACCTATAACACTCTATAACTTGATCTATAAAATCATCTCAAAAATCATCCCCAGAAGAATTAAGACAAAGCTGGAAGAATGTATCTCTAGAGAGAAATTCGGGTTCTTGGACAATAGGCATATTTTAGATGCTATCGGGGTCTCTCAAGAAGTTATTCACTCCAACAAACAAAATAAAAAGTTTGTCATTGTACTTAAGATAGACCTTACCAAAGATTATGATGAGGTAGATTGGGGTTTCCTAAGGTTTGTTTTGCTTCAGATTAGGCTCCCCTTCCATGTGATTTAGTGGATTATGGCTTCTGTATCCTCTACTTCTTTCTATGTCCTGGTGAATGTAAATCCTAATTCTTTCTTTAATAACTCAAGGGGGATTTGGCAGGGATTCCCTTTGTCCCATTTATTGTTCCTAACTGTTACGAAGGGACTTAGTAGGATGATAAGGAAGGCTAAACTAGATAATGCCTTGGTAGGTGTAAAAATCACTGCTCATTATAATATATCTCATTTGATGTTTGGTGATGATGTCCTTTTGTTTGGATATGAATTGTTGCTGAATGGAAATCTATGCATGTCATCTTGCATTTTCTTTGTAATGGCATAAGAATGGAGATAAGCATCCATAAGTCTTGTTTCTTGCAGCATGACGTGGAAGATACAGTCTTGTTACAGATCCAATAGTTATTTCCTTATAAAGTTGAGGAACTGGTGAATGGTTTTAAATACCTGGGCTATTACCTCAAGCCCAATCATTATTTGAAAGCTAACTGGAACTAGATCCTAAAAAAAGGATAAAAGAATTATTTGTTGGGTTTACAAATGGCTTTCCCTAGGTGGAAGACTTGCTCTTTCGAAGGTATTTTTGATGAGTCTTTAAATGTATTTATCCTCCTTTGCAAAAATTCTTGTCTCTATCATTCATGATTAGAGGAAGAGGATGATTTGCTTTCTTTGGGTTGGTAGTTTGGACAAGCATAAATTACATTTGGCTAGTTGGGAGAGCATCTCTTTACCCAATTCCCTGGGGGGTTGGGGAATTAAGAATTTGTATTATTTTAATGATTCTTTATGTGCTAAAATTCTATGGATACTCGAGAGGATTATTTGGATAGGGTACTTGGAAAGACATCTTACATGTTAAATACTTAAATAATGTGTCTTTGGTTCATTGGATTTGGTATAGGAGAAAATATGTGAGCGATGCTTCCAATTTATGGCTTGGTTTTATGAAGGTGTACGTACTCATGGATAGGCGTTGGGCTAGGCTGGAAGGTGGGGAATGAAAAAATGGTGCACTTGGGTGTAGACCCATTCATTGGGGGTGATGAATTTTACAAACTTTCCCATTCTCTCATTTCTCAATTGGCAGAAGTAGCCTTTGTTTTAGAATGGCTTATGTTAGAAATAAGTTGGACCTCTCCCACTCTTATTGGTATTCTGCTGAAGATTTGAACTTGTCTACGTATTTTTCTGGTGAATGGAAACAGTTTGTTGATATACTCAACCACTTGGGCATTAGGCTCAATGATAAGAAGGACAAGTTGGTCTAGTCCAAAAGCAACCTGCAAATGATCAGATCATTGCTAAGTGTGCTTATGACTCAATGGAAGTTGATCTGGTGATTTCTACTGGTTGTTGGTCGTATAAAAATATTTTGTCCTAGAACCTGCCCCTAAACATTATATGTTATGTATGGTTATTCCTGTAAAATAAGATACCTACTTGGGACAATTGTATTTCCAGAGGTTATATGTGGCCCAATATTTTCTCTATGTGTATGTTAAATTTGAATTTGTACGTCTTATTTCTTAAATTGTCCTTTTTCTATAGTTGTTTGGGATGAGTATATTTCTCTGTTACAAATTTCCTATAATTGGAAGCAAGCTTCTTTTGAAGAATCTTTGAAAGATTCACTACAAGGAAAAATCCCTCTAGCAAAATTTATAGAGGAAGCCCCTAAAAAAAGAGGTTGAAAATCCGTTTATAGCGGAGATTTCTAGTGGAGGCGAGTGGGTAGAGGTCTTTTTTTGGTGCATTTACCACCAAAACGCACCAGTGCATTTCTAAACATAATGCATCGCTGCGACATGAAATTATATCACACTACGATAGAGAAAAACTATCGATAAAAAAAATTTAAGTAAAAACTTGTATTATTAATACCTGTTGAGCGGTGCGTTAATAGATACTACATGCACTGGGGTGTTATACGATAAAATCCCTGATGCATTTAATAGATGATAATGCACCACATTATCAATATATTTTTTAATAGCAAATCTAGTAAACGGTGCACTAGATAACCATAAACACACCATTGCGTGTGTAATTAATAAACACATTACTTGTTACTATAATAAAATTCATTGTAAAATCCGTTAAATTTTTATTAAAAGACTCTCCTTTATGGTGTGTCGAGTTACTCTGCGCACTAGTGTGCTTTATTGTAGGCCACACCATGACAAAAAAAAATCGATTAAAAAAAAAAATTTGAAAACACACATTATTTTAATATCCTTAAAGCGATGTGTTACTAGATACTACATGCAGTGGTGCATTTTACAATAAACAACCCAATGAATTTAATAGACGATAATGCACCACGTTATAAATATATTTTTAATAGAAAATATTGTAAACAATGCACTAGATAATAGTAATGCACCGACGTGTTTATTTCACAAACGCACCGGATTTTATTATAAAAAAAAATCAGTGCAAAACCCATTAATTTTTTTATAAAAAACCCTACTATTTGGTGTGTTGGGTTTATTGTGCACACCGGTGCGCTTTATTGTCATCTGCATTGGAACAAGGTTTAATATAAAAGAAAACTGTGGGGTAAAATTCATTTTAACCCTTCTTAATGCATTTTTTTCCCAAGTGCACCGAGGCTTTACCTTACCCACTTGGACACCCTGACATCTGTGGTCCACGTGGACACATTCTTCATCTATATTGGCTACTGCTTATTGTTTGAATTTTGACAAATGGTGGTGAAAATTCAAATTTTCCATACATTTCCAAGATGCCTCTTCGATGGGCCATTAAATAGTTAAATTGATTCTTACTTCATAATTTAATTTTTTAATGGAATAATTTTTAGAATTCAGACTTAATTTGTTTTATTTTTGAAAAAAATTAAAAATTTTGCACAGTGTGTTCAATCCATTTTCCTTGCATCGACTTGCGGTGCACCCTGTAAATTGTTACAGACTGCACCGCAAACGGTGCGAGGAAATGGCTCGAATGCACTGGGCCACCATTGAATTTATACAAAACATAAAATTTGTAAATGGTGCGTTCAATATTTGGGAGCATCAGTTATCCGTTGCACTTAAATATATCGAATGCACTGGTTAACAATTCCTTATAAACGAACAGTTAATTTATACAGTGCAGCTAGGGCATGTCATTGCACCAGTCCCAATGCTTTGATGTGGCATAGGTGCACGAAGAATAAATGCACTGCTACACCGTAAAATTCATATAGAACGTAAAAATGGTAATGAGTGCGTTCAATATTTTAGAGAATCAATTGTCGAGTGCTCTTAAATATAACTAATGCACCAATTAACATTAGCTTATAAATGAACAATTAAATTGTATGGTGTTCCTGGGGCATGTAACGATACCAGTACCAGTGTGCTTATGTTCCATAGGCGCACCAGAAATATATTTTAATTCCATATTGACAATTGTTAATCAATGGCGCATTTGGTTTACATAAACTCACCATTTACATTGCACTTACTTGAACTAAACGCACTGACACCATTTGATTTAACAATTTTAGAAAAATATAATGACGGTGCACCCATGTCATGTTAGTACACTGGTGTTGGTGTTCTGACATGACATGGTTGCACTGTCATTAGATTTTTCTAAAATCGTTAACAGTGCATTTAGGTAATTAGAAGCACCAGTGCACTAACGGGATTTAGGCACACTATTAAGTACATTTTATAAATTGTTCCGGTGCATCAGATATTTAACACACACTTTAAATAAATTTTAAATATATTAAAATATAGTAGCGGTGTTGTAGGATTATTATAGCACACCATTAGTTGTGTATTTGGTTAACTTAAGCACTGTATGATGTGGATGTATGTTATTTAGGTGCACCAGTGGTAACAGTTTATTTTTTGCAGAAAAATTTATTATTGTTGTTATTAAATAGGATTTTAATTGTATGAAATACGTGAAATAGATATGTGAGCGATGACAAGGTTCTAAATAGGAGAGTGCGTAGTTGGATCTGTACAACATGGTCAAATAGTGAGAAACTAGGGATATTGAGAGGGATTGTACCCTTGCCCCATTACTTCTTAGAATAGAGAGATATTGAGGATTGTTGGCCTCCTGAAGTTCTATGATGAGGCTACATCACTTAATGGTAACCCTTCATTGCTATGTCATTCCATCCGATGTTGGGATTATCATAAGCAGGCATTTCGTGTTAGTTCCAGTTAGTGGTTCCAACCCACTCAGGAGAATATTTATTTCATCACTGAGTTATCTAGGAGAGGGGAGAATTTACTCTAGTTCACCCATGTCTGAACTAGTTCTACAACAGAGAGTCACCTAGCTTACTCTCTTAGATATATCAGTGATGTGGTCATCCATCTGTTTGATTTTCAGGTGAGCAGTGGGCAGGTTAGGACCTCTACTTTTGGTCAAGAGGAGGTTAGGTGTCTCTCTCGTTTTCTTATGATGCTAGCGCACTCCACTAGTGATGGGAAGCGTATTAGTTTTCATCTATTGTATTATGTTTACTCTTTACTGCGGAGACCTAGATGCATTAGATGGTATGCCATTTTTTTGCGGCATTTTTGTTATGCTTTGGATAGATGTCATGTAGTCATTGATGGGAGGTCCAACTTCCCTTTCGGTTCAAAGCTTTTTTGTTTAGTTTTTGAGAGTTTTCTGGCCACCAGGACATCATTTGAGTGCCTACCTCCTAGGCCAATGACCGAGGTGTGTATGCACATTTGGGGGAAGATGATGCCAAAGAGGGGGGAGCCTAAGTTCTTAGTTGTGTAGATTTTCTTTTAAGGGTGGTGTGATTTCCATTTTTGCAAGTGTCTGTGATTCTTTTCTGCAAGAGTGATTTTATTTATACAGCGAGTTTAATTCATTTTCCAGATTATAGTTAAATTTTGGGTGTTGTTAGAACCCCCGCTTCTACTATTCCAATTGTGAATATAGGATTACCATCAATATGGATTCAAGAATGAACATAAGTTTGGAAGAAATCTCTCAAATCCTAGCAGCAACTGGGATTTCCTCTTCTCGGGAAGAGCACATCTTGACAGCAGTCAAAAAATTATCCACCTCTCAAGAAGTGAAAGAAGAACCAACACTCCATGAGTCACATATATCTAATGGGGAGAAATCATTCGAACACGAGATCGAGGAGGCCAAAGAGGATATGCAGTGTGATCTAAACCAAGAAGGGAATCAAGAATATCATAGTTCTATTGAAAGATGGTTCGAAGTAGTTACCAGGTCACATCATTCTTTCATTCTTCCTTCCTTATTTGTATCATATTATTTCCTGTAGCTGGCCTCTCACAATCTCATATGATTTAAATTACATTTTTCAAACTTGAGGGTGAATATGTTTATAATCCTGTTATGCATGTGGTTACATTGGAAATATGCATACCCTTGAACAATTTTTATATTTCCAAGTAGAATAGGGTAGGATAGAATAACAGAATAATACCATGCTTTTATTTTTTAGTTTTTATTTTCAAATAAGTATGCTCTCTTCCTGCGCCTTGTTGCAATCTGGAAGATCAGAAAGTGGAAATATAAGGAATGGAAATGGGATGTTTTAAGGAGTGCTTTGGAATTGTTGACTATTTGAACAAAATGCTTAAATCATTTTTTGTATTCAATTTTCAAAATTTAATTTGTCTCTATTTATTACAAAAATCTTTTCTAAATTTTTTTTACAGTAATTAGATCTAATCAGGTTTTTGGAATCACTCAAAAGAGACATCGACAAAAGGAGATAGTCTAAGCTGTGCCACTACCGACAGGTAAAAATGTATTTTATTTTTCCTTGAATTTGTTTCATTAAGCACTATTTATGAATTGTTGATCTCATGTTTTATTGCAGATTAGTGCTAAGTATTTTCATGTTCGAGGACAATAAAAAATACTACTTTATGTAAAAGTGATTTTTAAAGATCACAATCTTTTGAGAAAAGCGTGTCTCAATGAAATCTTGAAGGAGCTAAGATCATAACACCTGTCATACAATTTGTTGCCAAAAGACAAAAGAAACCTCTCAAGAAGTCAACTGTGCTATGACATATTCATTCACTTTCCTCCTTTCAAAGCCCTAAAAATCCATTCATGTCCAAGTCCCAATTTCCACTGCTTATGTAGTGAACCTTAACCTTTTTATTTTCTATCACTACTACATCATGACTTCACATATACTTTCCATTTCTGAGTTTCATGTTGGTTCTATTTTTCACTATGATTCTTCACAATCATTTATTTTGTACTCGTATTCGATGATGTGGAATTCATTAAGGTCCACCTTCCAATGGTCTTGTCCCATAGACTCCAACACATCATCTGGGATTGATATTAGGGTTTTATAGTGCCCTAGGATCTGCATGAATCAATAGCAGATTTCCTTGTTGTTTATCATGGGGATTCATCAATGCCTCTTGATATTTGACAAATCTTATAGGTGACTCGACTCCAGTGCATTCATTCGTACCTGTCAAGATGGACTAACGTACTTTACAGCTCACTGTCATCAAAGGTGAGTTGCTTTACATTGGTTAACGACATACATTAATGGCCGATAATCCAATGATTTCTTTCCACGCTCGACTTCAACACATTCATTTGCATGGTAAGAATTGTACCTCAGTTTTGTAGCAGCTAAATATTATGTGATCTAATGGTTTCAACAGTGACTTGCAGCACCATTTTTTCCAACAATTGTGTAGTTCTTTTCCATTTTCTTCCAACAGTTAGCAGTCTTACATGCAGCCAGCAAAATACAGTTCGGATCAGATTCAACCTCATTCAGTTTCAGCTCTCATATACATCTATTTGAGTAGCAGATTGGCCTACATAGCTCCAACAAACATCAGTCCATCCATGCCAATCAAATATTTCTTGGAGGTAAAATAGCATGAGTTTTTATTTATTAAATATTTAGGAAGATGTCATGAAAACCACTATGCATTCTTCACTTCTATTTTCATTTTTTATACATTCTTCATTACCTATCATAACCATACAATCTATTATCCATTCACTCCCATCATTTCCCACTCAATCCTAAGCCCTCACTTTATTTGAACCAAATCATGATTTTATTCCTAACATCTCCTACATTCAAGCATAAGAAGATGCCTTACTGCTGCCATACAAGAACCAACAATGATAAACGATGCTTTGTTTCCACATAAAAACCAATAATGAGAAGAAATAAAGCAACTGATACACATGCTACAGAAATTATTGGAAAATATGATAGGATGGACAAAAGAACCTACAATAAAACAAGCTATTGTAGAAGCCATTCTTACATAAGAACCTACTTGTATACAAACACGGTGGAAATGGAGGTCTGATTTCTTTGGTTTGTTTGCATGGTTCACTGGTAGATATGATTGTTCACATCTTTGAATCTATTGTGAACAAAGATTAAGCTGATATTACTCTAATCCCCCACATATGTATCATCATGGACCTCGTGGTTTCCTTTTCACTCAAACATACACCAGAACATGGTATTTTGCTTCATAATTTTATGGTCATATTATTTCTTGAAGGTTGTTCTTTCCAGATTTGGGAATTTTTATGCATGTGGGCACTACAAATCTTCTATGGCTGCAAATTGAATCATACATTATGCTCCAACTCTATTATCAGGAAATGATGCATGAGGACATGCTTTTCATTAAGTTTGGAGGAGAAGGATTATTGTGCACTCTATGATATTTTCATTACTGAACATTCAATGCATTAATATGATACACACAATATTATTTTCATCCCTAGACTGAGGCGGCTTAAAATTTAGTTGATGAAGTTAATGATTATATCATATGTTGTGTGTTGCAAAAGTGCATATGCTTACACGCAATTAAGTGAAGATAAGGAGTAGTCCACAAGTGCATGCATGTTCTAGCATTGAAAGAGAAAATTGCAATTGTTACTTTCAGACCAGCAGGTAAAACAAAATATCAGTATATGTTCAAAATTCAGAGCAACATGAAGATTTTGGCAGAGACAAACGAGTTGGATCATTTACCTTGAATGGAAGTGAAATCAGATTGAATGTTGCAACCTGTAGGTAATATTGTTCTTTCTTTTACAAGGGAAAGATCTACTACAGGAAAATCCAAGTGAGGCAGATAACTAGCTGAAAATGCAAATTGTTGGTAAGCTCAAAATTTTACCAAATTTCCATGACAATCCTATATTTCCAAGATCTGATTTGCAAGTTGATCAATGGGTATTCAAAGCACTTTGGAACATTATTTTTTTGTTTCCTTCATTCAACAGTGAGAAAGATTGAAAAATTGTTGTGGTTGCAATAGGGTTTGTCATACCTCATGGGTTTCTCAAATTGGATGTATTAAAGGATTTGATTACTGGAGCTTGTGTGCAATCGATTTGTTGGTTGCATTAAGAAATGGGTTGCAAAGATTAAACCATTTATTTGCAAATATTATGAGCTAATTTCCTATAGCAACTTGTTTTCTTTGTCAATCAGTGCCACTATTCTGAAGATGAATGTATTTTCTGACCTGTAGTTATTGGAATTCTCAAGCAACAAAAGCATAGTGGACAGACAAAAGTTATCCTTAGTTTTCATTTATGATGGAATAATGGATGAGAGTGTCTTATCAAACAATCTGAATGCACATGAGTATAAAACATAGACATGAGTTCATATTTGCTTTTTGTCCATGCATTTTTCTTCATACACCTCTTAGTATTTTGTTGAGACAGTCAAGAGTTGAATTGGGCCTTTGAATTATGCTAAACAAATTCTATGATCTATAACTGCAGGATGAATTTCTTAGAACGATGGCAAGATTTGTTGTTTTCCTAAGCGCTCTCTAAATGGTGAGGACAGATTCAAAGCTAAAATTCACAAGTTTGCGCTATCTTGAGGATACTTTGAAGCATTCATAGTTGGTACACCAAGAACGAACAAATTAAATTACATATGATGCTGGGCTGAAGGCACTATTATACAAATGACTTGTGAATTTGGGATATCAACAGTATGTTTCTCTTTTTGCCATAATTTCTCTTGCTAATAGTATGGCTGAGATTTTGTATGAATTTAATTTGTATTATTAAAGGATTGCATGCTCTATTTAAACCAATATAATCAACTAGTGACCTTCAAGCTCAACACTTGATGTGTAATCTGTGATCAGTGGGCACCCAGGACATCAAAAATCATGATGGCTAGTTCATGTTTTATTCATACACATTATTAAAAAAACAGGGCATAAATTGAAGTGGGCATATCTTCCAAACGGTGATCTAGGTCTTCATGAAATTGGGTGAGTAGATGCACCAAGTTCATATGAACAATCCCTCAAAGTTTCAGTTAACCTAGCAAGTAATTTCTGAGAAATCAAGCATAGTCACCTAAAGCCATTTTGTCTATATCTCGAGATTCATGCATTAGATGGATTTGATTTTTGGTGAGTAGAAGCATTGTGGTGAGAGGAATATACTCACCCATTTTCAGAGAAAAAAAAAAAAAAAAACTTCACGGCTTTCGAGAAAATGACCATCATCATCTACAACCAATTTGCATTTTTCTCGAAAAACGTGATGTGGGTATCTTTGATTTTTTGTGTGGAGATTTATTGGACTAGTAAAAAATTGCTTGCGAAATATCAGGCAAACCCAGTTTGTATTTTGTGAGATATTGGTTTAGGAAGTTTGTTGAAACACCGGTTGAAACACCTGTAGTGGCTTACTTGTTGATACATGGTTTATTTGCTTATATCTTGGGATCAGTGAACTGAATTGTCATGATTTTTGGTATGGAGAAGCATGAGAACAATATGAACATGCCTTGACAAAATTCAACAAAATCCACTTTTTATTTTGTGAGAAAATGATTCATAAAGTTTGTTGAAACAGTTACTGAAACTCCATCAGAATTGCTAGAAATCACTTGAGAGATACTTTTGAACGTATGATGGCTATGAAAATGAAACATAAAGCTGCTAAGATGATGTGGATGACCTTATATTGAGAAATCATCACTTCTGGTGTTCATAATTTGCTTATGATGACATGTTTTGAGATTTTCTTTTCATGAGAAACGCAACAATCACTGTTTGAAGAAGTTTCAAGTATTATTTGGAAAGAAGCATCATATTCCATTAGCATCATCGGTGAGCAAGCAGAGTGGTTTTGGTCACTATGCATGGTAAAATGAAAGCAACAATCAAATGAGTCCTTCTAGTTTGGATACTACATAGGTATTGGGTTGCATGAGGACATGCAACAAGTTCAGTTTGGAGGAGATGTTGGGTCACAGATTTGTCCCTATTTTCATCACCTAGCAACATCTATTTCATCCCTTTTCTTCATATTATTACCCATTTATCATTCCATTTTCAATCCATTTGCTGTAACTGCCCGTAAATAGCATATTACTTCCATTGATGCTTTAGTGGTTAATAATGATTATTTTCCTTTATTTTTTACGAATTGAAGACTATTATGAATGATTTTATTGATGATGGTTTAAGAAGCAATCTCTTATGCATCACTCATGGTTCAAGCCTCCAAAGTTGGCATGCTAGTACACATCCACATGGAAATTCACCACATGATTTCATTCCTAAGATTGATTATGTGGATTTGTGATATTGAAATCATACACATGTCCAACATGGTATCCTCTAGCTCATGATCAAACGGCCTCAACCCAAAATGCATGTCAAATAAGAACACATTGATTTGTGTTTCAATTTGCGGCCAGATAAAGCAGAATCTCGAAATTCCAAGATATGGGTTTTGTGCGTAACGACCTCAATTACTTGGCTTGTGAGGAGATTGCCAAAACCAACCATAGTTTTAGAGATATGCCTGGTTCTCTAATCATGTAATTCCTAGATTTATAGTTACGTTCATGTTTCAAATTAGCAAATTTGTTAAAACAAATTCCAAGTTGGGAATTTAGTTCCTCATCCTCATGAAGGATTTTTATGTATAAATATGTAATCAATCTCATAGGGGAGTGGAGAGCAAGCAATGTTATGCTGTAAAATTTGATCTAAAATTTGTTGTAATAATTTCATTTTGATAATACATTCTAGCAGTTTCTTAATTCTGGAGTTGTAGACTTTCATTGTGGAGATCCAGCTCTGCTCAGTGGAGGAAGGGCCCTCTTCCATGAGCATATGATGATAGTGTTGATTGTAAGTGTATTATTGTGTAGATTTTTTTATTATTTAGTTCATGTTTTCATTCATTATTAGATTTATCATTGTTGTTTTCCTATTAATTCATTTTGATAGATCGTTGGCTAACATAACACTTCTTTTTTATTTATGTAATTAGATCTTGCTTCATAAGAGTTGATTTTGTTTGAAGAATGATTAGATTTACAGTGTGGCTTGATGAATAGAATTGGGTTTTGATTTCTTTTCAAGAAGGTGTCATCTAGTTTATAATGAGTTGTGATTTCATACCAATAGATCAACAGTGTGAGGTAGAAATTGTGCTTGCATATATATTGCACGATAGCTTTGAAAGAAAAGACTTCCTTGGGTTGACAATTTATGTTTTGGGAGTTTCAGCTATTTATTTAATTAGACAATTAATCTTCCCAACAATCCCTACAAGAATTCCAAGAATTCCCCCGTATCCTGAGCGATTAACTCTACATAAAACAACGGAACAACCATTTTTAACCTTCTGGGGGAATTGAAGAACCTTTACATTCTGATTCCATTGTTGCAAGCCCTACATGATGTACCAATTTATGCCAAAACTGTTAGAGATTTATGTGTAAAGAAAGCATGAAGGAAACCTAAAGATCCTCTGATAGTTCGTGTGGTGGGAAAGTTGTCTGAATTAATGATGGGGAAGGTCCCCGTGGATAAATATGATGATCCTGGCAATGCCAATGTCACAGTACATATTCGGTACACTGAGATTCCTAATGTTTTAGTTGATTTAGGGGAAACAATAAATTTAATGACCATTGAAACCGTAAAGAAGTTGGGGCTTACCAATCTTATACCAACCCCTAGAGTGCTAGAACTGGCTGACAGATCCACAATTAGACTTGAGGGAATTTTCGACAATTTAGTGGTTTCTGACGATTCATGGGAATACCCTGCAGACTTCCTTGTATTATAGCCTAAATCCCAGTTTGGGGGACATCCACTGATTCTAGGTAGACCCTAGTTGGCTATAGTAGACACGTATATCAGCTATAGATCAGGATCCATGACGATCTTTGATGGGACCGATACTAAAAAAATGACCATTTATCCTCTAGCAAAACCCAGTCTAGATGTTGAAACTCCTCTATGGGTATATTTGGAAGAAGAAGAGAGCACGCAACCTCTTCTCACTATAGGAAGGGCCTTGAATTTCAAAAATGAAACTGAAGATGACACTATCAGCAGTTTCATTAGAGAACCAATGACAGTTTCCAGACAAGCATATCAAATTCTAGATAATACCTCGAGTGAATGTGAACAAGAATATCTTACTAAGGAATTCCTTTCTAAAAGTGTTGAAACTGTTCCCTTGATTGAAAATTCAAAGAGTATCCCAATAGAAATCGATCCTAGAAAAACTCTAAATGTTAACCCCAATCTCACGCTGAGGAATTGGAACGTCTAATTACACTCCTGAAACAACATAAAGAAGTCTTTGCGTGGGAGTACACTGAAATGAGAGGTATTACCTATGAGTTATGTACTCACCACATTTACATTAAGAATGAATGCTGTCCCATATGCCAGCCCAACGCAAAACGAACCCAATTTTAAGGGATATTGTGAAGGAAGAGATTCTAAAGATTCTAAACGCAGGATTTATTTACCCTATTTTGGACAGTGAATGGGTTTCCCCATTAGTTATTGTACCTAATGAAAATGGAAAATGGAGGGTCTGTGTGGATTACCAAGAATTGAACAAAGCAATACAAAAAGACCATTTCCCCTTGCCATTTATTGATTAGGTTTTGGATACCCTGTCCGGTAAAACATTCTTCTATTTTCTAGATGGCTTTAGTGGGTATAATCAGATTCATATTTCCCCTGAAGATCAAGATAAGACTACCTTCACATGTCCTTTGAGTACTTTTCCATATAGGGTACTTCCTTTTGGATTATGTAATGCACTGGTTACGTTTCAAAATGTTGTAATTGGAATTTTATCTGAAATGGTTAATGACTGTACGGAAAATTTTATGGATGACTTCACTCCTTACGGTATTAGTTTCGATGAATCTTTGCATAACTTGGAAAAGGTCTTAAAACACTGTGATCAGACTTTCCTATCTATTAGTACTAATAAATGTCATATGGTAATGAGTGAAGGTGTAGTCCTTGAGCACTTCATATCTACTGCAGGAATACAAGTTGATCCTGCTAAAATAAAGGTAATTGTGAATATCCCTTTTCCTAGTACACAGAAAGAGGTACGTAGCTTTCTTGGACATGCTGGTTATTATAGACATTTCATTGAAATTTTTTCTAAGCTAGCATCTCCTCTATTTAACTTACTGATGAAGGATGCACAATTTAATTGGATAGATGCATGCCAAACAATGTTCGCAGAATTGAAGAAAATATTATATATAGCACCCATTTTGCGTGGACCCAATTGGGCCTTACCTTTCCGTATTTCTTCCGATGCTTCTGATACCGGTATTGGGGATGTGCTGGGACAACAAGAGGGCCATAATCCTTATGCTATTTATTATATCAACAAAAATTTGGCCCCTACTAAACTGAATTACATAGTAACGGAGAAGGAATTACTTGCGGTCATTTATGCCATCAATAAGTTCAAGCACTATATCACTGGGTACTCTACTTTTTTGCATACCAATCACTCAACCATTAAATATTTAATGAATAATCCTGTTACTAATGCTCAAGTGACTAGGTGGTTGTTGTTACTGCAAGAATTTGATATTACAATTATTGATAAACTAGGGAAAGAAAATGTTGTTGCTAATTTTCTTTCTCAACTAACCAATAATGATGATAATTCACCTGTCAAGGACTCCTTTCCCGATGAAAATTTGTTTGTAGTATAAGTTCACTCACCTTTGTATGCAAATATTTCTACTTATCTTCCTGTAGGGAAGCTTCCAGCTCATTTATCAAAAAGGGAAAGAAGAAGGATTGTTCAACAAAGTGCTTAGTATTGTTGGATAGAGGGGTATCTAGTTTACATTGGGATGGATTTGGAAATCAGACGATGTGTGAGGGAAGAAGGCATATCATGACGATCCCTATGGGGGACATTTTTATGATAAAAGGAATGGACATAAGGTGTTACGCATGGGTTATTTCTAGCCAACCCTATTTCAGGATGCAAGAAAGTATGTGCAAGATTGTGATAGCTGTCAAAGGATGGGTCATCCCAATAGATTGGATGAGATGCCTGTCCAACCACAATTAGTGTTGGAACCCTTTGAGAGATGGGATTTGGATTTTGTTTGGCCCATTAACCCTCCTTCAAATCAAAGAGTTGACATTCTAGTTTGCACAGACTATATGACTAAATGGGTTGAGGCCAAATTCCTAGTGAAAGCAACTGATCAATCTGTCATAAATTTCATATATGAAGAAATATTCACTCATTTTGGAGTGCCTAAAGAAATTTTGACAGATTGGGGATCACAGATTGTATCCCAAAAGATGGAAGCTCTTATACAAAAATATCATATTCAACATCGGGTAACTTCACCATATCATCCACATGCCAATGGCTAAGTGGAAAGTACAAAAAAAGTTATTGAAGCTATTCTTACAAAAATAGTGAAGAGTCATCATAAGGACTGGGCTGAAAGACTCCCTGAAGCACTATAGGAATATAAAACTACATGGCATAGCACCATAGGATTCTCTCCTTATGAATTGGTCTACGGGAAAAATGTTGTCTTCCTTGTGGAATTTGAAATTAAAACTTTGAGGATTGATTTGGAAGCAAACTTGGATTTAACATAAGCTCAAAAGGATCAGATGAATCAACTAAATGAACTCGATGAGAAGTGCGCAGTAGCGGTACATCAGAATTCAGTGATTCAGCAGCAACATTCTAAGTGGAACGATAGGTTTATTAAGAAGAAAACATTCTATGAAGGGTATTGGGCTCTACTATATGATTCACGGTTCAAAAAGGATTTTAAGGGTAAGCTGCGAACAAGATGGTTGGGGCCTTATGAAGTGGATAAAGTGTTCGATAATGGATATGTTCGATTTATCACAATCGACGAATATCAAACTCCACTATTTGCCAATGGTCATCAGTTGTGGCTTTACCATAAGCCTCTGTCTAGGCATGCCTTTTCCTCTAATGTTGCTGCTGATTCAAATTGTAAATTGGTACAGGAACAGGAATCTCTTCCTGTTTCTCCAACTCTTTGAGTTTCTTGCATAGTTTTCATAAGAAATTTTTTAAATAAATAAATTAATTTCGATTTTATTTCTTTTTCTGATTTAATTTTAATTTTTAGACTGCTTGATAGTTTTTATCTTCAGATTTAATCATTTTTTTTTCAAAAAATTGTGCACAGAGAAGAGACGCGAAGGACCTGGGAGGAAAGGAACAGTTGTAATGGGCCAATCGACTGCGAAATCATGGGAGGTCGTCTACAGTTGTTGGATAGTCATGGATCATAGAAAATGATTGTGGAGATTCTTCCAAAATTCTACCCAAACTCCGTAGATTCTATCGAAATTCCATTAATCCTATTGATGAGACTCCGCCAACTTTCTGCTGAAAATCCACTAGTTTTTCATCTTTTTTCCGAAACTTCGCCATTGTTATTGTTGACACTCCACAAAATTTCTACTGAAACCACGCAAACTTTCTGCCAAAACTCTGCCAATTTTTCATCCTTTTGCTGAAACTCTACCAATCCTACTCTTGAAACTCCGCCAACTTTCTATTGAAATTCTGCCACAGTTCTCTTTCAAATTTGGAGCCGATTTTTTTTTCAAATGTTCCCACTCATTAATACAATTAAAATCTGACATGGACATGTTCAATTCTCCAATAGGATAATGGTCAACCGACTTCTCGGATCCACGTGTGAAGTGATGTCTCCGTCAACTAATTTGACACCAAGGTGCACCACCTCACAATTCAATGCTTCAAGTATGGTAAGCGCACAGGTATGAACTCTAATCATGAATATGACTAGGCATGAATGGACAAAGTAATTATTATTATTCTGTTTGTATATCCATGTCCTCAAATTTTTTACCAACCCGTCCAATCACTACCATCTCTGCATTTATTGACCACTGTCAACCTACCCAATCCATGCGTCAATTTTCTTTTGCACGAGCTTATTCCATAATGCGCCAACTTTCCAAAAATACCAATGAACTCTCTATTGTTCATTGTTGTCACTGCATGATGCAACTCTGGCATCTGAATTGGGAAATTTTCATTCATATCATCTGGGATTATCAAAGAAAAGGAAGTATGGGGGGTTCTGTAGTTCGCCATGAGCCTGAGTTGATGGGTGCCCTACGCATAACTAGAGAAATTTTCAGCATCTTTGAGGAATCCAAATGGACCACATATTTTGAAAAGTTGAATGGATTTTATGGGGATATGGCATTATTGTTCGCCAAGAACTTAAGTGGCGATCATTGAGAATTCAGGGGTCTGAGGATCGATGTTTCAAAGCATGTGTTAGCAGAAGTCACAGGATTGTCGTCAACTAGGAGGAGATGGCTCGGGCGAGAGAGGCCCAGCCTGAGTGCAGTAGATGACTTCCTTAGAGCTGGGGAGAGCGTTCAACAAAAGGGACGTGGCAAAACATTGGAAAGTCTACCTCACCCTTGGGACCAAGTCGCCATATTCCTGAAAAAATACATTACATGTGAATGTAGGTGCAAATTTTTTTACACTTATGATTTCGTTCTACTCTCCCACCTCTGTCACAATGCATTGATTAACATGCCTTATTTTCTTCTAAAAACATTGCAAAACATGGAACATTATGCCTATTGGTTTCACCATCCTCAAGCCTCCATTACCAATCATTGCCTCATTAAACTGCTAATCCTGAGCTCCCTTGAGAGAAGAAATCAATCATGGGGACAATTTATTGCTGGGGTAAGGGTAGACCCTGTTCCCATAGAGGAAGAAGATAGCAGTGAGGAAGATGACGCATGGAGGTTGTCAAATATAGTTGGGGGAGCATGAAGATCCTGAGGAAGTTGGTAATGATCAAGAAGGGGTTTTAGTGGAAGCTGAAACTGTAGAGAGACTTCAAAATTTAAATCCCCATGATCCTATTAGAATCCTATCTCAACAAACAAAGGCCAACTTCGAGGAAAAGAGGGAGGAAATTGAAAATTAGACTATGGTAATTCATGAAATTGAGTCTTTTGCTGATGCTGGAACTGA
This sequence comes from Larix kaempferi, assembly GCA_027924585.1. NCBI lineage: Eukaryota > Viridiplantae > Streptophyta > Pinopsida > Pinales > Pinaceae > Larix > Larix kaempferi. The sequence goes on along the minus strand of BSBM01000286.1, from coordinate 15,756,560 downwards.
AGAAGGAAGAAATAAGTTAGGGGAGGGATCATAATCAAAGGCTAATTTCCCTTTCTCTATCCGAGTAGAAATTGAATCCTATGGAAGCTATTGAGTTAGATTCAAAGTAGGAAGAAGACACAGAAAGTAGGAGAAATCAGGAGATGGCCAAGGAAGTTTCTCTGCTCAAACCTGAAATCAATAAATGGAGATACCGTACTTCTCTATGTGAAGAAGGAATGGTTCCCCTGCATGAACATAGAAAATCCATTAAATCACTTAGAGAAAGATGGTATGAAGAATTATTCTTCAAGAAACTCCAATGGGAGAGTCTGTAGGAAGAATTGAAGGAGATGAGAAAATTAAAGGCCTTGAAACAGGAGAAATAACAATTCTATAATCTGATTGCTGGACTCTCAAGTTGCAGAGCTCCATCCCCATCCTATTCAGTATTTATGTATGAACATATGATTTGGTTTAAGCTTAAGGCTCTGAAGGAAGGGAGGCCCCATCAGATTGTTACAACTCCCCAATTCTCATAAAATTTTACTCAATGTGATTTCTCTGAGCACAATTTACTTTGTGAGTTGTATTTGGATGAATTGGCTTGTTTTATGGACCTTCGGTCTAATCCAGGTCCTCACATAGGTGACATTCACCTGAGGGAATTCACTTATTTTGTTACAAATCATATGAATTGGTGGCATGCCTCACAGACCATTCAAAAGAATGAAAGCACTTCCACTATCTCGATAAGGGGTGAACCTCAATCCCCTGTGGGCCTCGTTATAAGGCATAAGCGGCATCTCTCCTCTCCTCAAAAGACTAATTACCTGGCAACATTTCAACAAAGAGTCATATCTCGCCATGTCAGAATGATCTCACAGCAAGAACTCTTTGCAGTAGAAGGAAACAAGCAAAGGTGGGAGGCCTCTTCTGAGATTCTAACGACAAAGGATCCTTATTGTTTTGAAAACTTTAAATATGCTTTGTCTTGAGTACCAGAGTATGTAAAATGCATGTAGACATGTGGAAAAGAATGTTGGGGTTAAGGTTTAGGTTTCCACTCCTATGGTTGCTTGAAAGAAAGTACAAGAGAATCTACCAAATAACCAAGAAAGCAAAGAAGAAATGTTATTAACCATTGAGAAAATCCGTATCAGGCCTTGTTGATGCCTCGAATATCGCAGCATCAATCAGCAAGGGATTCTCCCCAGCGATCCCAATTAGATCGCCCATCGTTTGGTGTAGGGAATCAATCTGGTTAAGGGTTCTGGCTACCAGTTTAAATATTTGTTTATTTTGCACCGGTTGCGGCCCTATCCACCGTTTATATTTTTTATGTTTAAGATAATATGCATGTGCCCTAAATTAAATGCATCTGTTAAACAAATCTATTCTAAGTTAATTAAATATAAATTAACCTATCCTTATAAGAAGCAAATTTAAAGAATGAGTAATAAACTGGAAATGCACCCAAGAATTTCATAGATAGCTGTTAAATTAGAAAGAAGCATTTATAGCATAAATAAAGATTATCCAAGATAGCTTCGATAAAGATAAACATTCTATTACCCATTTAAAATAGAAATTTTGCAAAGGAAATGAAACCATTCATAGCAGAGAATTAATTCACAATAGCCAGGAAAGATCTCACAGGAAATGTATGAAAAATGCAAAAATAGTTCACATACAAGATAGAAATGTCCTATCACCTGCAAAAATTTCCTTCTATTCCCTTCTAATCAACTATATATAGCTTTACAAAATGTGCTAGGAGCTGCCACCTATACCCTAACTGTTTATATTCCTCTAATTTGTCTTGTAGTGCTAATATTACAAAAAAGAGAAATATCCCAATTAACTTTACAAAAAGGAACGGGGTTTAAAACCCACAATTCATTTTAATCATTCAAAGGTATACACATAAAATAGAAACCAAAGAGGCACATTAGCGAATGTGAGCTATCCCTGAGATGGCTCCTTGGTTGACTTGGGTGCTTATGGGACCATTGGTGTTGCTTCTACAACTAATGCTACCGCAGCAACTGGAACACTCTCTGAGGTCGAAGCTTGGTTGGAGGCCAGTTCCCTTTCTACATGTGCTATGTAATTTCCCCACCGAATCGCTTCCTTTACAATATTGATTCCAACCAGGGGAATCATAAATCTGAGAGACACTTCTTGCCTAGCAAGCTCTTCTACTATGATAATCATTTCTTCCATAGTGGCTCGGAGACTTTCTTCTAGGCAGTGTTTATGAATAGCAACCTGGCTGATAAATTGGTGCAGGTCTTCTGAAGTCAAGATGTCCAGCTTCTACACATATTCGCTTTCTTCCTTGAGCCCCTCACTCAAGTCAGATAAACGTTGTGCTCTATCTGGGAATTCTTTTATCCTTTGGGGCATGGCAATCTGACAACTTTCTTGTGTGGCTCGTATTTGAGAATACAAATTCTTACACTGCTTATAAGTAGCTAAGGTTACGGTGGCCAACTTCACTTTGCAATCCTTAGAATAATCCAAGGTGCGCACATCTTCTCTGTATTCAACAACAGACTTAAGGAGAAGAGTTGTTGGGAACTCTGATTTCCTTTCTCTCCACTCAATGTGTTTCTTAAACTCTCCATTGATGCATACATGCTTCCTCCTGACCTTGGTGGCTTCGACATTGATTTCCTTAACCTTGGCCATTATTGCCTTTAGTTTGTATATTTCCTCTGATACGAGTTCTTGGAAGACGTAGGTCCTTCTTAGTATTTCACAAGCTTGCTCATGGAAGGGGCTAATGTCTCCCATTTTTTTGTTTTCCAGCTCCAATTTCCGTTCTAACAATTTGTTTCCTTCTTGCAACTTTTCAATGTGTTCCTTCAGGTCGTCAATCTGCTAAACATTGTCAAACTTCTCTGATTCAAGCTTCAGGTTTTTATCTTCAAGTTCTCCCTTTTCTGCCTCTAACACCCTTACTTGCATTGCCAAGGCTCTCCTATCAGCTTCCAGCTGTTAAAGCGTTTCATTTAATTCTTCCTTTTGCGATGTGAGAGCATCATTCTTTTCGATCATCAAATTTTTATAATTTTGCTCTTTGAATAATGCCTCCTTGAACTGATGGGCTCTTTCTTTCTCTAGACTCAATTTATCCCCTAGTATGTGACATTGTGGGCAGTTGCTAGAACAGCAGACATAGAAACAGATGCCATGAACTGGGGGTCATGTTTGTTACCTTGCATGACTGTGGTTTCGTGCTTGGTGACGATATCTGGTTGAAAAGGTCTCTTCATCCTAGTCACCGTTTCTTTAACAATGGATTTCCTCTTTTTGTTATAAGTGAACTTATCCCATTGGGACACCTTGCTATTCTTGAATGGTGTAAATGGGACTAGTGGAAGGTTTCTTATGGGGGAATTCATATCCATGTCTTGTGCGCTTGGGATTTTGGGGTCAACATCCTCTTTGGATTTCCTTTCTTCTTCTTCCTTTCTTTGTACCTCTTCCTCCTACTCCCTTCTCAGTGTGTCATCTTCTTCCTGCTTCACATTTCTTTCCAATTTGATACTCTCTTCTTCTTGAATCCTATTTGCTTCAGCTTCAGCTGCTTGGGATCTTAAAGTCTCTTATTCTCAGAGTTTATCCTCTTTTGCGTTGTTGATTCTTTTCTTAGCTTCCTCCTGCTTTTTCTTGGCTTGTTCCTGGAGCCTTTGTTCTTCTTTAGAGAGAGTCTCAGTAGTCCCCAAGGTACCCTTTTCTCGCTGCTGATCTATTTTCTCCACAACATTAGAGCTCGATCTGGCTCCTCCTTTTCCAAGTTGACAAATCCATAGCTCAGTCATATTGCTAACCCCTCTATATGCTTCCTCCTCTTGATCATAATAGTTAGCATATTCAAAGGGAGTGGAGATTTCTTTGCAATGTTGTGCAGCTTTGCCTTGTCGATCATTTCTGTGAAAGATCTTTTCCCTAAAATGAAAGCTTTTCCACTCTACGACAAAATATTCTATAGTTGCAATTCCTGAGAACTTGTAGACCCCAACATAGAAAGGTAAAGGCGGGAAAGTAGACTTCTTGGCCTTATACAAGGCACTACCAATTCCATCAATGAAAACCTATCTTACTTCCTCCTTGTGGACTATATAATCCATAGCACACCTAGGTAGGATATACGGGGATTTGGAGCCTCCCTACATTCTTATGTAGGTACCTTCTGGCGAAAAATAGAAATCACCATATTTCTCCAAAACTTCCATGGCGTTCTAAGATAGGTAGTTGGGTTCTTCATTAAACATTAATTCATATAGGGGCATGATGAACTCCTCACAAATGAGTTTGTAATGCCTTTTGTAATTCTGAACCCAGTAAAACAGCGCCCGTACAGGTTGAACCCGCGATATAAAGAAAAGGTCAGAGAAGAAATTGATAAGATGCTCGTAGCTGGTATCATTGAGCCAGTAGAGGAAAGTGATTGGATTAGTCCTATGGTGGTAAAAGAGAAAAAGACAAAAGGTGAAATAAGAATCTGCATGGACCTGCGCAAGCTCAACGACGCATCAGCGCATGATCCATTTCCTACACCCTTTATAGACGAAGTGCTTGACAATGTTGGAGGACAAGAGGCTTACTCCTTCACTGATGGCTTTTTAGGATACCATCAGATCAGAATCCATCCAGAGGACTGCCATAAGACCACTTTTGCGACTAAATGGGGCTCATTCCAGTATACGGTAATGCCCTTTGGTCTTAAAAATGCTCCTGCTATTTTCTCTAGAGCCGTTGTTGCTGTTTTTAAAGAATTCATTCATAAGTTTCTAGAAGTCTATTTTGATGACTGGATTGTGTTTGGTTTACTAAAGAACCATATAGGGAATCTAAGGATGATGTTAAAAAAATGTAGACAGTATCAGATTTCCCTTAACTTGAAAAAATGTATCTTCTGTGCTCCTTTTGGTATTTTGTTGGGTCACATTGTGTGTAGACAAGGACTCATGATGGATCCTGTGAAGGTTGCCATCATTGCTAACTTGCCTGCGCCCAACTCAGTCAAACAATTGCACACTACATTGGGACATACAGGATACTATAGGAAATTTATCAAGGGTTATGCAAAGATCACTACGCCTATGGAAAGATTACTGAAAAAAGGATTCGAAATTCCAATGGACAGAAGAATGCCAACAGAGCTTGGAAACACTTAAAGGAAAGATGGTCACAGCACCTATTCTAGTTTTCCCATACTGGAGAAAACCCTTTCATGTTCATGTAGATGCCTCTTCCATAGCATTGGGAGTTGTACTGACACAACTGGGAGAAGGAGGTATTAACCACCCCATTGATTACTCTAGCAGAAAGCTGTCTACAGCTGAGAAGAACTACACCACTACAGAAAGAGAAGGACTCGCTATGGTGTATGCCTTACAGAAGTTCAGACACTATCTATTGGGTGCTCATTTTAAAATGTATACTGACCATTTTGCTTTGAAGTACTTGGTCAATAAGCTAGTGTTAGAGGGATGAATTTGCAGATGGCTACTCCTCTTCCAGGAGTATGATTTTGAGATTATTGTGAAGCCAGGTAGATTGAATGCAGGACCTGACCATTTATCTAGGATAGAGTCAGGGGAGGAACCTACAAATTTGATGGACAATCTGCCTGATGCGCAGCTCTTTTCTGTTCAAGCAGCAAACGAGTATTATTCCGATATTCTTGAGTTTCTCACTACAGGGCAAGCGCCAGTTGAGTTCACAATGCAGCAAAAGAAACAATTTGTTGTCAAAGCCGCAGACTTCACTTTGATAGCAGGCCAGCTCTATAAGTTGGGCCCTGATGAAGTCTTGCGCAGATGCATTTTACCGCATGAGAAGAATTCCATAATCGCAGAAGCGTACTCAAGAACCACAGGAGGCCATTTCGCAGGAAAGCCGACTTTGCAGAAGATCTTAGCCGCAGGTCTTTGGTGGCCAACATTGCACAAGGATACTAAGGAATTCTGCAAGTGTTGCGATGTGTTCCAGCGAACAGGAAAACCTTCAAGAAGAGATGAAATGCCGCTAAGACCCCAGATAACAGTGCGTGCTTTTGATAAGTGGGCCATTGATTTTGTGGGACCTATCAACCCACCAGGAAAGAGAACCAACGCAAGATACATCATCACAGCTACTGAATACCTCACCAGATGGGCTGAGACAAAGCCAGTTAAGAATTGCGATGTTGTCACTGCCGCGCAGTTCATTTTTGAGAATATTGTCACTAGATTTGGATGTCAACTGATTCTAATGAGTGATCAGGGAACACATTTCCTGAACGAGACTATATAGGCCCTTACTGAAGAATTCCACATTAGTCACCATAAGAGTACACCCTACCACCCTCACGCTAATGGTACGGTGAAGGCATTCAATAAGATTCTGGAGAGTGCCCTGACCAAGATCTGTAATCAGCAAAGAGATGATTGGGACCTTAGAGTCACAGCTGTGTTATGGGCTTACAGAACCACATGCAAGAAATTAACAGGTCACACACCTTTCAGTTTGGTGTATGGACAAGAAGCAATCATGCCCATGGAATACATTGTTCCCAGTCTCAGAATTGCTCAAATTACAGAAATGGCAGATACTGATACTATGATGAAAGGCTATCACAATTGGTTTCCTTTGAAGAAGATAGGCTTTTAGCTAGATTTCATCAACAAATGCAGAAGGCGAGACAGAAGGCTTGGCATGACAGGCATATTAAGAATAAATTCTTTCAGGAAGGAGACTTGGTACTCCTCTATGATAGTAAATTCATCAAGTTTCAAGGTAAGTTTCGTGTACATTGGTTAGGCCCTTTTCAAGTGATGAAGATAACAGAAGGTGGAGCAGTTCAGCTTGTGAAGCTTAATGGAGAGTTGCTGCCCACAATGATCAATGGGATTCGGCTCAAGCTTTATCGCAACGGCCACTCCGCCCTGTCAACCTAATCAGCTGCTAAAGTCATGTAGATGTCCAATGTAGTTGAAAGAGGCATCGCACTTATCACAGTTTACATGGAAGTCGCGAGACATTTTCAGTCTCTGGCTTCCCGCGCAGTTCCTCGAAACATCCGCGCAATCAATAAAGCCTGTTCTGAGCGAGCCTACTTTCACTCTTGTGGAATTCTCCTCGCCGTGGAGCTCTCCATGTGCACAGTTACCCATGCTGAAGTTACCCGCCGAAAATTTGAATTGCGGTAGTTCTTTAGCCGCGTCTGAGTCTTAATGAAGGATGAGACTGCCATCTAATTGTACTTGCTCTGACAGATTCGGCTTGATTTCCCTAATATTTTCATTTAATTAAGAAGATGAAGGCCTTAGCACATCTCCCAAAGGCTGTCAGAGTCCATCCCTCGCATTTAATGCACAACAGAGGCACGGGGGGGGGGGGGGGGGTTGTCAACTCATCCGCTTAGGCGCCAACAGTTATTAGCGCCACCTGTCCGCACCTACTACTGCCCTCATCTATAAATACCCCTCATTCGTATATGCTTGGGTTACTTTCCTTGCTATTGAGTTATATAGTTGTCCTGTTTGAAAGTCTACACTGAGCCATCCGCCGAGTTCGATATGCATCCCAACTTGGGAAAGGGGCATTTCACCACAATACAATCTATCAAGTAAGATGCCATATAACATTCTGCCTTCTTCTCCACTAACCCTTCTCATGCAGCCATTATAGCTGATGACAGGCTGTTTGAGAGAACATCAGCCCAATTGAAAATTGTCCCTTTGAAAGCTACGTAATGGATGATGGGAACCCATTGCAGCATGAAGATCATCCTATCAGGTCTTCTAAATATTCCGCACAACATGAGAGCGATTAGTATGAAAGGGGGCATTAGATTCTGAACATTGTACTCCTCACTATCCTTTTCTCTGATTTGTTTGCCAGAAATTAATAACTTCCTAGCCATCTCTAGACTATCCATTTGGATCTCTTCCAACCATGCATCATCAAGCCGTTGCTATGCTTTGGGAAACTTGTAAGCTGTCGAGATATAGGATGGGTGAAATTAGGCAAAATCTTTTCCTTTACTGTCCGCTAGAACTCTTATCTCGGTGTTTGCATGCTGCAAAATCCATCCAATTACTTCTGAGCATGGGAAGAGCTCTGGACTTGTGGCCGTCTTGGATATACAAGAGTTTCTGATGTTCTGATATAAATATTCTTCCTCAAGAAGAGCTTCAGGGAAGTCCTGATCTTTTATCATACGGTATACGTCTCCCCAGTTTACTTCTGGAGGCATGCCTGTGGTGCACTTGGTATACTGGAATGTAGTTTCTACTCTTGTGCTTTCTTCAGTTTTCTTTGACTTTCTTTTGCCACCTTTGGCCATTTTTGAAAAAATCGTGTTCAACAATCATACATGAATAATAATATATGACACAGCATCAGCAATCCTGTTGGAGCATAGGCCGCATCTATGGCAAAGCTGCCAAGTTTTAGGAAAAAGCACTAAGTTTTGAAGGAAAAGTGCTAATTTTGAGGAAAAGAACCATTTTTGGGCAGAAATGAACAGTGCGCGGTATGACGCCAGATGGGCGAGCTCACCACAGATTGCGGGCCGAAAATCGTGGAGCTCGTGTGCACAAGTCAAAGGAAAGAGTAAATAAGGTGGCCGAGTAGAAAGCTCAACCACCAGAGTAAATGAAGCGACGGAATAGAGGGCTTAGTTTCCCTCATTAAGGCAAAGTACAGGAGTTATGGTTGCTCGGACCAAGGAAGAGAAACGAGCCAAATCATTGAAGGCGAAGGACAAGGAGCAAAGAACGATGAAGCGGCACCCATACCCGCAATCTGCGCTGGAAATTGCGGAGTCTGGAGGAAGCTGCGACGTGACTACAAGAGGCGCCTACAGTACACCTAGCCGTGTCCGCGGTTAGGGTTTTTGGGGATCACTGTTGGGAAAGGCCCACAGTTTTGTAAAGGTGCGACCCTCAGGGCCACCTATATATATGTGTAATTGAAAAGGGAAAAGGGTTAGATAGTTACTAAGTTACACGTATAGTCTAAGCTGATGTCTGAATCATTTGTATTGCTGTATCTTTTAAGTTGTTAATGATCATTTTGTGCATGTAAGAAGGCCGCGATCTCGCAGGAAGACCGCTTGGTGTAAGGGCCATTGTATGTATCGACCAGTCGCAAGAGGACTGAGAGGGGAATGTAATTGTATGTCTTTGTCACGGTAATATCTGTAGAAGAAGAGAATAGATCTAAGAGAAGGGCTCCCAGCTGTGTGCGTGGAGTTTCCCAGAAAGATCTAAGGCTGCAGCTGTGTGCACAGCGGAACTGTGTTATCCCCATCTCAAGATAATATAAAACACAGTTCCCGTGGACGTAGCTTCCCTCCTGGAAGTGAACCACATAATTCTTGTTGTTGTGGTGATGCTTTATGTGATTGCATTTCTTTGCTTTACTGTCTATGTTTCTATGAATGTTTCGCTATCTTTATGAATGATTATGTAAAGTAAATCCTGGGAGCTCCCTTAGAAGTTGTACTTGTGCATTGTCGAAGGAGTCTGTAAGAACACTGTCGCCACAACACTAAAGGGGTGTGTTACTGCGCTGTGGCGCAAGGGCAGAGATGATACATAGTGTATCGGAGGTAGTGGGTAAAAGACTCATGCGCAGGTGCGGAGCTACCGTGCAGCTTGGCTGAGAAGAGTGAGTTCCAGCACTGTAGCACTAGGACACCTGTGAAAGAGTAAGACACTCTGTTCAGGGGTTACCTCCAAGAAGGGAAGAGAGAAGACTGTAGACTCCACACCACCTAGGTTAAGGAAACCTGATTCCTTAGCCCCCCCATAGCCACTTCGGGTGAGACTTCGGGCTGCTGCGCAGCTCATTGCCGAAAGGGCCAGTGCGCCAAAGGGGTGTTTGTTGCTGCGCATCCTGAAAACCCGGGTCTGTCCAGAAAGCAGCCAACAAATGGTTCTGTTGCCGGCTTTAACCCTATTATTTTGAAGGCAACGTGGTGCTGGAATCCTACAGCTAAAGAAATTAAAGAGTGGTTTGATTCAAAGGCTAGAGAGTTTGCTGAACATGAAAATAGAAGCCTTAGGCTTCAGACAGAGGACTGGTTGCAGAAGCATATTTATACTGAGCTTCATGAACTTGTTTGAAACATTTGCACTCAAGTTGCATGAGTGGGTATCCAAACTAGCAGATACTGGACCCACTGTGCATGTTGATCAACCTATTGGTTGGACGCCTGAGCTAGTTAGCATTTTGAAGCGGGTAGATAATCCTGTGTCCCGCGCAGTAGAATTTTTTGTTGAACAGTCTGCTGGAAGGCTTCATCACCGAGTTTACAGTAGATACGAGAAAGAGCTTCAGCGAGGCTTAGAGGAGCTTCTTCAAAGCATATAGGGGTAAGTTCTTAAATTCTCTGAACTTGTGGATTAAAATGCTCTTACATGAAAAAGGAAAACTATGCATAGCTTCCGATGAATAGCATAGACAAGTAATGTCCGCAGATTCTGATAGTAATCTTGAAGTTATTGGTTGCACTCGTAGCAGAAAATGGTATAAAGTAGGCCTCGACCAGAATTATTTTGAGTCTAGCCCAAAAGATAGCCGAGCTCGTAGAGCGAGCCATATAGAGAGACAAGGGAGTGCTCATATCCCTTATCACCCTTTTACACCGCAAAAGCCAGACGGGGCTCAGCATAACCCCGCAGTAACACCCTCTAGTATCCCGCACGGTACTTCTAGTACCTTAGCCCCACCTTTGCTTAACCATCCCGGAGGCAGTGCCACAGCACCTCCACGTCAACCTAGCGCAAGAAGGATGGGTGATGACATGAGGCTACCAACCTTTAGAGTTACAGGGCTAGAAGACTGTGAGCAGCACTGGTTTCTATGTGAAGCCATTTGGACGATTAAGCAAATTAATGATGATGCTGTTAAGTTGGTTCAGTTAGCAACCACACTAAGAGAGAGAGCCTTAACTTGGTTTATGAAATGCTCAGCAGCACAGAATAGGACGCTTGTGGATGTAAGAAGTGCTATGATTAAAGAATTCAAGAAACCTAAATCATAATCACAGTGCATAATAGAACTCAAAGACATAAAAAAGTTACCTACAGAATCAGTATGGGACTTTGACCAGAAGTTCAAAGCCTTGATAGATCAAGTAAGCTTTGAGTTTGCACCGCAGTAGCATAAGGAATGGCTCATTGCTGCGCTACTTCCTCATATTAGACTTCCTCTTATGCAACAGAATCTCAGTACTCAAGAACAAGCTCTAGAGATGGCTATGAAACTAGAAGCTTCACCAATTGCTGGAACAAGCAACGATGTTGCGCAGTTACAGAACCAAATAGCAAACCTAACTTTGCAAGTGCATGATATTAAGAAAGGAAAGGATGTTAAAGAAGAAATTTGGTGTACAAAGTGTAGAGCACAAGGACATTCAAAGGACCATTGTCCTGTTTTCATAGATTATATTGCAACCGGAGCACCTAACCCTTTACCACAGGCTCAGGGGCCTTGGTGTGAAATCTGTAGAACTAGAGGCCACAGACCACAAGAGTGTCACTTGTTATAGAAATATGTACAAACTCCAAAGAATCTATATTGCAATTTCTGTAAATCAGTAGGCCATGATGAGAACAATTGCAGAGCATATGACCTTATGATAGAAATAAAACATGATGTTTATAGAGTATAGTCAGAACCACAGGGACCCACAGCAGGTCCGCAATATGACCCAGCTCGCGAAGGCCGAGGAGGAAATTATAGGGGCCGAGGATGCGCAGGAGGTTTTTCGTCGTGGAAGAGGACAGATCACTTGCTATAACTGCGGAGCTCAAGGCCATTATGCAAGGGATTGCCAAAACCCTACAACCACCTGCAGATACTGTAAATCTTATGATCATGTCATTGAAGAATGCCCTTAGTTGATGGCAAAGATGCAAGAAAAGAAGCCACAGGTTAACAAGAATATTCAGTTGATTGCAGCAGAAAAAAGAGAACCGGATCCCACAGTTAATATAGTGATGCGCAGTGGTGCAACCACTGGTGCGCCAGAGTCGGGAAATGGAAAGCCAGCAACACAATGGGTGCGCCGTGCTAATATTAAACCATCCCTGCTTGACCTACAGAAGCAAAAAGAAGCATTCAAGGGAGATCAAGAGTATTTCTCAGATCTGCGAGCTTCAAGTTCTGTTGCATTACCGCACAATGATATCAGACCGCATGTGCCAAGTCAAGAGAACCTGGTACAAGAGCAGGCTACTACATCTGGAAGGCCTGATGAGGAGGATACACTAGGCAGTGTTCATGCTTTCCTGAGAAGCTGCTTAAAGTTGTTCCGCAATGAAAAAGCAACTATGGAACTCCAACACATGTTGGATCAGTGTCAACAATCTGCTTCGATGAACACAACGCAGTGTGTTGTTCATCAGATCAGGAGTCATACTAGAACTCGAAGAGAGATGAGACTCACAACGCAGATTGGAGCATTTGAAATGTACGAAGTCATTTTGGATTTAGGCTCAAAAGTTAATGTTCTCACCATGCAGACTTGGGAACAGATGGGTAGTCCTCAGCTTATCAGATCTCCTATCCATCTAAGACTAGCAAATCAGCAACGAGTTTCTCCATTGGGCAGATTACCCAATGTACCCATTGATATTGAGGGAGTAAGAAGTTCTGCAGACTTTAAAGTAATCAAAATTCTAGATGACAGTAGACCTTACCCAGCACTTTTAGGAATAGACTGGGCATTTGATAATCTGGCTGTCATTAATTTGAAGAAAAGACAGATGACCTTTGAGGATGACCAGATTAGGGTCATTGCACCACTTGATCCCCTTCAAGGACCACGGTATATTGAACCCATTTGAGTAGAAGAAGAAGTGCACCACATGGAAAGTTTGTATCAAATGACTGCTAGTCATAATGATTATGTCAATCCCACAGCGGACAGCCATATCAGCTGGCGATGCGATAGCTTGTGCGCATCAGATTCAGAAGCAAGACTGGAAAACTGGAAAAATTGCTTACATGAGGTTTCTGTAAGGCGTTGCGCCGTGGCGACTAAATCCATTCGATGGATTGGCAGAGAATTGAATAACACTCCAATCTTTGATGGTTTAACTTGAGTAAGTGAATTCATACATGCATATGAACAAGAAATCCCAGATGAGCAGTGCATACAAGCATTGGATGTATCACTGCGCACTACACCTGCAAGATGGTGGGGTGCGCATAAAGAAAATATCGACACATGGCAAGACTATCGTAGGTTGATACTGCGCAGATTTCAAGAGACTATAGCAGGATTTTTGCGCAAATATGATGGACAGAGTGACCCCAGGTCACACGTTGAAGCATGTATTCAGCAATGGTCAGATATTCCAAAGGATGAGTGGGTTCACCTATTCATCCACACGTTGGATATAGTTCCAAGGAACTCGTACACTGAAACAGAATTGCACAGAGGCACTATCACTTGGCCTCTCATGATTGAAAGTTTTCAACTCACTTTCAGCTTTGAGTCAGAACATCCAAGCATCAATCAGGCTTTAAAGTGTATTAGAAAGAAGATATTTGGACAATGTCCTTTACCAGAGTATTCTCAACCAGATTGGGCTGTCCAGATGGAACATGCCCTGGAATGCTATAATTTCACCACTGGAGAAGAGGATGATGATCCTCGCAACATCAATATTCCAGAGTCAGAAGGGACGCGCAAAGTTGAAGGCCCTTAGCTTGATGTCCCTGCCATTACAGAAAACATCCAGCTCACGAAGATTAACATTGGTACAGAAGCTGAACCCAAGTTTGCCTCTATAGGAGATTATTGGGATGATGAAACTGTTGTCCATATTGCAGATTTACTACATGAGTACCAGGATATCTTTCCTACCAAGTTTACAGAAATGAAAGGCATCCTAGGAGATTTATGAGTTATGCGCATACCTTTGAAAGCGGACGCTAAGCCAGTAAAATAGCGCCCGTACAGGTTGAACCCGCAATATAAAGAAAAGGTCAGAGAAGAAATTGATAAGATGCTCGCAGCTGGTATCATTGAGCCAGTAGAGGAAAGTGATTGGATTAGTCCTATGGTGGTACAAGAGAAAAAGACAAAAGGTGAAATAAGAATCTGTGTGGACCTGCGCAAGCTCAACGACGCATCAGCACATGATCCATTTCCTACGCCCTTTACAGACGAAGTGCTTGACAATGTTGGAGGACAAGAGGCTTACTCCTTCACTGATGGCTTTTCAGGATACCATCAGATCAGAATCCATCTAGAGGACCACCATAAGACCACTTTTGCAACTGAATGGGGCTCATTCCAGTATACAGTAATGCCCTTTGGTCTTAAAAACGCTCCTGCTATTTTCTCTAGAGTCGTTGTTGTTGTTTTTAAAGAATTCATTCATAAGTTTCTAGAAGTCTATTTTGATGACTGGACTATGTTTGGTTTACTAAAGAACCATATAGGTAATCTAAGGATGATGTTAGAAAAATGTAGATAGTATCAGATTTCCCTTAACTTGAAAAAATGTACCTCTGTGCTCCTTTTGGTATTTTGTTGGGTCACATTGTGTGTAGACAAGGACTCATGATGGATCCTGCGAAATTTGCCATCGATGCTAACTTTCCTACGCCCAACTCAGTCAAACAATTGCGCACTACATTGGGACATATAGGATACTACAGGAAATTTATCAAGGGATATGCAAAGATCACTGCGCCTATGGAAAGACTGCTGAAAAAGGATTCGAAATTCCAATGGACAGAAGAATGCCAACAGATCTTGGAGACACTTAAAGGAAACATGGTCACAGCACCTATTCTAGTTTTCTCAGACTGGAGAAAACCCTTTCATGTTCATGTAGATGCTTCTTCCATAGCATTGGGGGTTGTACTGACACAACCGGGAGAAGGAAGTATTGACCACCCCATTGCTTACTCTAGCAGAAAGTTGTCTACAGCTGAGAAGAACTACACCACTATAGAAAGAGAAGGACTTGCTATGGTGTATGCCTTACAGAAGTTCAGACACTATCTATTGGGTGCTCATTTTAAAATTTATACTGACCATTCTGCTTTGAAGTACTTGGTCAATAAGCCAGTGTTAGGGGGAAGAATTTGCAGATGGCTACTCCTCTTCCAGGAGTATGATTTTGAGATTATTGTGAAGCCAAGTAGATTGAATGTAGGACCTGACCATTTATCTAGGATAGAGTCAGGGGAGGAACCTACAAATTTGATGGAAAATCTACCTGATGCACAGCTATTTTCTGTTCAAGCAGCAGACGAGTATTATTCCGATATTCTTGAGTTTCTCACTACAGGGCAAGCACCAGTTGAGTTCACAATGCAGCAGAAGAAACAACTTGTTTTCAAAGCCGCAGAATTCACTTTGATAGCAGGCCAGCTCTATAAGTTGGGCCCTGATGAAGTCTTGCGCAGATGCATTTTACCAATTGAGAAGAATTCCATAATCGCAGAAGCGCACTCAGGAACCGTAGGAGGCCATTTCGCAAGAAAGCCGACTGCGCAGAAGATCTTAGCCGCAGGTATTTGGTGGCCAACATTGCACAAGGATACTAAGGAATTCTGCAAGTGTTGCAATGTGTGCCAGTGAACAGGAAAACCTTCAAGAAGAGATGAAATGCTGCTAAGACCCTAGATAACAGTGCGTGGTTTTGATAAGTGGGCCATTGATTTTGTGGGACCTATCAACCCACCAGGAAAGAGAACCAGCGCAAGATACATCATCACAGCTATTGAATACCTCACCAGATGGGCTGAGGCGAAGCCAGTTAAGAATTGTGACGCTGTCACTGCCGCGCAGTTCATTTTTTAGAATATTGTCACTAGATTTGGATGTCCATTGATTCTAATGAGTGATCAGGGCACACATTTCCTGAACGAGACTATAGAGGCCCTTACTGAAGAATTCCACATTAGTCACCATAAGAGTACACCCTACCACCCTCAAGCTAATGGTACGGTGGAGGCATTCAAAAATATTCTGGAGAATGCCCTGACCAAGATCTGTAATCAAAAAAGAGATGATTGGGACCTTAGAGTCATAGCTGTGTTATGGGCTTACAAAACCACATGCAAGAAATTAACAGGTCACACACCTTTCAGTTTGGTGTATGGACAAGAAGCAATCATGCCCATGGAATACATTGTTCCCAGTCTCAGAATTGCTCAAATTACAGAAATGGCAAACACTGATACTATGAGTGAAAGGCTGTCACAATTGGTTGCCTAGGAGGAAGCTAGGATTTTAGCTGGATTCCATCAACAAGTGCAGAAGGCGAGACAGAAGGCTTGGCATGACGGGCATATTAAGAATAAATTCTTTCAGGAAGGAGACATGGTACTCCTCTATGATAGTAAATTCATCAAGTTTCCAGGCAACTTTTGTGTACATTGGTTAGGCCCTTTTCAAGTGATGAAGATAACAGAAGGTGGAGCAGTTCAGCTTGCGAAGCTTAATGGAAAGTTGCTGCCCACAATGATCAACGGGATTCAGCTCAAGCTTTATCGCGATGGCCACTCTGCCCTGTCGACCTAATCAGCTGCTAAAGTCATGTAGATGTCCAGTGTAGTTGAAAGAGGCATCGCACTTATCACAGTCTACATGGAAGTCGCGAGACATTTTCAGTCCCTGGCTTCCTGCGCAGTTCCTCAAAACATCTGCGCAGTCAATAAAGCATGTTCTGAGCGAGCCTACTTTCGCTCTTGCAGAGTTCTCATCATCGTGGAGCCCTCCATGTGCACAGTTACCCATGCTGAACTTACCCACCGAAAATTTGAATTGTGGTAGTTCTGTAGCCACATCTGAGTCTTAATGAAGGATGAGACCGCCATCTAATTGTACTTTCTCTGACAGATTCGGCTTGATTTCCCTAAGATTCGCATTTAATTAAGGAGCCGAAGGCCTTAGTACATCTCCCAAAGGCTGTCAGAGCCCATCCCTCGCATTTAATGCACCACAGAGGCATGGGGGGGGTTGTCAACTCATCCGCTTAGGCACCAATGGTTATTAGCGCCACCTGGCCGCGCCTACTACTGGCCTCAGCTATAAATACCCCTCATTCGTATATGCTTGGGTTACTTTCCTTGCTATTGAGTTGTATAGTTGTCCTGTTTGAGAGTCTACAATGAGCCATCCGCCGAGTTCAATATGCATCCCAACTTGGGAAAGGGGCATTTCGCCACAATATAATCTATCAAGTAAGATGCCATATAACATTCTGCCTTCTTCTCCACTAACCCTTCTCGTGCAGCCATTATAGCTGATGACAGGCTGTCTGAGAGAATATCAGCCCAATTGAAAATTGTCCCTTTGAAAGCTACGTAATGGATGATGGGAACCCATTGCAGCATGAACATCATCCTATCAGGTCTTCTGAAGATTCTGCACAACATGTGAGTGATCAATCTAAAAGGGGGCATTAGATTCTGAACCTTGTACTCCTCACTATCATTTTCTCTGATTTGTTTGCTATAAATTAACAGCTTCCTAGCCATCTCTAGATTATCCATCTGGATCTCTTCCAACCATGCATCATCAAGCCGCTGCTGTGCTTTGGGAAACTTGTAAGCTGTCGAGATATAGGATGGGTGAAATTAGGAAAAATATTTTCCTTTACTGTCCGCTATAACTCTTATCTCGGTGTTCGCATGCTGCAAAATCCATCCAATTACTTCTGAGCATGGGAAGAGCTCTGGACTTGTGGCCGCCTTGGATATACAAGAGTTTCTGATGTTCTGATATAAATATTCTTCCTCAAGAAGAGCTTCAGGGAAGTCCTGATCTTTTATCATACGGTATATGTCTCCCCAGTTTACTTCTGGAGGCACGCCTGTGGTGCACTTGGTATACTGGAATGTAGTTTCTACTCTTGTGCTTTCTTCAGTTTTCTTTGACTTTCTTTTGCCACCTTTGGCCATTTTTGAAAATATCTTGTTCAACAATCATACATGAATAAGAATATATGACACGGCGTCAGCAATCCTGTTGGAGCATAGGCCGCAGCTATGGCAAAGCTGCCAAGTTTTAGGAAAAAGCACTAAGTTTTGAAGGAAAAGTGCTAATTTTGAGGAAAAGCACCATTTTTGGGCAGAAATGAACAGTGTGCGGTACAGCGCCAGATGGACGATCTCACCGTAGATTGCAGGCCGGAAATTGTGGAGCTCGCACGCACAAGTCAAAGGAAAGAGTAAATAAGGTGGCCGAGTAGAAAGCTCAACCACCACAGTAAATGAAGCGGCGAAATAGAGGGCTCAGCAGCCCTCATTAAGGCAAAGTACAGGAGTTATGGTCGCTCGGACCAAGGAAGAGCAACGGGACAAAGCATTGAAGGAGAAGGACAAGGAGCAAAGAACGATGAAGCAGCACCCATACCCACGATCTGCACCGGAAATCGCGGAGTCTGCCGGAAGCTACGACGTGACTACAAGAGGTGCCTACAGTACACCTAGCCGTGTCCGTGGTTAGGATTTTTGGGGATCACTGTTGGGAAAGGCCCACAATTTTGTAAAGGTGCGACCCTCAAGGCCACCTATATATATGTGTAATTGAAAAGGGAAAAGGGTTAGATAGTTACTGAGTTACACGGACAATCTAAGCTGATGTCTGAGTCATTTGTATTGCTGTAGCTTTTAAGCTGTTAATAATCATTTTGTGCATGTAAGAAGGCCGCGATCTCGTAGGAAGACTGCTTGGCGTAAGGGCCATTACATGTATCAACCAGTCGTAAGAGGACTGAGAGGGGAATGTAATTGTATGTCTTTGTCACGGTAATATCTGTAGAAGAAGAGAAAAGATCTAAGAGAAGGGCTCCCAGCTGTGTGCATGGAGTTTCCCAGAAAGATCTAAGGCTGCAGCTGTGTGCGCAGTGGAACTATGTTATCCCCATCTCAAGATAATATAAAACACAGTTCTCGTGGATGTAACTTCCCTCCTGGAAGTGAACCACGTAATTCTTGCTGTTGTGGTGATGCTTTATGTGATTGCATTTCTTTGCTTTACTGTCTATGTTTCTATGAATGTTTCGCTATCTTTATGACTGATTATGTAAAGTAAATCCTAGGAGCTCCCTTAGAAGTTGTACTTGTGCATTGTCGAAGGAGTCTGTAAGAACATTGTCGCCGCAGCGCTAAAGGAGTGTGTTACTACACTGTGGCGCAAGGGTAGAGATGATACATAGTGTATCGGAGGTAGCGGGTAAAAGACTCGTGCGCAGGTGCGGAGCTACCGCGTAGCTCGGCTGAGAAGAGCGAGTTCCAGTGCTGTAGCACTAGGAGACCTGTGAAAGAGTAAGACACTCTGTTCAGGGGTTACCTCCAAGAAGGGAAGAGAGAAGACTGTAGACTCCACACCACCTAGGTTAAGGAAACCTGATTCCTTAGCCCCCCATAGCCACTTCGGGTGAGACTTCGGGCTGCTGCGCAGCTCGTTGCCGAAAGGGCCAGTGCGCCAAAGGGGTGTTTGTTGCTGCGCATCCTGAAAACCCGAGTCTATCTAGAAAGAAGCCAAGCCAACAAATCCAAACCAACAGCCTACTTATAATGATAAGATGCAAATGCCAAAAACTTCTAATTCCTGCTCGTCTCACTGTTTCAAAATATTACTTCCACATGTTATTTTATAATCTTGTGAAAAACTTTAATTTGGTTACTTCTGCTGTTGATATTGTAACTATGGACTACGAAAGCAATGCACATAAAGTAGGCCTGGGTATTCTACGTTCTTATAAGAGAAAACATGATAATAACCAGTTTCAAAGCACAGAATGGCGTAAAACTCCATAGTTGCGTAAAAATGCTTATAACTTTGGTGTAAGGATGGGAAAGGTTGGTCTCGAAATTACCAAGCAGGTGGCTTATATGATGGGCAAAGGTATGTTGGAGTTTCTTCTAACATTTAAGTGGTGGGTGATTGAGGTTCTAGAGCATTTTATGTCCACAATCATGGCTTTAATACGCCTAGTCGGGTGTGCACATGGGTCGGCTATAGCCATGGTTATTTTAAGAGTCCCTCCATGGCTAGGATAGAACGAAAAGAGTGGCGAATCATGCCATGTTAAACGAGAAGAACACACTATAATAAGGTCTGCAAAGGTACTAACCGGTGAAGAGACAAACGTTATGCAAATGCCGGCGTTCGCTATGGAACCAGTGAGCCTGGAATATGTGCTTCGTGACTTCAAATGAAAATGGGACAGAGCTCTCAAGCAAAAAGAAACAATGGGAATCCAACGAGGTTTGTACCCTATATATATAAAACTAATACGTGCGAGTTATTAATAGGGTGGTTGCAGGCCATTAAAACGGGGTTAAAGCAATGTACGGATGGGTCAAATCAACCTTTTTCTTAATAAATGGGACCGCCAAAAAAAATCAGAAAGACTCGGCTAAGGTCTCGTCTCCTGCGGAAAGGAAGGATGAGTTTGCCCGCCGTTGCAGAAGAATTGTCTGAACTTTTCCGCAAAGGGGAAGTGTGCAGCTATGTGTCAGCCAACTTAAGTGAGTTTGTCCACCTTTGCAGAGAAGTTATCTGAGTTTTTCCGAAAATGTGCCACTCTAACCACATGTGTGGAAGAGTTTCTTGAAAGCCTTTGCTATTGTGGGAAAGATAGACGAGTCCTCCCGTAAAGATGACTTATTCATAGATTTGCAATCTCTTGCGGAAGACTTGGGAAAATTCTCCCACTGTTGCAGAGAAACTTGGTCAATTTGTTCCACCGCGAGCTCACTTGATCAAAGGTTTCTCTTTTTTCGGAGGCTTTAAGATAATTTTTCCCGCCATGGCTTGAATTAGTCTTTTTATTCCGTGGTTTCGGAAATTTTGGACAAACTCTTCCGCCGTAGCGGTAAGGTTAGCTCAGAGCTTCCACCGTCGCGGCTCAGAGTCTTGAGTTTTACTTAGGAAAAAAAGAAAATGAACTCAACGAGTAAGGCAAGTAAAAGACCTTCTTTCAGGGGAAAATCTAAGTAAGAAAGACTATGATGTTATAATCTTAGGCAAACTTCCTCTCAAAAGAAAAAACAGGAGGGGGCCCCAATATTTTCAAAAAATATGGGGGGGGATGTTGCAGCAACAACAAATGGCGATTTGCTGGCAAAAATAGATCTCTGAAACAAACTCATCTCAAGGTCAAGAAACTTGCGAAGTGTTGACTACGTGTGCAACCAAATGTCTCCATAGTTCATCTTCGAAGAATGCAGTGAGCACTCTTATCATAATGGTGATAAAGGGAAAGGCAGCTTTGACTCATATTTTTTTAAAACTCTCTAAGGACCAAAGTGGGGTTTATTTTAAAATTATGTCTTCCAAAAGCTTACTTCTATAGGATTCCATAGCATCGTGACAATATCTCATAGGCATATTCGTTCTTCCTCATTCCCATGCTTTTTACATCCTTTTGGATGTTTCTTTAATTCACGACTTTTAGCCGCTTTGAGTCTTCAAGAAATAAGTTTCTCTTGCTTTCAAAATTCTGATATAAGTTCTTCAATCCAAAAGGTCCTTTTGTGTGAGCAGAAGATTTATTTGATTTCATGCTTCACGGACGGAGAAGAACCTTGCTGGGCTGGTTTATTTATGGAAACCAGTCTCTTTGACATATTCCTTTTGGCTTTACTTGCAGCATGGGATCATTTTAAATACCATATATCTATGAGACATGCTTCCCCTCCATGGGTCTGCCATAGTTAACTTCTTGAGACAACTATTAATGTTAGAGTGAATGGGGCCCTAGGATAGTCAGAAGGAAATGCTAGATATTAGCTATTTGACAGGGGTTATTTTGACCAAACAGAAAAGAGGATCGCTGCATTCTAGGAAACCAACTAGTGAAAGCAAAGCTACAAATATGTATTCCCTTTATAAGTGATATTCTTTATGAACATTTTTTTGAGTTTTTTGGAGTCTCATTCATTCATCTACACCACAATTGAGCTTGGCTTATTTAAACAAAGGACTTAATAAAAAAGAGAAACAAACAAAACAAAACAAAACAAATCAAGCTAACTAGCAAACCAAAGGATAATCAAAGCAATTAAAATAAAATAAAATAAAATAAATGAACCAAAACAAAGAGATAGTGTTTTATTTATCTACAAGAGCTCTCCCAGGACTCATGCAAAGTATTGTTTCAAGTTGAGGCCGTTGAAAGGAAGATTTACTTCTTCCCCTTGTAGGTCTTTCAATTTATAGGTCGACGGACCAAGCTTCTCGGAAATTTGGTAAGGTCCAACCCATAAGTGTTGAAATTTCGTGTGCATTCCCCTACCATCATGTTGGTGGTCCCATTTCAAAACTAAGTCACTTACTTCGAAATTCCTCTTACCATATTTTTTATTATCAAACCATCTTTTGACTATGTCTTGGTGATGGTGGAATTGGTCTTTGGCCTTTTGTCGTGATTCTTTAAGTTTCAGCAGGGTGTCGATTCATGATTGGAGGGCTTGACTGCTAGAACCTTGGGAATCTTTGGACAACTGTAAGGATGGGAGTAAAATATTCAAAGGGAAAATGGCTTCCTTACCATAAACCAGAGTGAAAGGAGAAATGCCTAAGGCATTCTTGGGAGTGACTCTATCTTCCCATAGAGCATTTGGGAGGGCTATGTGCTAGCTTCTCTGGTTTTCAATCACAGTTTTCATAAGAATTCGGATGAGATTTTTATTGTTAGACTCAGCTAATCCATTCCGTTAGGGATAGTAATTGGCCGAATAATGCAGTTTAATTCCTTTCTCATACATGAATTCATTAATTTATATTGACAAAAAATAAGGTGCATTATCAAAGACTAGGGAAATTGGAACCCCAAACCTGGTTATGATATGTTCCTCCAGGAAATTGATAACTGTGTCTTCATTTACTTTACTTGACGGGATAGCTTTAGCCCATCTTGTAAAATAATCTATAGCTGTTAGAATATAACGGTGTTGGAGCAAGGAATTGGGGTTGATTTCACCGATAATGTCTATACCCCATTGCTTGAATGGTTTCAAGATAATAACTGACTGCAAGGGTCCGGCTACCTTTGGTAAGTTTTCGACACTTCTTTGGCATACGTCACAATTTCTAGCATAGGCGTGGGCATCCCTGAAAAGAGTGGGCCAATAGTATCCAGCTCTAAGAATTTTTTGAGCTGTAGTATCTCTGGAGTAATGTCCCCTAATAGGGCCATCATGTAATTCTTTGACCACTTTGCTCGCATCTTCCTTTTCCAAACATCTAAGGAAAATGCCATCGTAATTCTTCCTAAATAGGAATCCTTCAATGATTTGAGACGGAGAGCTCTTCTTTGCTTCGGATTCCAGTGCTCTGGCAAGTAACCTGACTGTAGATAATTCACTAGGTCCTTGTACCAAGATTCTGGCGTTGTAAAAATTGGACATACATCAATCATGTTTAGTTCGGCTTCATCCCTCCAATCTAGCTCTTCATCAGCTGGATTTTCAGTGAGCAATTTGCATAGACCTTGGCCTTTGATAATAGTAGATGGTCTGAATTCTAAGTCATACTCTTGAAGTGCAGTGACCCAGTTTCCTCTTCTTTCTCCCAATTCTTTCTGAATGAAAAGAGATCTGACAGTGGGATGAGGAACTATGACTTTTGTTCTATTTTTTAGGATATACGGCCTGAACTGCTTTACTGATTTGAAAACTGCATATGCTTGCTTATCTACTATTGGGTGGTTTAGTTCAGCACCCTGCAGACCAGTGCTCATAAAAGAGATTGGGTATTCATCTCCTAATTTCGCCTTTTGAGTAAGGATAGCTGCGAGAGAGTTATCAGAAGCAAAAGTGTACATTATAAAATCTTTATCAAAATCTGGACTTCTTAAAGAAGGTGCCTTGGCTATAACAGCTTTGATTTCTTTGAATGCAACCTTTTCCAAGTCCGTCCACTTAAATTGTACACTCTGCTTGACCATTTGTTGCAAAGGTTTAACGATCTGAGCGAAGTCCGGTACGAACCTTCGAACAAAATTTATGGTGCCCATGAATGATTGCATAGACGTTTTACTATGGGGCATGGGAATCTTGTCGATAGCTTGTACTCTCTCTTGATCTATCGATATTCCCTCCTTTGAAATGATATGACCCAAAAGTTTCCCCTCAAGAATAGCGAAAACACTTTTCTTAGCATTTAAAGAGATATCATACTTTCTGCAATGATCAAATATTTGCTTTAGGTGAAAAACATGGTCTTCCTTTTTCTTTGAGAAAACTATCACATCATCCAAGTATACTGCAACACATTAACCACCCAATCCTCGGAAAGGAATATCCATGGCTCACTAAAAGGTAGCTCCTGCATTGATTAAGCCAAAAGGCATTCTTCGATATGTCAAGGTTCCCCACTTTGTACGAAAAGTCATTTTGAGTCAGTCTACTTTCGCTACTAGCACTTGGTTGTAACCAAAAAACCCATCTAGTAAAGAGAAAAGTTCTGATCATAACACCATCTGCAAGATTTGTTCCATTGGGGGCACATGATAGTTGTCTTTGTCAGAAGCTCTGTTTAAGTTCCGGGAATCTACACACACTCTGATCTCCCCCAATTTCTTCTGCATGGAAACTATATTAGCCACCCATTCAGAATGTTAGACCTTAAAAATAATCTTGGCATCCAACAATTTTTTTAACTCTTTCTGTATTAGAGGCTCGAGTGTCAGATGCATCTTTCTTAACTATTGCTGAAAAGGTTTGACACCTTCCTTCATTGGTATTATGTGTTGCATGATGCAGGTATCGTATGTTTTCAGATCGTCATAGGTCCAAGCAAAGACATCTTTATATTGCTGGAACAATTTGATAAATCTACTTCTCGCGCCCGACGTATAGCTCTTACAAAGATTAATATATTTCGGTTCAACTTCTGTGCCCAGATTTATTAACTCATGCTTTGTGGATGAGCTGTGAGTTTTAGCATTTATAGGTCTTCTGAACTTGCTCTGTAAATCAAATAATGCTTCAAGAGTTCTTACACCTTTGGGCATGAAGTTTCCCTTTACATCATCTTTATTCTGTAAATCTAGATCATGTTGTGGCTCATCTATTATAGCCTCTTGGAAAGCATCTTCATTTGTTAAGAAATCAATGATCTGATCATCATCATTAAATACCCTGATATTTGTGATGTTATTTAGAACAGAGGGCCTGAAAATTAACTCAATAGAACATTTGTTATTAGTGGGGACTAATCTGGAAGCAGAGGTTGCAAACAAATCAGCTGCAACATTCTTCAATCTAGGAAGAGAATTAATATTGAAAGCATCAAAGCATGAAATCAGATCCCAAACCTCAACTTGATAACCCTTTAAGTGTTGTGAGAGACAATGAATCATATTTTTTATTTTCCTAACAATAATTTCACAATCACCAAAGACTTTCAAAAACTTGACATTAAGACCAATGGATTTCTTCCACCCATGAATGAGACCTTCGTATTTTGCGGTATTATTAGTACAGTCAAATTCTAATCTACAAGATAAAAAATGCTTGTTTCCATCAGGATCAATTAAAATGCAACTAGCTCCGGATCCTTCCTAAGTCTTGGAGCCATCAAAGTAAAGGGTCCAGAAAATATTCTCTTCTTTAACTAAGTTAGTTTCATTGCTATCTAAATTAGTAACTAAATCTACTATGTTACAATCAATATCATCAGCCCATGAAAACTAAAGGAGATCGGACTGTTTGTCTGAAATATGGCTAACCTCTTCTGATTGGTAATTCCTAGGTTTGATTTCCATGAAGTAATTCCCTAAAAATGAAGATGAAAAAGCTACAGCTTCATTTTTTTCCTCTAGCTGAGTAACATTTTGTTTGATGTGTGGCTCTCTTAATATCTTGATCTGATTTTGCCTATTTTGATAGGGAAGCCACAAATGAGACCAATCCGTTGCAAAATAGCTATTCAGTTTTGTAGACCAGTCCCTACTCAAAATTAAACCATATGCCTCAGGAATATCAACCACCATTATATCAATGAATTGACATACTCTAGCATCAGACGACAATATAATAAGAACATCTTTCAGTTCACCAATAACCTTGACAACAATTCTATCTAATTGAATGATTTGAGATGGGGATGGGATTGGCTGTCCATTAATCCTTTTGCAAATTGACAAAGGCATGACATTTGAATTAGCACCTGAGTCTACCAAACAATTATGCATATTGTGATTAAAAATCTCAAAGCTTCAGAGAAAAGGAAGAGTTTGAGATTTCGATTTTCTGCCAATACTTGCTTCATTAATTTATGGGTTTTCATCAGTGTTTTCTACTGAGGCACTCGTTTGTGGGTCACAAGCCTCCATCAATCTCTTCCTCTGTTGTGGTAAGCTACACATATCAAAAATGGAAATGTTTGCTTTTGTTTTCTTAATATCCTCAATTTTATCATAGCTCATGTCACATTCCTTTGAAATCTTCGATTGATTTTCTGTTTTGTTTGAAGAAACTCGTGGCTGTTTGATTATTTTTGAGTTTGGTTCTTTAGTCACCGTAGGTATAACTGCCAGGTTTGTCTTGGGTTGGGGAGGAATGATAGTTATGTGTTGCTTTGGTATTTAATTAGATCTTGCTTTAGGTGCTTCTATTGTTGGATCGATCACTGGGCCTTTACCTATGGTGGTGATGTTGATGGATGTTGTTTGAACTTCATCTATGAAATCTTCACAGGATGTCTCTTGGGTAGGATTCCAATCCCAAAGGATCATTGTAGTGTCGGGAGCAGGTTCTTCACTCTCAAGAATTGGTTCTTGTTGAGGGTTCGTCTGCTCGGGCATTTGTGCATCTAACATTTGGTTCATTACTAAGCTCAGAGAATTGATCCACTTTGGACACCTTTTCTCCAAGTGTTGTTCTTGATTGAAAGTGCAGAAGTGGTCCATGCCTATTTCATTTAAATTTAGTACAGAAGAATTGTTTACTGGTGGGGTTGACTGTCCATTTTCTTCTTTCTTTTTATAGAAAGGCTTGAAAGGTGGCCTTGAGGAACTCATTGCCTTATCCTTTTCTAGATCCACAATTTTATTGGAGAGTTTCTGCATCATTTTCATGACATTTTCTAAATCTGCTACGGGTTCTTCTTTATCCCTAGTTAACAAAAAAGGTTTCTTAATAGCTGTTGGCTTGGCCTCTACATCAAGAGCATGTTTGGCGATGCTGTCAGCCTCCTCTTCTACTTTCTTGGCTTCTTCAAAATTTTCTGTCAGGGTAGGTTTTTTTGTTCTCTTGACGAACATTGCTAGCGGGGATTTAAGAGTTGTTGTATAATATTCAACTAAGCATTCCTCAGTAGGCTTTGTTGCATCACTAAAATTATTTAACAACGTCGTGAACCTTTGGTTAAACTCTTGAACTTTCTCATTCTTTTCCATTATCATAGACAACAATTCTTTCATAAGAGTAGCTACAGTTTTCTGATTGCCATACTTTTTAAGAAAACATTTCTCAAAATCTTCGCAACTTGTTATCGAACCAGCTTGCAAACTAAAATACCAGGAAGATACTTTGGGTTCGAAAGTATAAGGAAAGAGGCGACAAACCATGTCTTCGTATTCCACATTTAGAAGATTTAGAGCTAAATAAAAACTTTTAAAGTGATCTTCAGTAGAAATTCCTTTGCTAGGGTCATACTTAGGTAAAACCTTTTCTGGATTTTTGGGAAAATCATGGAATGGTCCAACTACATTTAATGCTCCTCTTGCTTTCCATGCGAGTACGACCATGACTCTAGGTGGAGAACGTGGTGGTGTATGCGGTGGTGAGTTGTGAGGAGTATGTCTTGGAGTGTGTTGTTGTTCTGGATTCGTGGGAGTCTCGAGTCTAACTTCGTCAAAAGGTTCAGTGATTTCTTGTAGAGATAAATCTAATAATTCTTCTAGAATTTTAACAAGAACAGAATCCCTTGTACACTGAGGATTTTTTCAAGGAGCTCTGATTCTGGATAACAGAGGAACTATGGTTTGTCCTCTGAGATTTCTAACGTAGGAGCGAGTATGTCTCCTGAAGCGATTTACTTCCTCAAAAGGGACAACATACAATGTTTCTTGTTGTTCTGTCTCAGAATTAGGATTTTCTTGATTTCTTGATTCCAGATCTAGAACGTCCGAGATAACTATTTCAAATGGGTTTTCAGTGGAAAAATTTCTTACAAAAGGGTCTCTTCTGCTAGCCATGCATTGGTGGCCCTCTTTCTAGCACAAAAAACTATTGATGCCTCGAATATCGAAGCATCAATCAGCAAGGGATTCTCCCGAGTGAGCGATCCCAATTAGATCACCCACCGTTTGGTGTAGGGAATTCGTCTGGTTAACGGTTCCGGCTACCGTGTAAGGTTTAAAGATTTTTTTTATTTTGCACCGGTTGTGGCCCGATCCACCATTTATATTTTTTATGTTTAAGATGATATGGATGTGCCCTAAATTAAATGCATGCGTTAAACGAATCTATTCTAAGCTAATTAAATCTAAATTAACCTATCCTTATAAGGAGCAAATTTAAAGAATGAGCAATAAACTAGAAATGCACCCAAGAATTTCACAGGTAGTTGTTAAATTAGAAAGAAGCATTTACAACATAAATAAAGATTATCCAAGATAGCTTTGATAAAGATAAACATTCTATTACCCATTTAACACAGAAATTTTGCAAAGGAAATGAAACCATTCATAGCAGAGAATTAATTCACAATAGCAAGGAAAGATCTCACAAGAAATGTATGACAGATGCAAAAACAGTTCAACAATTATCCAACATGATCCCAAGAAAAATGTTGTGTAGGCTTCCATAGGCCAAAACAATTTTCTTATTCATGTAGTAGAAATAGTTCACATACAAGATAGAAATGTCCTTTCACCTGCAAAAAGTCCCTTATATTCCCTTCTAATAATCTATATATAGCTTTACAAAGTGTGCTAGGAGCTGCCACCTATACCCTAACCGTTTATATTCCTCTAACTTGTCTTGTAGTGCTGAAATTACAAAAAAGAGAAATATCCCAAT
This sequence comes from Larix kaempferi, assembly GCA_027924585.1. Classification (NCBI taxonomy): domain Eukaryota; kingdom Viridiplantae; phylum Streptophyta; class Pinopsida; order Pinales; family Pinaceae; genus Larix; species Larix kaempferi. Next base: position 15,727,559 of record BSBM01000286.1, on the reverse strand, counting down.
TAACTTTACAAAAAGGAACAAGGTTGAAAACCCACAAGTCATTTTAATAATTCAAAGGTATACGCATAAAAGAGAAACCAAAGAGGAACGTTAGCGAATGTGAGCTATCCCTGAGCTGGCTCCTTGGTTGACTTGGGCGATTTTGGGACCGCTGGTGTTTCTTCTACAACTAATGCTACTGCAACAACTCGACACTCTCTGAGGTCGAAGCTTGGTTGGCGACCAGTGCCCTGTCTACCTTTTCTACGTAATTTCCCCACTAATTTGCTTCCTTTACAATATTGATTCCAACCAAGGAAACCATAAATCTGAGAGACACTTCTTGCTTGGCAATCTCTTCTACTAGGATAATCATTTCTGCTATAGTGGCTCGGAGAATTTCTTCTAGGCAGTGTTTATGTATAGAAGCCTGGCTGATAAATTGGTGCATCTTTTTTGAAGTCAAGATGTCCAACTTCTGCACCTATTCGCTTTCTGCCTTGAGCCCCTCACTCAGTTCAGATAAACGATGTGCTCTATCTTGGAATTCTTCTATCCTCTAGGGCATGGCCATCTGACAGCTTTCCTGTGTGGCTTGTATTTGAGAATACAAATTCTTACACCACTCATAAGTAGCTAAGGTTATGGTGGCCAAATTTACTCTACGATCTTTAGAATAATCCAAGGTGTGCACATCTGCTTTGTATTCAACAATAGACTTAAGGAGAAGAGTTTCCGGGAAGGGGCTAATGTCTCCCATTTTGTTGTTCGCTAGCTCCAATTGCCGTTCTAACAATTCGTTTCCTTTATGCAACTTTTCAATGTGTTCCTTCAGGTCGTCGATCTGCTGAACATTGTCAAAATTCTCTGATTCAAGCTTCAGGTTTTTATCTTCAAGTTCTCCCTTTTCTGCCTCTAACACCCTTACTTGCATTGCCAAGGCTCTCCTATCAGCTTCCATCTGTTGAAGCGTTTCATTTAATTCTTCCTTTTGGGATGTGAGAGCATCATTGTTTTCGATCATCAAATTTGTATAGTTTTTCTCTTTGACTAATGCCTCATGCAACTAACGGGCTCTCTCTTTCTATAGACTCAATTAATCCCCTAGTATGTTGACATTGTCGGCGGTTTCTAGAACAGCGGACACAGAAACAGATGCCATGAGTTGGGGGTCATGTTCGGTACCTTGCACGACTGTGGTTCCATGCCTGGTGACGATATCTGGTTGAAAAGGCCTCTTCATCCTAGTCACCATTTCTTTAACAATGGATTTCCTCTTTTTGTTATAAGTGAACTTATCCCATTAGGACACCTTGCTATTCTTGGATGGTGTAAATGGGACTAGTGGAAGATTTCTTATGGGGGTATTCATATCCATGTCTTGTGCTCTTGGGATTTTGGTGTCAGCATCCTCTTTGGATTTCATTTCTTCTTCTTCCTTTCTTTGTGCCTCTTCCTCCTACTCCCTTCTTAGTGTGTCATCTTCTTCCTGCTTCACATTTCTTTCCAATCTGATCCTCTCTTCTTCTTGAATCTTCTTTGCTTCAGCTTCAGCTGCTTGGGCTCTTAAAGTCTCTTCTTCTCATAGTTTATCCTCTTTTGCCTTGTTGATTATTTTCTTAGCTTCATCCTGCTTTTTCTTGGCTTGTTCCTGGAGCCTTTGTTCTTCTTTTGAGAGAGTCTTAGCAGTCTGCAAGGTATCCTTCTCTCACTGCTGATCTATTTTCTCCACAACATTAGAGCTCGAGCTGGCTCCTCCTTTTCAAAGTTGAAAAATCCATAGCTCAGTCATATTGCTAACCCCTCTATATGCTTCCTCCTCTTTATCATAATAGTTAGCATATTCAAAGGGAGTGGAGATTTCTTTGCAATGTTGTGTAGCTTTGCCTTGTCGATCATTTCTGTGAAAGGTCTTTTCCCCAAAATGAAAGCTTTTCAACTTTGCAACAAAATCTTCTACAGTTGCAATTCCTGAGAACTTGTAGGTCCCAACATAGAAAGGTAAACGCGGGAAAGTATCCTTCTTGGCCTTATACCAGGTACTACCAATTCCATCAATGAAAACATGTCTTACTGCCTCCTTGTGGACTATATAATTCGTAGCATACCTAGGTAGGATATACGGGGATTTGGAGCCTCTGTACATTCTTATGTAGGTACCTTCTGGCGAAAAATAGAAATCACCATATTTCTCCAAAAATTCCATGGCGTTCTCAAATAGGAAGTTGGGTTCTTCATTAAACATTAATTCATATAGGGGCATGATGAACTCCTCACAAATGAGTTTTTAATGCCTTTTGTAATTCTGAGCCCAAACGATTTTGTAGGTGATGAACACTGAACCATCCGCCGAATTCCATATGCATCCCAACTTGGGAAAGGGGCATTTTGCCACAATACAATCTATCAATTAAGATGCCATATAACATTCTTCCTTCTTCTCCACTAACCCTTCTTGTGCAGCCATTATAGCTAATGACAGGATGTCTGAGAGAATATCAGCCCAGTTGAAAATTGTCTCTTTGAAAGCTATGTAATGGATGATGGGAACCCATTGTACCATGAACATCATCCCCTCGGGTCTTCCGAAGATTCTGCTCAACATGAGAGCGATCAGTCTGAAAAGGGGCCTCAGATTCTGAACCTCGTACTCCTCACTATCCTTTTTCTGATTTGTTTGCCAGAAATTAACAGCTTCCTAGCCATATCTAGATTATCCATCTGGATCTCTTCCAACCATGCATCATCAATCCGCTGCTGGGATTTGGGAAACTTGTAATCCATTGAGATATAGGATGGGTGAAATGAGGCAAAATATTTTCCTTTATTGTCCGCTATAACTCTTATCTCAAGGTTCGCATGCTGCAAAATCCATCCAATTACTTTTAAGCTTCGTAAGAGCTCTGGACATGTGGCCGCCTTGGATATACAAGAGTTTTTTATGTTCTAATATAAATATTCTTCCTCAAGAAGAGCTTCAGGGAAGTCCTGATCTCTTATCATATAGTATACGTCTCCCTAGTTTACTTCTGGAGGCACACATGTGGTGCACTTGGTATCTTGGAATGTAGTTTCTACTCTTGTGCTTTCTTCAATTGCCTTTGACTTTCTCTTGCCACCTTTGGCCATTTTTGAAAAAATCTTGCTCAACAATCAGACATGAATAAGAATATATGATGCGACATTAGCAATCCAAACCAGCAGCCTACTTATAATGATAAGATCCAACTGCCAAAAGCTTCTAATTCCTGCTTGTCTCACTGTTTCAAAATATTACTTTCACATGCTAATTTATAATCTTGTGAAAAACTTTAATTTGGTTACTTCCGCTGTTGATATTGTAACTATGGACTACGAAAGCAATGCACATAAAGTAGGCCTAGGTATTCTATGTTCTTATAAGAGAAAACATGATAATAACCGGTTTCAAAGCACAGAATGGCGTAAAACTCCATAGTCGCGTAAAAATGCTTATAGCTTTGGTGTAAGGATGGGCAAGGTTGGTCTCGAAATTACCAAGCAGGTGGCTTCTATGACGGGCAGAGGTATGTTGCACGTTCTTCTCACATTTAAGTGGTGGGTGCTTGAGGTTCTAGAGCCTTTTATGTCTACAACTAGGGTTTTAATACGCCTAGTCAGGTGTGCACATGGGTCGGCTATAGCCGTGGTTATTCTAAGAGTCGCACCATGGATAGGATAGAATGAAAAGAGCGGAGAATCATGCCATGTTAAACGAGAAGAACACACTATAATAGGGTCTGCAAAGGTACTAACCTATGAAGAGATGAACGTTATGTAGATGTCGGTGTTCACTGTGGAATTGGCAAGCCTGGAATATGTGATTCGTGACTTCAAACGAAAACGGGACAGAACTCTCAAGCAACAAGAAATAATGGGAATCGAATGGTGTTCATACCATATATATATATAAACCTGATATGTGCGAGTTATTAATAGGGTGGTCGCAAGCCATTAAAACGGGGTTAAAGAAACATATGGATGGGTCGAATTGACCTTTTTCTTAATAAATGCAACTGCAAAAAAAAAATTGAAAAGACTTAGCTAAGGTCTCCATCTCCTGCAGAAAGGAAGGCTGAGTTTGCTCGCCGTTGCGAGAGAATTGTCCGAACTTTTATGCAAAGGGGAAGTGTGCAGCTATGCGTCGGCCAACTTAAGTGAGTTTGTCCACCTTTGAGGAGGAGTTATCTGAGTTCTTCCAAAAATGTGCCACTCTACCCGCTAGTGCGGAAGAGTTTCTTGAAAGCCTTCGCTATTGCGGGAAAGATAGAAGAGTCCTCCCGCAAAGATGACTTATTCGTAAATTTGTGATCGCTTGTGGAAGAGTTGGTGAATTCTCCTGCTATTGCGAAGAAACTTGGTGAATTTGTTCCACCGTGGGTCCACTTGATCAAAGGTTTCACTTTTTTCAAAGGCTTTATGATAAGTTTTCTTGCCGCAGCTTGGCTTAGTATTTTTATTCCATGGTTTTAGAAAGTTTGGACCAACTCTTCCACTGTTGCGGTAAGGTTAGCTCAGAGCTTCCACCGACGCGGCTCAGAGTCTTGAGTTTTACTTAGGAAAAAAAGAAAATGAACTCAACGAGTAAGGCAAGTAAAAGACCTTCTTTCAGGGGAAAAGCGAAGTAACAAAGACTATGATGTTCAGATAATCTTAGGCAAACTTCCTCTCAAAAGAAAAAAAAGGAGGGGGCCCCAATATTTTCAAAAAATCTGGGGGGGGATGTTGCAGCAACAACAAATGGCGATTCGCTGGCGAACATAGATCTCTGAAACAAACTCATCTCAAGGTCAAGAAACTTGCAAAGTGCTTACTACATGTGCAACCAAATGTCTCCATAGTTCATCTTTGAAGAATGCAGTGATCACTCTTATCATAATGGTGATAAAGGGAAAGGCAGTTTTGACTAAGATTTCTTTAAAACTCTCTAAGGGCCAAAGTGTGGGGTTTATTTTCAAATTATGTCTTCCAGAAGCTTACTAGTATAGGACTCCACAGAATCATGACAATATCTCACAGGCATATTCGTTTGTTCCTCATTCCCATGCTTTTTACATCATTTTGGATGTTTCTTTAATTCACGACTCTTAGCCGCTTTGAGTCTTCCGGAAATAAGTTTCTCCTGCTTTCAAAATTATGATATAAGTTCTTCAATCCAAAATGTCCTTTTGTGTGAGCAGAAGATATATTTGATTTCATGCTTCAAGGACGGAGAAGAACCTTTTTGGGCTGGTTTATTTGAACAACTTCCTTCAACTTCCTTGATTTACAAGTCTCTTTTATTTTCTCAGCCATGCTTTAATTGAGGCGAGAATTTCTGGAAACCAGACTCTTTGACATAAGCCTTTTGGCTTTACTTGGAGCATGGGATCATTTTAAATACAATATATCTGTGAGACATGCTTCCTCTCCATGGGTCTGCCATAGTTAACTTCTTGAGACAGCTATTAATGTTAGAGTGAATGGGGCCCTAAGATAATTAGAAGGAAATTCTAGATCTTATCTATTTGATAGGGGTTATTTTGACCAAATAGAAAAGAGGATCATTGCATTCTAGGAAACCAATCAGTGAAAACAAAGCTACAAATATGTATTCCCTTTATAAGTGAGCTTCTTTATGAACATGTTTCTGAATTTTTCTGGAGTCTCATTCATTCAGCTACACCAAAATTGAGCTTGGCTTTATTTAAACAACTAACTTAATAAAAATGAGAAACAAACAAAACAAAACAAAACAAATCAAGCTAACTAGCAAACCAAAGGATAATCAAAGCAATTAAAATAAAACAAAAGAAAAGAAACAAACCAAAACAGAAAAGATAGTGTTTTATTTATGTACAAGAGCTCGCCCAGGACTCATGCGAAGTATTGTTTCAAGGCGAGGCCGTTGAAAGGAATATTTACTTCTTCCCCTTCTAGGTCTTTCAATTTATAGGTCGACGGGCCAAGCTTTTCAAAAATTTGGTAAGGTCAAACCCATAAGTGTTGAAATTTCATGTGCATTCCCCTACCATCATGCTAGTGGTCCCATTTCAGAACTAAGTCACCTACTTCGAAATTCCTCTTACCATATTTTTTCTTATCAAACCATCTTTTGACTATGTCTTGGTGATGGTGGAATTGGTCTTTGGCCTGTTGTCATGATTCTTCAAGTTTCAGCAGGGTGTCGATTCGTGATTGGAGGGATTGACTGCTAGAACCTTGGAAAGCTTGGGACAACTATAAGGATGGGAGTAAAATATTTGGAGGGAGAATGACTTCCTTACCATAGACAAGAGTGAAAGGAGAAACGCCTAAGGCATTCTTGGGAGTGACCCTATCTTCCCATAGAGCATTCAGGAGGGCTATGTGCCAGCTTCTCTGGTTTTCAATCACAGTTTTCTTAAGAATTCGGATGAGATTTTTATTGGTAGACTCAGCTAATCCATTCCCTTGGGGATAGTAATTGGCTGAATAATGCAGTTTAATTCCTTTCTCATACATGTATTCATTAATTTTTATTGACGACAAATAAGGTGCATTAGCAAAGACTATGGAAATTGGAACCCCAAACCTGGTTATGATGTGTTCCAATAGGAAATTGATAATTGCGTCTTCGTTTACTTTACGTAGAGGGATAGCTTCAGCCCATCTTGTAAAATAATATGTAGCCATTAGAATATAACGGTGCTGGAGCGAGAAATTGGGGTTGATTTCAACGATAATGTCTGTACCCTATTGCTCGAATGGTTAAGAGATAATAACTGGCTATAAGGGTCCGGCTGCCTTTGGTAACTTTCCGGTGCTTCTTTGGAATACGTCACAATTTCTAGCATAGGCATGGGTATCCCTGAAAAGAGTGGGCCAATAGTATCCATATCTAAGAATTTTGTGAGCTATAGTATCTCCGGAGTAATGTCCCCCAGTAGGGCCATCATGTAATTCTTTGACCACTTTTCTCACATCTTCCTTTTCCAAACATCTGAGGAAAATGCCATCGTAATTCTTCCTAAAGAGGAATCCTTTAATGATTTGGTATGCTGCTGATTTGAGACAGAGAGCTCTTGTTTGCTTCGGATTCCAGTGTTCTGGCAAGTAACATGACTGTGGATAATGCACTATGTCCCTGTACCAATATTCTGGCGTTGTAAAAATTGGACATACATCAATCATGTTTAGTTTGGTTTCATCCCTCCAATCTAGCTCTTCATCAGCTGGATTTTCAGTGAGCAATTTGCGTAGACCTTGGCCTTTGATAATAGTAGCTTGTCAAAATTCTAAGTCATACTCTTGAAGTGCAGTGAGCTAGTTTTGTCTTCTTTCTCCCAATTCTTTCTGAATGAAAAGAGATTTGACAGCGGGATGAGGAACTATGACTTTAGTTCTATTTTTTAGGATATACGGCCTGAACTGCTTTACCGTTTTGAAAACTGCATATGCTTGCTTATCTACTATGGGGTAGTTTAGTTCAGCGCCCTGCAAACTAGTGCTCATAAAAGAGATTGGTTATTCATCTCTTGATTCCACCTTTTCAGTAAGCTCGACTGCGAGAGAGTTATCAGAAGCAAAAGTGTACATTATAAAATATTTATTGAAATCTGGACTTCTTAAAGAAGGTGCCTTGGCTATAGCAGCTTTGATCTCTTTGAATGCAACCTTTTCCAAGTCTGTCCACTTAAATTGTACACTCTACTTGACCATTTGTTGCAAAGGTTCAACGATCTGAGCGAAGTCTGGTATGAACTTCGAAGAAAATTTATGGTGCCCATGAATGATTGCATAGACTTTTTACCGTGGGGCATGGGAATCTTGTCGATAGCTTGTACTCTCTCTTGATCTATCGATATTCCCTCCTTTGAAATGATATGACCCAAAAGTTTTTCCTCAATAATAGAGAAAACACTTTTCTTAGGGTTTAAAGAGATACCCTACTTTCTTCAGCGATCAAAGATTTGCTTTAGGTGAAAAACATGGTCTTCCTTTTTCTTTTAGAAAACTGTCACATCATCCAAGTATACTAAAACACATTGACCACCCAATCCTTGGAAAGAAATATCCATAGCTCACTGAAAGGTAGCTCCTACGTTGATTAAGCCAAAAGGCATTCTTCGATATGCGAAGGTTCCCCACTTTGTACGAAAAGTGGTTTTGAGTCGGTCTGCTTCTGCTACTAGCACTTGGTTGTAACCAAAAAAACCATCTAGTAAAGAGAAAAGTTCTGATCCTGACACCATCTGCAATATTTGTTCCATTGGGAGCACATGATAGTTGTCTTTATCAGAAGCTTTGTTTAAGTTCCTAAAATCTACACACAGTCTGATCTCCCCCTATTTCTTCCACACGGGAACTAGATTAGCCACCCATTAAGAATGTCGGACCCTAAAAATAATATTGGCATCCAATAATTTTTTTAACTATTTCTATATTAGAGGCTCGAGTGTCGGATGCATCCTTCTTAACTGTTGCTGAAAAGGTTTGACACCTTCCTTCATTGGTATTATGTGTTGAATGATGTGGTTATCGTATGTTTTCAAATTGTCGTAGGTCCAAGCAAACACATCTTTATATTGCTGGAACAATTTAATAAATCTACTTCTCTCACCTAGCGTACAACTCTTACCAAGATTAATATATTTCGGTTTAGCTTCCGTGCCTAGATTTATTAACTCATGCTGTATGGATGAGCTGTGAGTTTTAGCATTTATAGGTCTTCTGAACTTGCTCTGTAAATCAAATAATGCTTCAAGAGTTCTTACGCCTTTGGGAATGAAGTTTCCCTTTACAACATATTTATTCTGTAAATCTAGATCATGTTGTGGCTCATCTATTATAGCCTCTTGGAAGACATCTTCATTTGTTAAGAAATCAATGATCTGATCATCATCATCAAATACCCTGATATTTGTGATGTTATCTGGAACAAAGGGCTTGAAAAATAATTCAATAGAACATTTGTTATTAGTGGAGACTAATCTGGAAGCAGAGGTTGCTAACAAATCAACTGCAACATTCTTCAATCTAGGAAGAGAATTAATATTGAAAGCATCAAAGCATGAAATCAGATCCCAAACCTCAGCTTGATAACCCTAAAAGTGTGGTGAGAGACAATGAATCATATTTCTTATTTTCCTAACAATAATTTCAGAATCACCAAAGACTTTCAAAAACTTGACATTAAGACCAATGGCTTTCTTCAACCCATGAATGAGAGCTTCGTATTCTACGGTATTATTAGTACACTGAAATTCTAATCTACAAGATAAAAAATACTTGTTTCCATCAGGATCAATTAAAATGAAACCGGCTCCGGATCCTTCCTGAAACTTGGAGCCATCAAATTAAAGGGTCCAAAAAACATTCTATTCTTTAACTAAGTTAGTTTCATTAGTATCTAAATTAGTAACTAAATCTACTATGTTACAATCAATATCATCAGCCTGTGAAAACTGAAGGAGATCAGACTGTTTGTCTGAAATATGGCTAACCTCTTCTGACTGGTAATTCCCAGGTTCGATTTCCATGAAGTAATTCCCTAAAACTGAAGATGAAAAAGCTACAGCTTCATTTTTTTCCTCTAGCTGAGTAACATTTTGTTTCATGTGTGGCTCTCTTAATATCTTGATCTAATTTTTCCTTTTTTGATAGGGCATCCACAAATGAGACCAATCCGTTGTGAAATAGCCATTCAGTTTTGCAGACCAGTCCCTACTCAAAATTAAACCATATGCCTCATAAATATCAACCACCATTATATCAATGAATTGACATACTCTAGGATCGGACGACAATCTAATAAGAACATCTTTCAGTTCACCAATAACCTTGACAACAGTTCTATCTAATTGAATGATTTGAGATGGGGATGGGATTGGCTATCCATTAATCCTTTTGTAAATTGACAAAGGCATGACATTCGAACTAGCACCTGAGTCTACCAAACAATTATGCACATTGTGATTAAAAATATCAAAGCTTAAGAGAAAAGGAAGAGTTTGAGATTTCGATTTTCCGTCAATACTTGCTTCATTAATTTATGGGTTTTCATCAGTGTTTTCTACTGAGGCACTCATTTGTGAATCAAAGGCCTCCATCAATCTCTTCCTCTGGTGTGGTAAGCTACACATATAAAAAATGGAAACATTTTCTTTTGTTTTCTTAATATCCTCGATTATATCATAGCTCATGTCACATTCCTTCGAAATCTTTGATTGATTTTCTATTTTTTTTTTTAAGAAACTCGTGGTTGTTTGATTATTTCTAAGTTTGGTTCTTTAGTCATCATACGAGTAACTGCCGGGTTTGTCTTGGGTTGGGGAGGATTCACAGTTATGTGTCTCTTCGGTATTTGATTAGATCTTGCTTTAGGTGCTTCTATTGTTGGATCGATCACTGGGCCTTTACTTCTGGTAGTGATGTTGATGGATGTTGTTTGCACTTCATCTACAAAATCTTCACAAGATGTCTCTTGGGTAGGTGTCCAATCCCAAAGGATCATCGTAGTGTCGGGAGCAGGTTCTTCACTCTCAAGAATTGGTTCTTGTTGGGGGTTCATCTGCTCAGGAATTTGTGCATCTAACATTTGGTTCATTACTAAGCTCATCGAATTGATCCACCTGCGGATAGCTTTTCTCCGAGTGTTGTTCTTGATGGAAAGTGTAGAAATGGTCCATGCCTATTTCATTTAAATTTAGTGCAGCAGAATTGTTTCCTGGTGGGGTTGACTATCCATTTTCTTCTTTCTTTTTATAGAAAGGCTTGAAAGGTGGCCTTGAGGAACTCGTTGCCTTATCCTTTTCTAGATCCACAATTTTATTGGAGAGTTTATGCATAATTTTTATGACATTTTCTAAATCTGCTGCAGGTTCTTCTTTATCCGTAGTTAACAGAAAAGGTTTCTTAATAGTTTTTGGCTTGGCCTCTACATCGAGAACATGTTTGGTGATGCTGTCAGCCTCCTCTTCTACTTTCTTGTCTTCTTCAAAATTTTCTATCAGGGTAGGTTTTTTTGTTCTCTTGATGAACATTGCTAGCGGGGATTTAAGAGCTGTTATATAATATTCTACTAAGCATTCCTCAGCAAGCTTTGTTGCATCACTAAAATTATTTATCAATGTCGTGAACCTTTGGTTAAACTCTTGAACTTTTTCATACTTTTCCATTCTCATAGACAACATTTCTTTCATAAGAGTAGCTACAGTTTTCTGATTGCCATACTTTTTAAGAAAACGTTTCTCAAAATCTTCCCAACTTGTTATCGAACCAGCTTGCAATCTAAAATACTAGGAAGATACTTCGGGTTCGAAAGTATAAGAAAAGAGGCAACAAACCACGTCTTCGTATTCCACATTTAGAATATTTAGAGCTAAATAAAAACTTTTAAGGTGATCTTTAGCATAAATTCCTTTGCTAGGGTCATACTTAGGTAAAACCTTTTCTGGATTGTTGGGCAAATCATGGAATGGTCCAACTACATTTAATGCTCCTCTTGCTCTCCATGCGGGTACGACCATGACTCTGGGTGGAGAACGTGGTGGTGTATGCGGTGGTGAGTTGTGAGGAGTATGACTTGGAGTGTTCTGCTGTTCTAGATTCGTGGGAGTCTCGGGTCTAACTTCGTCAAAAGGTTCAGTGATTTCTTCTAGAGATAAATCTAATAATTCTTATATACTTTCAATGAGAACGGAATCCCTTGTACACTGAGGATTTTTTCAAGGAGCTCTGATTCTGGGTAACAGAGGAATTGTGGTTAGTCCTCCAAGACTTCTAACGTAGGATTGAGTATGTCTCCTGAACCGATTTACTTCCTCAAAAGGGACAAAATACAATGATTCTTGCTGTTCTGTCTTAGAATTAGGATTTTCTTGATTTCTTGATTCCCGATCTGGAACGTCTGGGATAACGGTTTCAGATGGGTTTTCAGTGGAAAAATTTCTTACAAAATGGTCTCTCATTCTATCCATGCACTGGTGGCCCTCCTTCTAGCGCCAAAAACTATTGATGCCTGGAATGTGGCAGCATCAATCAGCAAGGGATTCTCCCCAATAAGGGATCCCAATTACATCGTCCACCCTTTCGCGTAGTAAATCCGTCCAGTTAACGGTTCTGGCTACCATGTAAGGTTTAAAGATTTGTTTATTTTGCACCGGTTGCGGCCCGATCCACCATTTATATTTTTTATGTTTAATATGATATGCATGTGCCCTAAATTAAATGCATGCATTAAACAAATCTATTCTAAGCTAATTAAATCTAAATTAACCTATACTTATACGGAGCAAATTTAAAGAATGAGTAATAAACTGGAAATGCACCCAAGAATTTCACAGATAGTTGTTAAATTAGAAAGAAGCATTTACAACAGAAATAAAGATTATTTAAGATAGCTTCGATAAAGATAAATATTCTATTACCCATTTAACACAGAAATTTTGCAAAGGAAATGAAACCATTCATAGCAGAGAATTAATTCACAATAGCCAGGAAAGATCTCACAGGAAATGTATGAAAGATGCAGAAATAGTTCAGCAATTATCCAACACGATCCCAAGCAAAATGCTATGCAGGCTTCCATAGGCCAAAACGATTTTCTTATTCATGTAGTAGAAATAGTTCACATACAAGGCATAAATGTCCTTTCACCTGCAAAAAGTCCCTTTTATTCCCTTCTAATCAGCTATACATAGCTTTACAAAATGTGCTAGGAGCTACCACCTATATTCTAACCGTTTATATTTCCCTAATTTGTCTTGTAGTGCTAATGTTACAAAAAAGAGAAATATCCCAATTAACTTTACAAAAAGGAACGGGGTTTAAATCCCACAAGTCATTTTAATAATTCAAAGGTATACACATAAAATAGAAACCAAAGAGGCACGTTAGTGAATGTGAGCTATCCCTGAGCTAGCTCCTTGGTTGACTTGGGCGCTTCTGGGACAGCTGGTGTTTCTTCTACAACTAACGCTACTGCAACAACTGTAACACTCTCTGAGGTCGAAGCTTGGCTGGCGGCTAGTGCCCTGTCTACCTCTGTTATGTAATTTCCCCACTGATTCGCTTCCTTTACAATATTTATTCGAACCAGGGGAATCATAAATCTGAGAGACACTTCTTTCTTGGCAAGCTCTTCTGCTAGGATAATCATTTCTGCCATAGTGACTCAGAGACTTTCTTCTAGGCAGTGTTTATGAATAGCATCCTAGCTGATAAATTGGTGCACGTCTTCTGAAGTCAATATGTCCAGCTTCTGCACATATTTGCTTTCTTCCTTGAGCCCCTCACTTAGGTCAGATAAACATTGTTCTCTATCTAGGAATTCTTCTATCCTCTGGGGCATGGCCATCTGACAACTTTCTTGAGTGGCTCGTATTTAAGAATACAAATTCTTACACTGCTCATAAGTATCTAAGGTTACGGTGGCCAACTTTACTCCACAATCTTTAGAATAATCCAAGGTGCACACATCTGCTCTGTATTGAACAACAGACATAAGGAGAAGAGTTGCCGGTAACTTTGATTTCCCTTCTCTCCACTCAATGTGTTTCTTAATCTCTCCACTGATGCGTACATGCTTCCTCATGACCCTGGTGGCTTCGACATTGATTTCCTTAACTTTGGCCATTATTGCCTTTAGTTTGTATATTTCCTCTGATAGGAGTTCTTGGAAGCCGTGGGTCCTTCTTAGTATTTCATAGGCTTGCTCGTGGAAGGGGCTAATGTCTCCCATTTTTTTTTTTGCCAGCTCCAATTGTCATTCTAACAATCCGTTTCCTTCTTGCAACTTTTCAATGTGTTTCGTCAGTTCATCAATCTGTTGAACATTGTCAAACTTCTCCGATTCAAGCTTCAGGTTTTTATCTTCAAGCTCTCCCTTTTCTGCCTCTAACACCCTTACTTGCATTGCTAAGGCTCTCCTATCAGCTTCCAGCTGTTGAAGCGTTTCATTTAATTCCTCCTTTTGGGATGTGAGAGCATCATTCTTTTTTATCATCAAATTTGTATAATTTTTCTCTTTGACTAATGCCTCCTGCAACTAACGGGATCTCTCTTTCTCTAGACTCAATTTATCCCCTAGTATGTTGACATTGTCGGTGGTTGCTAGAACAGTGGACATAGAAAGAGATGCCATGAGTTGGGGGTCATGTTCGGTACCTTCCATGACTGTGGTGTCATTCCTGGTGACGATATATGGTTGAAAAGGCCTCTTCATCCTAGTCACCATTTATTTAATAATGGATTTCCTCTTTTTGTTATAAGTGAACTTATCCCATTGGGACACCTTGCTATTCTTGGATGGTGTAAACGAGACTAGTGGAAGGTTTCTTATGGGGGAATTCATATCCATGTCTTGTGCAGTTGGGATTTTGGGGTCAGCATCGTCTTTGGATTTCCTTTCTTCTTCTTCCTTTCCTTGTGCCTCTTCCTTCTACTCCCTTCTTAGTGTGTCATGTTCTTCCTGCTTCGCATTTCTTTCCAATCTAATCCTCTCTTCTTCTTAAGTCCTCTTTGCTTCAGCTTCAGCTCCTTGGGCTCTTAACGTCTCTTCTTCTCGGAGTTTATCCTCTTTTTCCTTGTTGATTCTTTTCTTAGCTTCCTCCTGCTTTTTCTTGGCTTGTTCCTGGAGCCTTTGTTCTTCTTTTGAGAGAGTCTCAACAGTCCCTAAGGTACCCTTTTCTCGCTGTTGATCTATTTTCTCCACAACATTACAGCTTGAGCTGGCTCCTCCTTCGCCAAGTTGACAAATCCGTAGCTCAGTCATATTGCTAACCCCTCTATATGCTTCCTCCTCTTGATCATAATAGTTAGCATATTCAAAGGGAGTGGAGATTTCTTTGCAATGTTGTGCAACTTTGCCTTGTCGATCATTTCTGTGAAAGATCTTTTCACCAAAATGAAAGCTTTTCAACTCTGCAACAAAATATCTACAGCTGCAATTCCTGAGAACTTGTAGGCTCCAACATAGAAAGGTAAAGGCGAGAAAGTATCCTTCTTGGCCTTATACAAGGTGCTACCAATTCCATCAATGAAAACCTGTCTTACTGCCTTCTTGTGGAATATATAATCCATAGCATACCTAGGTAGGATATACGGGGATTTGGAGCCTCTATGCATTCTTATGTAGGTACCTTCTGGCGAAAATAGAAATCACCATATTTTCCCAAAACTTCCATGGCATTCTCAGATAGGCAGTTGGATTCTTCATTAAACATTAATTCTTATAGGGGCATGATGAACTCCTCACAAATGAGTTTGTAATGCCTTTTGTAATTCTGAGCCCAAACGATTTTGTAGGCAATGAACACTGAGCCATCTGCCGAGTTCCATATGCATCCCAACTTGGGAAAGGGGCATTTCACCACAATACAATCTATCAAGTAAGATTCCATATAACATTCTTCCTTCTTCTCCACTAACCCTTCTCTTGCAGCCATTATAGCTAATGACAGGCTGTCTGAGAGAATATCAGCCCAGTTGAAAATTGTCCCTTTGAAAACGATGTAATGGATGATGGAAACCCATTGCAGCATGAACATCATCCCATCGGATCTTTCGAAGATTATTCTAAACATGAGAGCGATCAGTCTGAAAGAGGGCATTAGATTTTGAACCTCGTACTCCTCACTATGCTTTTTTCTTATTTGTTTGCCCAGAATTAAGTGCTTCCTAGCCATCTCTAGATTATCCATCTGCATCTCTTCCAACCATGCATCATCAAGTCGCTGCTGGGATTTGGGCAACTTGTAATCCATTGAGATATAGGATGGGTGAAATGAGGAAAAATCTTTTCCTTTACTATCCGCTGTAACTCTTATCTCAGTGTTCGCATGCTGCAAAATCCATCTAATTACTTCTGAGCATGGGAAGAGCTCTAGACGTGTGGCCGCCTTAGATATACAAGAGCTTCTGATGTTCTAATATAAATATTCTACCTCAAGAAGAGCTTCAGGGACGTCCTAATATCTTATCATACGGTATACGTCTCCCCAGTTTACTTTTAGAGGCACGCCTGTGGTGCACTTGGTATCCTAGAATGTAGTTTCTACTCTTGTGCTTTCTTCAAATGCCTTTGACTTTCTCTTGCCACCTTTGGCCATTTTTGAAAAAATCCTGTTCAACAATCAGACATGAATAAGAATATATGATGCGACGTTAGCAATCCAAAGAAGTAGCCTACTTATAATGATAAGATCCAAATGCCAAAAACTTGTAATTCTTGCTCGTCTCACTATTTCAAAATATTACTTTCACATGCTATTTTATAATGTTGTGAAAAACTTTAATTTGGTTACTTCCGCTGTTGATATTGTAACTATGGAATACGAAAGCAATGCACATAAAGTAGGCCTGGGTATTCTACATTCTTATAAGAGAAAACATGATAATAATCGGTTTCAAAGCGTAGAATGGCGTAAAACTCCATAGTTGCGTAAAAACACTTATAACTTTGGTGTAAGGATGGGGAAGGTTGGTCTCGAAATTACCAAGAAGGTGGCTTCTATGACAGGAAGAGGTATGCTGCAGGCTCTTCTAACATTTAAGTGGTGGGTGCTTGAGGTTCTAGAGCCTTTTATGTCCACCGTCAGGGCTTTAATATGCCTAGTCAGGTGTGCACATGGGTCGGCTATAGCCATGGTTATTCTAAGAGTCCCACCATGGCTAGGATAGAACGAAAAGAACGACGAATCATGCCATGTTAAATGAGCAGAACATGGTGTAAGGATGGGAAAGGTTGGTCTCGAAATTTCCAAGCAGGTGGCTTCTATGACGAGCAGATGTATGTTGCAGGTTCTTCTAACATTTAAGTTGTGGGTGCTTGAGGATCTAGAGTCTTTTATGTCCACAATCAGGGCTTTAATACGCCTAGTTGGGTGTGCACATGGGTTGGCTATAGCCATGGCTATTCTAAGAGTCCCGCCATAGCTAGGATAGAACAAAAAGAGTGGCGAATCATGCCATGTTAAACGAGAAGAACACACTATAATAAGGTCTGCAAAGGTACTAACCTATGAAGAGATGAACATTATGCGGATGCCGACATTCGATGTGGAATTGGAGAGCCTGGAATATGTGCTTCATGACTTCAAATGGAAATGGGATAGAGCTCTCAAGCAATAAGAAACAATGGTAATCCAACGGGGTTCGTTCCCTATATATATGAAACTGATACGTGCGAGTTATTAATAGGGTGGTCGCAGGCCATTAAAATGTGGTTAAAGCAACGCACGGATGGGTCAAATCGACCTTTATCATAATAAATGCGACCGCGAAAAAAAAATCGGAAAGACTCGGCTAAGGTCTCTGTCTCCTATGGAAAGGAAGGCTGAGTTTGCCCACCGTTGCTGGAGAATTGTCCGAACTTTTCCGCAAAGGGGAAGTGTGCAGCTATGCGTCGGCCAACTTAAGTGAGTTTGTCCACCTTTGCGGAGCAGTTATCCGAGTTCTTCCAAAAATGTTCCACTCTACCTGCCGATGCAGAAGAGTTTCTTCAAAGCCTTCGCTATTGCGGGAAAGATAGACAAGTCCTCCCGCAAAGATGACTTATTCGTAAATTTGCGATTGCTTGCGGAAGAGTTGGGCGAATTCTCCCACTGTTGCAGAGAAACTTGGTGAATTTGTTTCGCTGTGGGTCCACTTGATCAAAGGTTTCGCTTTTTTAGGAGGTTTTAAGATAAGTTTTCCCGCCGCGCCTTGACTTAGTCTTTTTATTCCATGGTTTCGAAAAGTTTGGAGCAACTCTTTCGCCGTTGCGATAAGGTTAGCTCGGAGCTTCCGCCATCACGGCTTAGAGTCTTGAGTTTTACTTAGGTAAAAAATAAAATTAACTCAATGAGTAAGGAAAGTAAAAGACCTTCTTTCAGGGGAAAAGCTAAGTAAGAAAGACTATGATGTTCAGATAATCTTAGGAAAACGTCCTCTCAGAAGCAAAAAAAGGAGGGGGCCCCAATATTTTCAAAAAATATGGGGGGGGATGTTGCAGCAACAACAGGCCTCCCACTTTAAATCATCACACGTGTTTTCAGGAAAGTAAGAAACCAACATTCACTGTATACAAATTAGGCGTTTCTAGAATTTAACTATTCAAATTTATACATCAAAAGAATACGGTTACAACCTTTAGCATTCCAGAATTTTAAGCAATTTCATAGTTATGCATTCGAATCTCAAAAGTTCAAAGAATACAACAAAATATTAAGATAATTAGAACCTATACGAGTGGATGCTCCCCTCCCACCGTTGATGCTGATCTAATAGAATTGCAACTCCAGATCCACTATTGTTCTTCTCGATTTCCGACAGACACCTCGGTTAGCCTCCCAACCTTTCCAGGAGTACTCTCCTTCCTCTCGAACCCCCGAGCAATTCAGGTCGTAGAGCTCACACACAATAATCAGGAAACCCAGCTTGGGATTCCCCTCCACCAAGATTTCCAACCAAACCCTCAATAGCATCAAGTCATGAGGCAATTCAAAATTACAATAGTCATCCAGGATCTATGTCCTTTACCCATTCCCAAAGCCTTCCTTTTAATGGAAAATTCCATGCGACACATGTCACTTCATGCATAATTACATATTTTATTAAAATTCTAATTTAATAATACTCACCCATCCATGTGTCAATTTTTCTGGAAGATGCACCAACATTCCTAGGTTTGCTGATGTTTGTCCCCTAGATATTTTACTTAACTCCTTGTTTTGAGGTGTAGGTGGAGTTGACTAGTTGTCCATGCTTAGGATTCTACTTTGCTCCTAAATAAAAATTTATATTATTTTAAATGCTCAAACATATTCTTTTATGTGCAAATGCCTAAATAACACTTAATATTATTTAAATGCCAAAATAATCATTTATGTGCAAATGCCTCAAATACTCAAAAGCATTTTCTAAGTAATGTTCTAGGCGCAATCTTATATGTTTTTATGCAGTTAAGGCTAACAATAATTTTCACTAGGACCCCGGTGCTGCGCCATTAGGCTTCCCTGTTCCTTAATTTCATTTCCCCGACATGGCACCACTCTGTCAGGTCCACTTATTCATAGTTTCCATTCCTCAGCAAGGTACCACATCGTTGGGTCCATTCTTTCCGTTCTCGGTAGGGTACCACACCGTCGGGCCCTTCTGCCTTCATTCTTTTGTTTTGACTTGCGGGAAATTCATGTAGGGATTTCAAGAGCCGTTACCTTCCATCTTCTATCTAAACGCTATTAGGGACTTATGGCACTGAGGGGTGAGTCCATTCTCACTGCACGCCCCCAAACTCGTATGTGACCAACTCCATCGTGGCCCACCTCATACACCCTCACGCTTTCTTCTTGAGTAAGAGGATCAGTGCTTATTTGCTCATGCATGGTATTCCATTGGAAGTTGACATCATCGTCGCTCTCCCTGTGTGTGATTTATCTGTAATCTAAGACCCTTCATATTCCTTTGCGTGTCCAACGGTGAACTGTTTCACCTGTCACTACACACATTTCTCACAAACATATATTAGTAGTACTATCCTTAATAATCATCGTTTGATTCATAAATCTGCTACTTCGTTAAGCATTTATAATTTACTCAAACATTACTCATTCATCTAATCAAACATTCATTTCGTCAATAATTACTTTCTTCGTTCTCATCACATAATCAATCATATAGCTAGTCATTAAGCATCATTCACAGGCATATTTTCCATAATCATAGTTAATCGTTAAACACATGTAATCATTCATTTACATCAACTGTCCCAATACACATACTCAAAATAAAATCAAAGAGTTATTTTATTAATGTTTCAATCAGTTGGGTCACTCAACAGGTGCCCTCAAAGTCTACAGTATTCTAGGGGCACTACAGAGCTTTGAGTCTGATTCAGATTCAGACTAGCTGGAGCATGTTGCATGAGGACATGCAATTGGATATTTGGGGGGACATGTTGGGTGCTGGAAATGTCCCTTTTTGCTCACTTTCATCAAGATCCTTTTCCCTGTCTTTTTCCTATTATTACAAATAAGTCATTAATTTTCCAAGGAAAATCATGGATTCAAACAGGTATAAATAATTACTGCTTTGTTGTATTTAATGCTTAAAGATTGCTTGTGATTATGAGTTTTATTCCTAATTGTGCTGACTTGTGAAGGATCAATGGAAGTAATGAGATACAAGTGTATCAGCTTGCTGAGACATGCATATGAAGGATTATGTGGCCATCAATCACAACTTTTCTAGGCTCGGGTTCAGTCTATTACAGGGAAGTTCAAGCACTTATCCACACAGCCTCCTGGGACTCACTCAAGATGTTTGATCAATCGGATCCTAAAGCGCTTCAATGCTTATGAAACAGATTTGATTCTGATTGTAATTATGATGTAACTGTTTCTATCTTTGGATCACTGATCTAGCAGCATGAAGATCTCCGATCTCCATGGCTCCATGAATCTGAAGGACCTGAATTGTCTTATCTAATATAAATAGGAAGATGAGAGGGTTCATAAGGTTAGGCTTATTTTTAAAGAAAATTGTAACATGAGTGGCGAGCTTTTCTGTAATTGAACTTATCCTTTAATGAAAGAGACAGATTTTTCTTGATTCATTGTTGCTGAGTTAATTTGGTATCCTTTAGAGGCACCTCTGTTAGAAGTCCAGGGCCTTCCTTCACATAGAGTTTCCGAATTAGTTAGTTGTTTGTTTCTTTCATTTCTTTTTGTGTGGATTGTTAGTTAGATTTTTATTGCTCAAATAGTCAATTGTTAACCGTAGAATTTCTAGATTTCAATTCTTCTTTGTTGAAACAATGTGTGTAATTAGAATAGGATTTCCATTTATGGCTTTTCTTTCATTTGATTTCTTGAAACAATTGACTGAGTAATGTGTGATTTCTTATTGCAAGTGTGTTATTTATTTTAGGCTGAAACAACTTTGCTCTATCTCTGCATATTGTTAAGTACTTCATTTCCTTTATCAATTATAGAGTGTATAGATAGCAGATAATTTCTAGAACAAAAGAAGACTAATTTCCTTCAAAGTCAATTATTGCAATCACAAATTGAATCTTCTTTGATAGTTGATAAATAGGATTTAACTTCTTGCAAAATCAAGTTTATTAATTTACTCTTGAAAGTAATTGATTCCATAATTGATACTGTGGAAGGATTGTAAATTTCCTTGATTTTAACAGTCAATTAATAATTGAAGTTGGATTGAGCAAAGAGCATAGCATAGCCTTAGCAATTAGATAAGTTGGGTGATTTTCTAATTCATGAGTTACATAAATGTTTATGCATATATTTTGCTTGATTACCTTTGCAATAATCAGACTTCCCTGGGTTGATAATTTATATTGAACACTATGTTTATTAATTTTAATTAATAGGAAATTATAGTGACCAACATATATACGTCATTGTTTATTTTGCAGATGTTGATGTTGATGCTTATTTATATGTTAATTGTCAAGTTGTGTATGTTAGGTCAGGTTCAATGATGTTCATTAGATGCTTTTGTTGGTTATGTTAGAAAATTGAACTTGTGTTTTGATACATGATATTGTTAGATCATATGTGTGTTAGATGATGTTTAAATCTATAAGATGTATATGTTAGATGAATGTGTAACGCAATGTTTAGGATGGTACGTTCATGCTTATTTTTATTAGCTTTATGTTAATGATGGTACGATGGTGTTTATTTTTATGTTTGTTAGATGGTGAAAATGATAATAATGGCATGTTTATGTTAGATGGCGATAATGATAATGATGGTGTTTAAAATTATCATGCACATTTCCCCTTTGTATGTTTTTAAATGTTCTGAAGTATTTGAGCTATTTTCTATTGTAAAATATATATTACAACTATTTGATTAATGAAGGGGAAGACACATGTTACATTTCCAACTATGTGTTTATCATATTAACACTTAACTCGTCAAAATCAATTTTTATATTCAAGAGTAGATTTATATAAATTGGATTAACTATTAATATATATTAATCAAATTAATTATATATAAATGATTGTAAATTTATCTTAATTCAATTAATTATTGATGTTGTATTAGTTTTTTAATGTTATTATATTTAAAGGATTGTTTGATTAAGTTGTTAATATTATTAATTTTAAATTTTTATTTAATAACATTAAAATATTTTTGTATTGAATAATAATTTCAAAGCTATTCAAGATTTAGGATATCAAATATTCATGTTTGAGTTTGTCAATGAATATATCTAATTTCTAAAATAGTATAGATTCATATTAGTTATATAAATTAGATTAACATAGAATTATGTTATTATAAATTTACATTGATAAAATCTAAATCAATGATTATATTGATATATATATATATATGAAATATTTTTAGTCAAATATACAATCATGTCTTTAATTTACAAATCAAAACTACGTACTTATTTAAAAACCATAAAATATGGTGAATAAATATTAAACATATATACATATTTGTTAACTGCTTCATCTAAATAATTATTGTCGCCACCAATTCTAAGATGGATTTTAGCCTCTTAGAAATAGAGAGATGAAGAAATTCAATCCATTTTTTTTGTAAGCTCCATAGAAAATTTATATTAAAATACAAAAATAAGTACATCCACAGAAAGTCTGACAGCCCAGATAGGCTGCTCACTAAACCATAACAACCAGTACATCACCATGGTATGACTGCATAATCCCAATGATACATAGCATCCTAAAGCTAGAGGTTTGTTGAACCAGTTTGAGTCTGAAATTATTACAAAAGGCCTTAAAAGGAATCTACTAAAAAAAAAATTGGAAATATCAAAACTGTAAAGATTATCCAAAATTCTACCCGTCCCATAGACCAAATACCATGTGTTTTTCAACATGCAACTGAAAAAAGACCAACATAGAAGGAAAAACCAACATCTAAGCTACTTAGACTTGCAAATAGAGTCTGCATTGATTGGAAGCTCCTCAATGATTGGGAAGCAGTAGTCCTTGGAGCTGGAGTTACTATCAAGAATTGATTTTGTTGGTAGAGGAGCAATCTTCATGAAAATGGAGAGATTCACAATACCTTTTCCATATGCATGCTTATGCTTGAGTCTATTGGTCGAGGCTATGTTTGTTTTGTCCATCAGCTGCTGAATAACCTTGTTGAGTTGGGTTCCTTGCTTCACCGTCGGCTTGGAAACTTGAGAGGAAATCAGAGAGGCTGACGAATGCAGTGTTGGAGTAGGAATAGGGGATGGAGAAGGGATTGGAGAATTCCCCTGCAATAAATCCTGAGATTGTAGGATAATTTGGGCCAAAGAATTATTTACCATCCAGTAATGTCTTCTCCTTCCACGATCTCTTTGACAGACTAACTACTATAAGACCAATTCTTCCTCCCAGTCATCCAGAATATTCTCAGGTGGTAAGGGATGGAATTATCATAGCCATTATCTACTAAAAATCCATCGCCATGATGGCCATGGAATCCTCTGCCTCTTCCACCCCGGTGGAGGACGACAAGATTTCTTCGAGCCATTACACGAATTTTACCTCTGTTGGTAACCAAATGAGGCCTAGATAGAGCTTGAATGACCCACTGGCCCTGAGCGCTCATAATGAAGCCAAATTCAAACATATATGGACTGTAGTAGGCGTAAGATAAAATTCCCGAATTTCACATAGAGGAAAGAATGGTTGGCTTCCTAAAAGGAGATGCATAAAATATGGAGTTTGTTCTGCTTAAAGGCAAATATCCGACCACCCAAGGGGCCATTAATTCACACAGTGGCATCATCATTAACTCGGTACACCCAACAACTCATTTCAGAGTAGAGAAGACTAACTTCATTAATGATTTAAACATTGGAACGAGGATCTATTAAACGAGCTTGGTTGGAATTTATAGGAGTAGCCATGTGGAGGGAATTTGTGGCCTCCATGTCGGTTTTCTCATGCGTCGAAAAATAAACCACATCTTGGGAGTGGTAGTCTAATTTAGCAAGAGAGAAACAATCCTTCTTGAGCACGGTGTCAGGAAGTTGAGTGGGATTTAGATCGTTGAAGAGATGAATACTTAGGACACCTTCATTAGCCAACTGATCATCTATAACGTTGGATTTTGATATGTTGAAAGATGATGGACCCAAACATTGCAAGGAATTCATCCAGGTGGGATAGACAAAACTTGAGCCTCCAACTTGGTAAGAGCTTGCTGACTTGAGAGCCAGTCTGAATTTTCTTATCCAGGGACACAATTAATTGAGAATCCCCTTTGATCACCGAATGGAGAAGGGACCACTTAAAGGTAAAAGCATGGTAATGTGTCTCACTATGCGGCAAGATAATTTATGCTGTTATTATAAATTTATTCAAAATATCTATTATAAAAAATAAAAAAATGTATTTTAAAAAAATATTAGAAATAATTTTCACAATCACTTGTATATTATTTCCATATTCAAATAAAAAACTGTTGATTTTGAATTATTAAAATGATAGATTTTTGGGTCGCGCTTTTACGTACAAATAATTTTTTATTTATAGTAATAATTCAATAATAATTAAATTATATCATAAAAAAATATTTAAAAATATGTACAACAATCTTAAAAGTGTCTATAAAAGACTTGTTAAAAAAAATTGGAATTAAAAACGTAAATGAAGATAGATATGGGGGGTCGCAGTTTTGTGAATACTTATGAGATGCTGAAATAACAGTAAATGGACTTTAAAGAAAATGAAATAAATAAGATAAAAATTATTTTTTTTATTTGAAAAAAAAATACCATATAAAAGCTCATTCACAATGAAAACTTTTGTTTCATTACACCATTATCTAATTCTCAATGGATTTGTAGATTTATGAAAAAATATTTTTAGTTCATGAGTTCATCGTCGCAATAGGTTAAAAAGTGAGACACATTAACATGCTTTTACCCTTAATGGAAATTTGCAGCCCATGGATGAGAGCTTCCAATTCCACTGCATTATCGTTGTCATGGTCTAGTTCCCAAAATAATGGTGGCTAATTGTGCTTAGGATATTTCTAAACACTCCGCCATCTCAACTAGCCCATGATTTCCTTTAGATGTCCCATGAAAATTCAGTTTGTAAAATCCATGTTAAGATTCAATATGCTAAGACAGAAAATATCAGCATTACATTCCATTTCACAACAATAGCATATACAGGATCACTGAAAGAACAACATAAACACAAGAGACACAGATTTATCCTGGGAAACTCTCATGGGGTAGAAAACCCAGCAAAGCTTCCTCAATATAGATGACCAGCAAATACAAAGATGTAAACCCTAGACATGAGCTCCTTCTCCTCCATAGCAGATCTCTCCCTCACCTATGCGCTATTCACAAGTGAGTGTGTTGTGTATTAAATAAGGAACAAACCTCCTCTATTTATACACATCTCCGACTTGTCTTTTACATTAACTAGGTCGGCCCCAACTTAACCACTGGGTTAAACACCCCATTACAACTGACTGGGCCAACCCCTCTAGGGTGGTCTAATAACCCTTTGACCCACATAACACATACAGGGTCGACCCCCACTAGGGAAGTCTAATAACCCAAGTTAGCACATTCCGACGGAGGAATAAACATCTCCAGATATACAATAAGGTCTTCACAGAGGAATGAAACATCTTCGGAATAATACAGTACAAATATAAAATTCTTAGAAGTTACAATATTTCAACACTCCCCCTTAATGAGAAGGATATTATAACAACATGTGTAGGAGCAAGGAGTCATCAACATCATACATGATACATCTATAAATCATTGAAAGCTTTCTCAACAACATCTTCAATACTAGAACATCAACATCTTCAGTACTGAGTCCTCATATTCTGCAGCACTCGGACAACTACAGCAACATCAACATCATCATCTAGATCCTCACGATCATCAGCATCATCATCATACGATCATCAGCATCCTCATCTAGATCATCATGATCAGCAGCATCGTCATCTAGACCATCACGATCAACAACATCATTATCTAGATCATCACGCTTAGCAACATCGTCATCTAGATCATCACTATCAACAACATCGTCATCTAGACCATCATGATCAGCAGCATCGTCATCTAGATCATCACAATCAACAGCATCATCATCTAGATCATCATCACGATCAACATCATCGTCATCTAGACCATCATGATCAACAACATCATCATCTAGATCATCACGACCAACATCATCATCATCTAGATCATCACGACCAACATCATCATCATCTAGATCATCACAATCAACATCATCATCATCTAGACCATCACGATCAGCTGTATCATAGCAGCATACCCTGCAATACACGTGATCCATTTAAGACACCATAACATGTCTAGGGATGATGTAGTCCACTCGTCAACTTAGACAAAGTCTAAGGACCTCATTTTTCGAAGACATATATCTATGGATCAATTTAGGGACCAAAGTCTGGGGATGATACAATCCCCTCTCGTCCACTAGGGACCACTTCTCAGAGACATCTGTCTACAAATCAATTCAGTGACCGAAGTCCAGGGATGATACAATCCCTCTCGTCCACTAGGGACCACATAAACATAAGTCTGCGAATCAATTCAAGGACACAAGTCCGGGGATGATGCAATCCCCTCTCGTCCACTAGGGACCACAGAGACATAAGTTTGCAGATCAATTCAGGGACCAAAGTCCAGGGATGATACAATCCCCTCTTGTCCACTTGGGACCATGGAGACATAAGTCTGCGGATCAATTCAGGGACCTAATTCTGGGGATGATACAATCCCCTCTCGTCTACTAGGGACCACGGAGACATGTGTCTATGGATCAATTCAGGGACCGAAGTCCGGGGATGATACAATCCCCTCTCGTGCACTAGGGACCAATTCTCGGAGACATCTGTCTATGGGTCAATTTAGGGACCAAAGTCCGGGGATGATACAATCCCCTCTCGTCCACTAGGGACCATGGAGACATATGTCTGTGGATCAATTCATGGATCAAAGTCTGGGGATGAAACAATCCCCTCTCGTCCACTAGGGACCACGGAGACATATGTCTGTGGATCAATTCAGGGACCGAAGTTCGGGGATGATACAATCCCCTCTCGTCCACTAGGGACCATATTCTCGAAGACAACTATCTATGGATCAATTCAGGGACTGAAGTTCGGGGATGATACAATCCCCTCATGTACATTTTGAACTAGTGGTTCCGGGATGATGCAATCCCCATCACGTACATTTTGAACCAAACGTTCAGGGACGATGCAGTCCTATCATCCACTTAGACAAAGTCTAAGGACCACTTATTAACCTTATCATTGATATCATCAACCTCATCGTCGAGACAGGTAACCTCATCATCAATACATGTATCCTCATCATTGATACAAGTATCCTCATCATCAATACAAGTATCCTCATCATCGATACAAGTATCCTTGTCATCGATACAATATCCTCATCACCGACACAAGTATCCATATCATCAATACAAGTATCCTCGTCATCGATATAGGTATCCATATCATCGATACAGTATCCTCATCATCGATACAAGTATCCACATCATCAACCTTACCGTCGATACAAGAAATCTCATCATCAGTGACCATATCACTCCCCCTTTCAAGGAGGGTCTTTCTGAACTACACCAAGCTTGTCTCGGAAATACTCAAACTTTACTCGAGACATAGGTTTGGTCAACACATTAGCAATTTGTTCGCCAGTGCTCATATACTCGAGCTTGATAGCTCCTTTCTGCACCATATCCCGTATATAAAAATATCGGATCTCTATGTGCTTTGACTTATCATGGAACACTGGATTCTCTGTCATCTTGATACAACTCTGGTTGTCACACAGGATCACAGTGAGGTCCATCTCTAAGTCAAACAATCCTTATAACAACTTTCGAAGCCATAACGCTTCACAACTAGCAGAGCAAGCAGCTATATATTCCGCTTCAGCTGTACTAAGAGACACACTATATTGCTTCCTACTAAACCACGAGATCATGGCAGATCCCAGACAATAACATCCACCTGATGTGCTCTTCCTGTCTGATACGCTTCCTACCCAATCAGCATCTGTGTAGCCATACAATATGAAGTCATGATCTCCACAATAACATAGACCAAAATCTATTGTACCTTTTAGGTACCTCATCACATGCTTTGCAGCAATCAGGTGAACTCGTCTAGGTTCAACTAGATACTGACTCAGGGTGTTCACAACAAAGCATATGTCTAGCCTGGTATTCATCAGATACATCAATGAACCAATAATCTGTCTGTACAGAGTTACATCCACTATCTCTAATGAGTCATCAGCTAACAGCTTCAAGTCGGAACCCATGAGAGTGGCCATGGTTGTACATTCCAACATATCAAATCTTCTCAAGATTTCCACAACATACTTTCCCTGGTTGAGAAAGATTCTTTCTGAGCCTTGCCATACTTGCAGACCTAGGAAGTAATGCATCAATTCGAGATTTTTCATCTCAAATTCTATAGCTAGCTTCTCCTTGCTTTCCATGATCTGTTTCTCATTCCCTGTCAGAAAGAGATCATCCACATATAGTAATAGTATCATCCATAACCTTAAGGTATAGGTTAGGATCAACTTTACTTCTGGTAAAGACCAAGCTTGTCAAGAAGCTATCAATTCTCCCTCTATAACTGAACATCATTCACACTCTACATTGAGTGATCTTCTGCATATCTATTCGTGCCATCTCTCGTCAGATGGGTCTACTGATATGCACCTCAAGATCATTCAAACTTTGTGGTGAGTTCCTTCTGTATATAGATACCATCCTCAACCTTGTAGCAAAGGTTTAAATATGCATCACCCATGGTGATCATTAATCTTATCAAATGACTATCGATCCTGGGTACCCATACAGAGCTTTCTTCAATTGAATCCTGGGAGTTTTCTCGATTCGCACTTCTTCTTAAATCACACCATTGATAGAACAGTATTATCTAGCTACTTGGAGAAAACATCTCGTCATGATCCTCTTTCTCTTTCTAAGAGAATCTTCTAGCCATGAACCTTCTATAGTATGTTTGATTTGTAAATCTTCTTGTTGAACATCCATCTCTTGTTCAGTGTTCATCATTCTTCATCATCTTTCCTACAAATCAAAATTAAGTACATGATTAGTAATACTTCATAATCATCAAGTCATGTTGACATGATAACCTATTATGCATACATATATGATTTACATAGTTATGCTACTATCTTTGACCAATACTTTGGCACAACACTTTTCCATATCCTGTATGCATACAGTGGCTATCTAGATGCCTTCCATCTCTACCAGAACATACTATCGAGAGCGTGCACATCTCTCAGCATGTCAGCAAAGAGGTTTCATTCTAGACAATCAACAATGGAATGTTTGTCCAACTTACCAATCATATGCATATTAGTAGTATACTGTTCAATGCTATATGAGTGTTTACACTCAACATGATATATTCTAGAAATACAAATAGGCATACAACTATTACAAGCAATATCATTTACTATTTCAGAGATTCAAATAACAACTCAAATACTTATCTTTTATGTTTGGGTGGTTGCCTCCCGCTTGATCTTCCATATGTCTTTTGAACTTCTATTCATTCTGTACCACTGTGCATGCTCAAGTGTGCACTAGTGTCATCCTCATAATCTCATACACAAACATACATTCATTAGTATAATCTCAATATTATCAAAACATTATAATTCTAAATAATCTTGAATATGTATGGTCATGATCATTCAATACATGGTTATACTAAGATCCTAGCACAAAGTAGGATTCTAACATAGGAAAACATACCTGTATTAGATACATGCTTACTTATGTCTAACATACCCAAACAATATCTTTAGTCTCTTCAATGATTTAGAGACCTTGTGCTAGTAACCTGCATATCTCATAAGTTAAGCATAGTAGAAAAAAGTCATACATACCTCGTAACTAGAGATTCTATATGGTCAAACATTATGGATGAGTCTTTGTCTTCATGTCATCATGGTCATAGAACTTGAATTGTATTTCTTGATGTACCTGTATCTTGTTATCAAACAACATCATCCTCATACAACACCACAGGTGCATTAGTACAATCATAAGTGTCATAACCCTAATTAATAAATGTATTCTATCATTCCAATGCATTCTTACTTTTACTAGGGTAATAAGACAAGTCTAACATTAATCAAGATTGTACTAACCTAAATAATATGAAGACAAACATAAAATTAATCATGAACATATTTCAACACATACCTGTATCTCCTGAAATCATACCTGTCAGGATTGCTTTTAACCCAATCCACTTTGATTTGATGAAACTGGATCTGGAGCTGGATTAGGGTTTGTCAGAGAAACCCTAAAAATTCAACCTTTGAATTTCAAACTTCTTAATGGATGGAGAGATGCATCTTGCTGAGTTGATCAAGCTAGCATACTTCAATTTTGAAATCTCCAAAATTTGACCCCTCAAAATTGCCTTTGAAACTTCTAGATCTTTTCAACAAGATCCCGAACTAGGGTTTGATGAAGCCCACCCTTCTGCCCAATCAAAAGGTTCGATCGAAATCTCTAAACTTTTATTTTTCTGAGGATCTTCCAGACATGGTCAGAGACTTAAAAAATTCCAACTTTTGCAAAAGCCCTAATTTTCCACCTTTCCGATCAAGGTCCCGAACTAGGGCTTGATCAAGCGCACCCTTTTGACCAACCAAAAAAATTGATCTTGGTCTCTAAATTTTGATTTTTCTGAGTAGCATTCAGCCGTGGACTCCGATTCTAAAAATTCCAACTTTCTCCAAAACCCTAATTTTCCACAGCAGTGATGATTCAAGAATGAAGGTGCTCAAAATCAAAATCTGTTTTGACAGAAATATGCACCTGATTGTTTCTGGTGTAACTCCAAAATTACGAATCCACAGGGTTTGAAACTTCTTCCTGTGGTAGCCCGACCTGTCCTCTTTCAAACCCCATAGGTATGAACTCAATTGGATTCTCTGAGAGAGAGTTTCTCCAAGTATCACAAAATATCCTGTTTATGGGATAAAACAGGAGAGCGAACTTGTACAGCGTGCCACGTGTCACTCGTTCACCTTCAGCCTCTAAAAATGTTACCTAAGAAACTAAATTCTGTGCTATACCTGTCACTTTTTACTAAATTTCATTTGGAGCTTCCTATCCCAAGCTGTGACCTTTTTTCCTAGGTCACCGGTTTATGACTCAGATATGGAAGAGGCAGAAACCCTAACTTGTACTGATCATAAATCACAAAGTAAAACGAATTAGAGGTTTTCCTTTGGACACAAGGTATAGGGGGATGTTATCTACGACCTGTAAAGATTTCAGATCCTGAACATTCGCCAAAATGGTTTTATAGTGAAAGTTCCACGATGACTGGTTTTTGCTATATAAAACCCTAACCTTCAAATTGTCGCAAGTGAAGCAAGTGTCGTAAGTGCCATACCTTACCTTCCTTCAGGTTAGCTCTGATACCATGTTAAGATTCAATATTCTAAGACATAAAATATCAGCATTACATTCCATTTCACAACAATAGCATATACAGGATCACTGAAAGAACAACAAGCAGAGCATAAACACAAGAGACACAGATTTATCTTGGGAAACCCTCATGGGGCAGAAAACCCAACAAAGCTTCCTCAATATAGATGACCAGCAAATACAAAAATGTAAACCCTAGACATGAGCTCCTTCTCCTCCATAGCAGATCTCTCCCTCACCTATGTGCTATTCACAAGTGAGTGTGTTGTGTATTAAATGAGGAACACACCTCCTCTATTTATACACATCTCCGACTTGTCTTTTACATTAACTATGTCGGCCCCAACTTAACCACTTGGTTAAACACCGCATTACAACTGACTCGACCGACCTCGCTAGGGTGGTCTAATAAGCCTTTGACCCACATAACACATACAGGGCCGATCCCCACTAGGGAAGTCTAATAAGCAAAGTTACCACATTCTGACGGAGGAATAAACATCTCCGGATATACAATAAGGTCTTCACGGAGGAATGAAACATCTACGAAATAATAAAGTACAAATATAATATTCTTAGAAGTTACAATATTTCAACAATCCACTGGGTGGATAGGTCCATTGATCAGGTCTTGTAGCAAAGTTAGATCTAGGAATAGGATTAGCTTAGTGAGGGCGGGGAGCCAAATACCAATTGTGCATTATTGCAGCCTCAAAATGACTGCTTTTATAATATTGATTTTCCCATATGTTGAGATGGAGCGTTTCCTAAATGTGGTTTTTGCAAGTGACCCAAACTACCTCCTCTATTTTGGCTTTGTATTCAGAGTTTCTTTGATTGCATTTCTTCCGGATCTCCCAAACAGAAAATATTGGGATGAGATCCCAAAGCCAATTGAGGATGATATTTCGGAAGGGATTTTCATTCCAATTCTAAATGGTTTGAATCGAGTTCTTCTGTACATGATCCGTTCGTTTGCACATAATGGCTATTTTATCCCAAATATTGCTAGATAAGGGACAAGAATCCAACGAATGATTCATAGTTTCTTCATGATTATTGAAAAACACACATTTTGATGGGACACACACCCCTCTCTTGATGAGGTTGTCCCAAGTTAGGAAGCATTTATGGATAACCAACCATAAAAAATTGAGACTTTTGGCCAAGTTTTCAAAATCCATATTTTTTCCCAAGTGGGATCTCTTTGCTCCCTTATGTGTGTGGTATGTAGATTGTAGGATTCATTGACTGTGAAGGATCCAACGAGTTTATAGCCTCACCTGATGATGTTGAGTTCCTGCTGGCATCTAATTTTTCGTTTTTGCAGCTCCTACCAAATTCTATCCATGTCATCTAATGGGCTCTAAAAATTATGCTTTTCATAACTTTAGTTTCTTAATTTCACAACCCAATCACCCATAATTTAGTACATCTATCTTCAAAAGGGCTATCTTTTACTTTATTTTATTAATTAAAACTCTTAAAGGTAAAAGAAGCCTAATCTACTACTTTTGATGTATTAAATGTTGTATTGCACAAATGGTAAGCACTCTGGTACTAAGCTCCACATTGGGCTTGATTTTTAATGATGAATTGTGGATTGGCTTACCTTTGTTTTATCGTTGTTGTTGGTCCTGTAATATCTGCATGAATTAATGTTAAAGCTTTGGTTCACTAATCTTTAGTGTTTTGAATTTAAAATAGTTAAAAAGGCAATACACTAAAATAATAATTATTTTGTCTTTTCTTACAAATCTATTCTAATTTCAAAATACTTATAAATCAAACTTAATATTAATCATGGTAAATTAAATAAGTCATACCAATTTAAATGTGAAATATTCATTATTTAAATGAATTAAAATCATGGCAAATAAATGAGAAATATGGTAATGAATTGCTAAAATGGAAATTCACTCACCTCTTTAAAACATATGGAATGGAATGTCGTTGGTGTAAGTAAACATGACATGGTAAATATTTAATGTATTTAAAAGTCGCCAATTTTTTATGCCATTGAATACATAAAACAAATAAAATGACATTGCTTTTGGAAATTATATCCATTCATAAATTTTGTTAAACAACTCTAATATTGGCATAAAGATTTGTATCACTTTTATTCTATGTGGCTTGTAACTATATACCATTACCAAATCACGTGGAGGAGGTTATTTAACGATACGCTTTTAATTCAACTGGATTTTAACGGATTGCGTGGAGGTTTTTACAGATTGTTTTGACTTTTACAGGTTGTGTGAAATCACAGTTCATGTGGAGATAAGAAGTTATGGTTATATTAACAAATTATACACTCGTCCAACTCATGCCGTTCAATCAGAGATTCCAGCACCATCCAGCACTTGATCCAGCGCTCCTGTCATCATTGCAGGAATCAAAATTCAGGATCGATTTCTGAGCAATCCATAACGAATATGGTGAAACCGTTTGAAGTCATCATTGCAGGAATCAAAATTCAGGATCGATTTCTGAGCAATCCATAACGAATATGGTGAAACCGTTTGAAGCATACTTCCCAAATATGATCATTTATTCCTAGTAGAGGACAGGTTTTGGAATTTCTTAACAGATTTGGAGAAAAACGTGCCCGGACAGACGTAATTTTCCCAGAATTAGAGTTGCGACCGGTTTGTAAACGGCGTTGTTTCTTAAATGAACTCGATATTTGGGATTCGGTTCCAATAACATTTTGTGTATAAATATCTGGTTGTATATCCTTCCTTTGAGGAACTAGACACTATCTGGAGTAAACTATAATAAACTTCATGGTTAATCACGTTTTTGGAAACTTGTTTCTACATATAGTTGTGTAGATCTCCATGTTGCTTGTCAATTTTTCCTTTTAGGTATTGTTAAAATTTTCTTAATACAGACTAAATGTCTGTTAACTATTAACCTAGAACTTTCTAGTTCTTTACCAGCAATAAATTACAGGGGAATTTATCAGAAATTGATTCAATACCTGAATCCATTTGTGCAGGGCTCTGACTGCTTCAGACTCCAGAATCGTTGAAGTCTCTGCTGCGTTTTCCAAAACAGAAAACCCCTCTGCTCCTCTGCTGCGTTTTCCAGAACAGAAAACCCCTCTGCTCTTCTGTTGCGTTTTCCAGAAAACCCCTGTTCGTCTGATGCTTTTTTCTGGAACAGAAAACCTTCTATTCAAAACAGAAATCGGATTTCTCTCTCTTACCCTGCTGCCATACACTCTTTCAGACTGTTAGATGGGTATTCTGAAGGTTCATTTATGGTCAGAGAGAGGACCAGTTTCTCCAAGACCGTTATTCTCCACCTGTCCATCAGAGTAGGAGATTTGAGACCATTACCCTAAATCCGTTACCAAGAGCTCTGTGAAAATCGTAACAGCTGCTAGCATATGCGTCTCTTCATATGGGTCATTAAACTAAATCAGAAAATTAGTCTTACATTCTCCCACTTGGCACATATGATATCATAACGTTAGAGTTTAAGAGAGTAGACATTAGGTGCGCCATAAGTCATATTCATCTTGGTTTTCAGTTTGGTCATCATAATACTATAATTGAACAACCTAGTAATGCGAGTCATGACGGTTCCATGTCAATAAGACAACACAGTCCCTTTCATGTACAACGACATTAGTAATCTGTTTAATAAGTCTGTAAACAAGGAGTGATTTCATAAGGTCCAACAATAATGTCCCTTGTCAGAGACTATTCCTGTCATCATATATTTATTCTCATACATGTACGTACACATTTAGAACAGGATTTATCAAACAGAAACATCTTTATTAAGATCTCAAAGTGTCAAATAAGACAAACAACATTATGTGATCCATCTCATAGAAACAGCAACTGTTATGTGCTACGTTCAATTCCCATTATGTTAGCATGTTCCTTAAATGCCTTTGGTGGTAATCCTTTCGTCAATGGATCTGCACCCATAGGCAGTGTGCTAATGTGTTCAATTGACACTCGTTGTTTCTGAACTTCTTCTTTAACAGCAAAGTATTTCAGTTCCATGTGTTTAGCACCATTAGAATACCTGTCGTTTTTAGAGAAGAATATAGCTGCGGCATTATCACAATAAATCCTCAGCAGCTTGGCAATAGAGTCGACAACCCCAAGTCTTGAGATAAAATTTCGCAACCACAATCCATGAACCGTGGCCTCAAAGCATGCCACAAATTCAGCTTCCATAGTGGATGAAGCAGTGATAGTTTGCTTTGCACTTTTCCATGATATTGCTCCTCCGGCTAATAGGAACAAATAGCCAAAAGTAGACTTCCTACTGTCAACACATCCAGCAAAATTTGAGTCTGAGTAGCCAATCACCTCTAGATTATCAGACCTCCTAAATGTGAGCATGTAATCCTTTGTTCCCTGCAATTACCTCATCACTTTCTTTGTAGCTTTCCAGTGTTCCAATCCAGGATTAATTTGGTATCTTCCCAACATACCTACTGCAAAACTGATGTCTGGCCTAGTGCAAGTCTGTGCATACATTAGACTTCCTACTGCAGAAGCATAAGGAATTCTTTCCATCTGTTTTCGTTCCCATTCATTCTGCGGACATTGCATAAGGCTGAATTTATCCCCTTTCTGAATAGGGGCATCACCAGCTGAACATTTATCCATTCCGAATCTCTCTAGAACTCTTTCGATATAAGCCTTCTGAGACAATCCTAACAATCTACGTGATCGATCCCAGAATATTTCAATTCCTATCACGTAAGATGCCTCACCCATATCTTTCATTTCAAAATTCATAGAGAGAAACTTTTTGGTTTCGTGTAATAAACCAAGATCACTGGTGGCAAGCAATATGTCATCAACATACAAAATCAGAAATATAAATTTACTCCCACTAACCTTTAGATATATACACCGATCAACAGTGTTTTCCTTAAATCCAAAAGAAGTAATGGTATTATGAAACTTAAGATACCATCGCCGGGAAGCTTGTTTAAGCCCATATATTAATTTATTAAGTTTGCAAGCTAGGTGTTCTTTTCCTTTAATGGAGAAACCTTCAGGTTGATCCATATAGACGTCTTCCTCCAAACTCCCATTCAGAAAAGCAGTTTTCACATCCATTTGGTGCAGTTCTAAATCATAATGAGCTACCAATGCCATAATGATTCTAAGTGAGTCCTTATTGGACACAGGAGAGAAGGTCTCTCTATAGTCAATGCCTCCTTTCTGAGTGAAACCTTTGGCCACAAGTCTAGCTTTATGTCGTTCGATATTACCCTTAGAGTCGCGTTTGGTCTTAAAGACCCACTTACAACCAACTTTCTTGTATCCTTCGGGCAATTCAACGAGAGCCGAGACTTCATTTTGGTCCATCGATGTCAATTCATCATTCATGGCATTAATCCATTTAGCAAAATCATTACTTTCTATGGCTTGTGAAAATGAAACCGGATCCTTACACGTTCCTACATCAAAATCAGATTCTTGTAGATAAACCACATAATCATCCGAAATAGCAGACCTTCTTTCCCTTTGAGATCTCCTTAATACTACTTCTTGTGGTCCTTCTACTATCAGTTCATTGGTGACAGCCTCATTATGGAGTGGTGGTTCATTAATTTGTTGTTCAAGATTGTTAGGTTGTTTATCAATGACAGGAACAACAATTTCCTTTGAAGCCATAGGTATAGGAACTTGTACCCTAACTTCTTGGATAACTACATTTTGTAATTTATCACTCCCACTGACTTCACCATTTTCAATGAATCTGGCATGACCGGTCTCTACAATTCTCGTACTGTGATTAGAGCAATAAAACCTATACCCTTTGGATTTTCAGGGTAACCAATAAAATAACCACTGATTGTTCTAAAATCCAATTTCTTTTCATGTGGATTGTACAATCTAACCTCTTCTAGACAACCCCAAACATGCAGGTGTCTTAAACTTGGTTTCCTTCCTGTCCACAGTTCAAAAGGGGTTTTTGGAACTGACTTACTAGGAACCGGATTTAATAAGTATACAGCGGTCTTAAGGGCATACATCCACAATGACTTGGGTAAATTGGAATTACTTAACATACTCCTAACCATATCCATTAAAGTACGATTACACCTTTCAGCTACACCATTCTGCTGTGGCGTTCCAGGCATAGTATACTATGCACATATGCCATGCTTTTCAAGGATTTTAGCAAATGGGCCAGGGCACTGCCCTGTTTCATCATACTTTCCATAGTATTCACCACCTCTATCAGATCTAATGATTTTCACCTTTCTATATAATTGTCTTTCAACCTCAGTGATATATACCTCAAGGGCATCCACCGATTGAGATTTTTCATGCAACAAATAGACATAACCATAGCGTGAAAAATCATCAATAAAGGTAATAAAATACTTTTCTCCACCAAAAGATGGATTGTCAAAAGGCCCACAAATGTCTGTATGGATAATCTCAAGAAGCTCAGTACTTCTTGTGGCGCCTTTTCTGGTTTGTTTTATTTGTTTTCCTTTAATACAATCTACACACATTCCAAGATCAGAAAAATCTAGGTTCAAGAGAATCCCATCTTTTACTAATCTAAGTAACCTTTCTCTGGAAATATGTCCCAGCCTTTTATGCCACAAGTATGAGGAATTTTCATTCGTGAGACTACGTTTAATACCAACATTATGATGCAAGGTAAGAAAGTTTCAGCAAATTGATTATCAAGTTTTAATTTGTATAAACCATCAGAAAGAATGCCCGAACCAACAAAGGAGGTATTCTTAAACAAACTAAAACTTTTATTTCCAAAATTACAGGAGTAACCATCAATGTCAAGTCTAGACAAGGAAATTAAATTTCTGGAAATAGAAGGAACATAAAGAGTCTGAAACAAATCCAAATGATAACCAAAATCTAGAAATAAACGATAAGTCCCAATGGCTTCAACTTGAGCTTTAGCCCGATTTCCCATGAATAGAAAATTTTGATTTGGATTTGTGGTCTGGGTTGTAAGGAATCCCTGCATGGTATTAGAAACATGAGTAGTAGCCCTAGAGTCAATCCACCAAGTATTAGAAAGAACTTCAGCTATGTTTGATTCGAAACAAACAAAAATGAAATTTATACCTTTCTTTTCGAACCATTCCTTACGTTTCGGACATTTTTTCTGATAGTGTCCCGACTTTTTACAGAAGTCACACTTATCACTGTTCCTTTCCTTCTAATAAGCCTGAGAACCTTGATTAGGCTCATATGCCTTGGATGGTGTTCGCTTCATGCCCTTTCTAGGCTTTTTCCCTTTCCTTTCGGCTCCTTGAGTGATGAAATGAATTGAATGTTGTCCATGTTGCTTAAGTCTTGCCTCTTCTTGATTGAGCATACCAGCCAACTCATTCACATTCCACTTATCCTTAATAGTGTTATAGTGAATCTGAAATGGCCCATACTGAGGAGGCAAGGAGTTTAAAATGAATTGCACAAGAAAGAAATCATCCACATTCATCTCAAGAGTCTTTAATTGAACAGCCAAGTTTGTCATTTCAAGGACATGCTCATGCATTCCACGCGTACCATCAAACTTCATGGTGGTAAGCTTAGCCATCAGTGTCCCAGCAAGAGACTTGTCTGCAGTTCTGAAACGTTCTTCCACAGATTTTAGGAATTCTTTAGCATTTTTAGTAGTAGGAAGAGTTGAGTTAATGTTGTTTGCTACAGTCATTCGCATGAACTTAAGGCTCAGTCTATTCGATCTTTCCCATGCTTTGAATGTAGATTTTTCTTCTGCACTGCTGTTACTAGCAATAGCAGCTGGTTTTTCAGATTCAAGTGCTACATCTAGATCCAGAACGCCAAGGTGAAACTGAACCTGTTCTTTCCAATTTGAGAAATTCATTCCATTCAAGATCGGGACAGAAGAGGCATGCGAATGCAGCGAAATAGGAACTAATACTGCAATCATAAATACATGCTATGTGACATTAATGCTAAGAGTTATAAGCAATATGAAAATCATGGTTAAACAATAGTGAATAGTATTACCGTGACCTACCTTTGGGCTAATCTTATGGTAATCTATTAACAATTATGGTGATTTCCTTTCACCTAATAGGACTGATTGATAAAATATTCACAACTAAGTAAGTATGTTGCCTTTGAGTATCCGTACTGGCCTCAATTGTGAATACCCATCAACCATCCTACTCCAATTAATTAATCTTCCAAAAATTGGTGCACCTTTGGGCCAACCTAATATTCTTGTGACTAAATAATTGCGATTTGCAGAGTCATTATTTTAATACCAGGGGAAATAAGTATTAAATTTCGATAATCTGACTTAATATCTATGAGTCTTTCTAGTTGGACCACTTTGGTGGCTACCAAACCGTATCTTAATATAGACCTTAAATCAATGTAACAACTCTGCATGTTGATTCAACAATAATGTGTTTAAACAGAGTAACAGAAAACATTCTGTCATCATTTACTATGGCAAAAGAAAGCATTCAATATAACAGAGTAACAGTTAATTTCGTCCGTCTATGATTTGCACACTGTATACCCTAAATTCATACAGTGACTTTAAACTGGTCTATCAAATGCATTCACAAAACTTATATACGATTTCTCAGAATGCATTAGTCAGATAAAAATTTTATGGAAAGAGAAAAGAAAGTTCTATACGCAGGCTCTGATACCACATGTTAAAATTTTCTTAATACAAACTAAATGTCTGTTAACTATTACAGGACCTAGAACTTTCTAGTTCTTTACCAGCAATAAATTACAGTGGAATTTATCAGAAATTGATTCAATACCTGAATCCATTTGTGCAAGGCTCTGACTGCTTCAGACTCCAGAATTGTTGAAGTCTCTACTGTGTTTTCCAGAACAGAAAACCCCTCTGCTCCTTTGCTGCGTTTTCCAGAACAGAAAACCCCTCTGCTCTTCTGCTGCGTTTTCCAGAAAACCCCTGTTCCTCTGATGCGTTTTTCTGGAACAGAAAACCTTCTGTTCAGAATAGAAATCGGATTTCTCTCTCTTACCCTGCTGCCATACACTCTTTCAAACTGTTAGATGGGTATTCTGAAGGTTCAATTATGGGCAGAGAGAGGACCGGTTTCCCCAAGACCATTATTCTCCACATGTCCATCAAAGTAGGATATTCAAGACCATTACCCTAAATCCGTTACCAAGAGCTCTGTGAAAATCGTAACAGCTGCCAGCATATGCGTCTCTTCATATGGGTCATTAAACTAAATCAGAAAATTAGTCTTAGAGGTACTTTTTCTTTCCATTGAATTGCATATTGTTATGAATTGGATTTCCTGATTTCCAAGTTCTTCTTCCATTTGCAGATTTGGTGGGGAATTAATTCTCTTTTCTAGTTGATTTTAGTTGTTAATTAGTTGAAAACTTCAAATTCAATAGAACTCCTACAATAGTTACCTGTAAAATGTGACCGTAGGTACATACTACGTGTAGCATCTTGCATTCTTTACTTATGGATTCGAATTCGATTTAAAATTTCTAGTGTTGAATAGAGGAATACTTTTTTTATTAAAGTTTTGCATTTTTGGTTCTTTGCTCATATTTCAATTAACTAAAATTTGATATTCAAGGTGCATTCCTCATTTATGTTGTATTTAAACTCAACCAGTGCAGTTGTATTGATTTCCCGCTACAATTTCATTTCATGTAATTATAAATTCTTTCTTTGACAACGTAACTTGTTTCACGATGTAATGTTTCCTCAATAAATAAAAAAATCCAAAAGTTCTCTCTTAAAATGCTTTCCTTATACATGTTACTCTTGCATATTAATTTTGCTTAAGTTGATGTGACTTTATGAGTTTTACATCATTATCTTGGGATTATGAATTACAATAAGAAATATTTATAATCAAGAAAACATTTCACATAATATATATATAAATGGTAGTTTGTATATACTAAATAAATTTTGAATTTTATAATTTTGCACACATTTATTTATTTTATAATTTGTAAAACATTTTGTATTTTGAAATTGATTCACTTTAGTAATTTGATAAAGTTTATATTTTTTTATTAGGATGTTTTATAATTTGTAAATATTTATGAATTTGTATTCTGTCACTTCATCATATTTTGTATTTTTG
Organism: Larix kaempferi; assembly: GCA_027924585.1. Lineage (NCBI taxonomy): Eukaryota > Viridiplantae > Streptophyta > Pinopsida > Pinales > Pinaceae > Larix > Larix kaempferi. The sequence goes on along the minus strand of BSBM01000286.1, from coordinate 15,685,968 downwards.
TGTTGTCACATACATATGAGGAATGGGTTTTCTAAGCAGAGGTACATTTAGCGTAGAACTTGTTTTAGATTCTCTTCACTTAGTTTCATTTATATTTGTTTTGTTTATTTTTCTTAAACTATTTTTAATTCTTGTAGTATAGATTCTTGCTTTAGTTTGACATTTTTAGTATTGGTTTTGATTTTTTGTTTGAATTAATTTCTGCACTTTAGTTTTCTGACATCTTAAATTTTCCAATAGATTTAAATCACCAATGGATAGATTAATGACCTTACCCATGAGATATGGTCACTCTATGATAAGTTTCTTCCCTAGGTATTGAGTTCCAAATACTTTTAGTGTGTTTCCAATATTAGATTAGGTTAGGCTAGTCTAAGCTTCAATCCTGCACATACAGTGCTTGCACCTCTAAGTCTACGATTCCATGGTCGATAATTTCATGTCATAAATATTATCATATATTTTTATTGACATTTTTGGTGCCATTGCCAGGGAGGTGATAAAGGGGTTGAAGTGTAGTTAGATAGGTTTCCTTTACATTACACAATAGGGGGGAGGGGAAACGATAAGACGCAAAGATTACCTCACTACAGATTTCTCATCGTGTAATAGCCTGACGCATCGACTTTAGTGGGTTTCTCCAAATCCTTGTTGTTATTTTTTGCAAAAGTGTGTTTATATTTCCTGCAAGGCACATTTACTTTCTTGCAATTTAAATTTCATGCAAGTGTGTTTTTCTTTCCACATGTTTTGGTAGTTTACTTTCCTGCAATTTAATTTTTTGCAAGTGTGCTTTACTTTCTGCAAGTGTGCTTTACTTTCTGCAAGTTTGTTTTCTTTTGGAAGAGCTAACTCTTGTGAATAGATAACTCAGTTACATCGAGGTCTAAAGTAGCAAGAGGAGTTCAAGTTTGCTTTAATTAGTGTGATTTAGTTCTGCAATTAATTTTATTTCATTTTGATCGGATTCTGAAATTTCAGTTATTATCTTATTGGGTGCAGTAATAACCCCAAACACTAATCCATGTGTGATACAAGACTTATCAACCGACAAAATGAATTCAAAGATGATGATAAGCTTGGAAGAAATCTCTCAAATTCTAGCGAAAACTGGGATTTCTTCTTCTCAAGAATAACATATCTTAACAACGACGAAGAACTTATCTACCTCTCCTGACATAATAAAAGAACCAAAGTTCCACGAGCAAAAAAAATATTCTCCTTGCTAATTTACAAAGGATGCTAAAAAATTAGCAACTACATTTGATGGAGAGAGAATTGAGATTGAGGAGTTCTCAACATCCATATCAATATATCCTTCATGTGCCACAAAAAGAAATCATTCAGAAGAGGAGGATATACATAGAGATTACATAAAATTTGGTTCTAAGAGGAAACCGGGTCAGAATGCTATTCCTTTTCTCAATACTTCTTATTGACAAATCAAACGGGTCTGGTGATTCTTCATACCTAGGTAATCACACAAGAAAAATTTTCCTATGAGGGTTGTTGGTGTCCAATTTTGTCACCATTTTTTATCATTCAGTTTACTCAAAGTGGTGTTATTTCTATCTCCTAAAAAAATTGTCCTTGAATGTGATGTTTCAGGATCATGTATAGGAGCCATGCTCATGCAATATAATCATCCTATTTCCTTTGAAATTTGAAATTTAAACCAAATGAGAAAACAAAATCTACATAGGACAAAGAAATGTTGGCAATAATGCATGCCTCGGTCAAGTGGAAGTAGTAGTTGTTGAGAGATAAATTTCTTGTCAAAACAAATCACAATAGTTTGAAGTATTTCCTAACTCAAAAGAATCTTTCATCAAAACAAAAAAATGGGTGAGCAAAGCCCAAGTTTTTTATTTCAACATCCTTTATAAAAAGGGCAAGGAAATTTTGGTTGCACACTAGCTATAAAGAAAACATGAAAATAACGCCATATAATGTGCCATTTCCATAATAATTCCTGGATGGATCTCAAAGGTATCCACACTGGATGGATGGATGGATTTCAACAAAAAAGACCCCTTTGAATCCTTATATGGGTATCCACCTTCGAAAGCTAATGACTATGTTGTCAACAATTTCAAGGTTCATGGAGTGAAATATTATCTAGCTACTTCCGATCAGCTCATGTATATTGTCAAGAACTATCTCTAACAAGCAATGAATCGTATGAAGCAAAAATTCGATTTAAAGAGAATTGATCATGAATTTGAGGTAGGTGATTGGATGTTTGTCCATCTCCAACCATACAAATATACCTCACTCAAAAATTCAATCATAAACTTGTTCCCAAATTTTATGGTCCTTATCAAGTATGGAAGCGAGTAGGACAAGTGGCATATGCTCTAGATACACCAAACATAGGGAAACTACATGGTGTTTTCCATGTTTCATGCTTAAAGAAAATGTTGGGCGCAACAACCCATATTCAAACAGAGTTAATGTTGCTAGAATACAAAGGGAAGTTGGTGCTAGAGTATGAATGCATTTTAGAAGTCAAAGCTAGAATGCACCATTCCATATTAGTCAATGAGCACCTTCTTAAGTGGAGAAAATTGCTAGAAGATGAATCTACTTGGGAGAATGAAGATTTTAGATTGAGGCATTTATCTTTACCACTACTTCGGGGACCAAGTATCTTATGGAGGGATAACTTATAATCTACTAAAATATTACTATTAATTATTTATTTTTGGTTGACATTGAAAAGACACAATGTTTGATTTGTTCTTTCATATTCTATATAGTGGTAAGGTAATAAATTGTAATAATCATCAAATTATTAATAAATATATTTATTCTTTGGAAAGTCTTTTTCCATTGTGCTAACAAAATTTTTGTTGGTATAGTCATTATCCTTCTTCTCTACTCTAATAATATTTTTCTTATGGTGAAGAGTCCATATGATTTCAACAAGCAACTAACAATTATCAATGTTTTTTTATCTAGTATGGGTATGGTTGTTAGCACTGACAAAATAAAGGTTATGATAAACAAATATCAAAATATCACTTATGCTAATTTCATGTATGACAAACACAACTTGGAGGAATTGACTTCATACAAATATATATATCATAATGGTTTTTCACCGAAAGCCTAACTAGAACTATAGCATTGAGAAAATGATAAATGGAGGATGGAAAGCTTATTATGGACTTGAAAACAATTGTAAATCAGTATACCTTTGGCTTTGGGATAATAAGAAACTCCTCTTTTAGACTATCGTCACTCTTGCTATCTTATATGGATGTGAGGTTTGGGGTTCTAGCATCTCTAGAGAATCTCGAGAAGGATAGAGTAAATCCAAAAGTTCTTTATAGAATATAATCTCAAAATTAAATAAAATATGTGCTATCCTATCATCTTCATAGAAGCGAGTCTCTCTACCATTTAGAGCATTGCTATGACTAGGTACCTATTGTACAAGAAGAAGATAAACAACATGGGAAACAAGGGGCTTCCTAAGATTGCTTCATACTCTAATCAAAACCATATCAAACTTAAGCAAGATTGGCATAAAGATGCCATGTCTTTGGCTAAATCATAGGGGAGTCAAAGGAGGAGATCATTGTATGGATTAGTGATAATATTAAAAATATAATTACATCTAAATTTAAGGATAAATTTTGGTGTGATAAGGAATTAGAGGATAAGAGAGAATTAAGATATTATAAAGTGATGTAGAAGACATGGTACAAGATGAGAAGCATCTCTCTATTTTAACTAGTGTAAAGAAGAATATCTTGATTGCTACAATAAGAACAATCTCTATAGTGAAATAGGGAGCTAGGCAATTCCCAAAATTTAGTGGGAATAAAGAATTTGTGGTCTTGGTTTAAATCTTTTCTAATAAAAAATAAAATTTTAAAGAAATCAAGTGATTTCTTAACATTTTTTTTATGGTGTGATAGAAAAACGTCTAGTAAACATTAATAACTATCATCATTATCATATTTTTTCTTTAATAAAATTTTAAGCTTCTATAAAAAATAAAAAAATAATAATGTGTATAAAAACTCATTTTTATTTTTATAAAAATCATTTTTTATTATTTTTACTAAATCACATTACATTTTTACATAAACCTAATCATCTTAAAAGTAACAAAGTAAAATCAAAAAGTAAAAATAAGTAGTAGTTAATATAACTCCAATAAAATTTAAATCCTTAGAGCGTTAAATAGAAATAAAATAAAGAGAAAAATCTCTTCATTTTAAGTATACGAATTTATGCTAGTTTTATATCAACTTTCTTATATAATGCAAATTAAAGTACAAAATGTAAATGAGAGGCACTATTATTAGTTAACATAACTCCAATAAAATTCAAATCCTTAGAGCGTTAAATAGAAATAAAAGAAACAGAAAAATCTCTTCATTTTAAGTATAGGAATTTATGCTAGTTTTATATATATCAAGTTTCTTATACAGTGCAAATTAAAGTACAAAATGTAAATGAGAGGCAATATTTCACAAAAACAATACAGTGACAGAGTTTCCAGCACAAATTAAAAAAGCAATACAGTGACAGAGTTTCCAGCACAAATTAAAGTTCGAAAATGTAAAATATTATAAAATTGAAGTTCGAAAATGTAAAATATTATAAAACTGAAAGTCAGTATTAAAAAAAAAAACAATAGAGGGACAGACTTTCCAGCAATAAGTTCATGCGAACAGGCCAAGTCCAAGCAAGCGTTTAACAAACGAAATGAACCTAGATTTTGTAAGTGTTGTACATGGAGCTATCCGGAGTAAATCTACATATTTTTCCTTTTCCCTTTCTCTGCTTTAGCTTCACAGGATCTTCCTTCCCGCTCGTATAGACACTCCACACTGCAACATTTTCGGTCGTATGCTCTGAATTTCAGAAATTCCTTAAATAGAACAAGCAAAACGTTTTTTCTAACTTTTTCAATCGAAAAGCGATTTTTCATTATCAAACCCTAAGATATCTACACAATTCTTTATATAAAAATAAATAATAATAAAATCACAAATTCAAACTTTCTGGCATTGAAAATTACAAGATGTCGATCTGAGATTAGAAATGATGGGTTTAGTGTGATGAAGTACAAGATATCTATACAATATAGCATAGTTTTGGGGGTATGGTAGAGTACAACCTCAGCCTCATGCTGGAAAAGGGCGCATGGCGTCACGATCATGTACGGTGAGAATAGCACTAGCAGCGGCTTCTGGTGTGAGAGAAAGACTGGTGCGGCGTGAAGGAAGAGGAGAAGTTCGGCAGACGGGGCATGTTGGGTGCAGGCGAAGCCATTCATCGATGCAATCCACGTGGAACATGTGACTGCAATCAGGTAGAACCCTAACAACCTCCGGTTCCTTATAATCGCTCAGGCAAATCGAGCAACACTTCTTGCCCTCCGCTTCTTCTGATTCATTTCCTTCTGCAGAGTTGAAAGATCGGCAAACTTTCTCGGAGTATGACATCTTGGGGAATGAATTCAAGGTCTCGTCATCGATCCCAATTTCCACGCCGTCGTGATCCAAATGGGAGGCATTAAGAGGGGCGCGGTCGTTAGCCCCGCCCGATGAAACAAGTAAAGGAACTGCGTAGCGTTTGCGTACGAAGATATATAAAAGTAACAATATGACGATTATCATAATCACAGTTACCAACGATAACACTACGCCATACGTAACATTAAGTTTTCCCTGAGTGGGTGTATTTGAACCTAGGTCCATCTCGAGAGATATTGCTAGCTATGGCGCGCGTCGGCTGTCAGACTGGATATTACACCGGCCGCAAAGCAGCGATACTGGCGGTTCTCTTCGCTTATTCATGTACTGGAGCACTGAAGGATTTCTGGGGTACAATGCAAAATAACTAGATATGAAGCATTCTTGATCTATGGTCCTGATTACGTTGGTGACAAGGATGACGAATGGTTGTGCTTGAATTTTATCGTACTTGTTGGTTGACCCGGGAAATGAGGCACCACTGATGGAATCCTCGCCGATTTCGTGCTTTCCATCTTTCATGCAGACATATTTTAATAACAATTACATAGCTGTGGGGGTCGAAACGTTTAACAACAGCAATAGCAAGAAAGCGAAGTTTTGCAATGTATTCGGCCTCCAGAAAGTAAGAGAGAAAAATAGGTTCATTTACGTATGCATTGCGGACAATCCAGTTAGGCGTTGGACTTGTTCAAAACAAACACCGTCTCTCTCTGACAGTATCGCAATGGTTAAGTGTTCGTGGAGAACGAATCATGAGGATTAGTGGATGAATGATTTAAAATATTAATATCAATGATAATGATATTTGATTATGGTTACATTAGCTAAGGTTTACGATCTTTAAATATGGTTAAGTATATTCAACTATCGATGAATGTGGTTAATATTGGTTGACTATAGCTGTGCATAACTATGATTAACATTGCTAGCTATGTTTCACTATGATTGACCTCAGTCAACCTTCATTGACTAAGTTTAACTGACCAAATTTGATTATAATTGAGTTCCTAAAAACTGAAATAGTCATTTAACTTAATGATTTTTCCATAATTTAACTACATGATTTTTCTAGTCTGAATCTGTACCTCTACTGTCACAAATCTATCATGAAAAATTCTTTAGAAATAACCCTTCCATCCCTATTCATTTTTTATGTGGTTTCATTCTCCAAATAATCTTTGCGTCCAAACATGCCACATAAATCATTATGCAATATCTTCCCTAAACCGAGGCTCTGCTTCATCAGTGCTTTTCCTGACTGCCACATCAGATTTGTCATATTAGTTGTTCCACATAAATTCACTACCAGGTCATCTATTCCATATTGAAATTAATGAAAACTCTTCAACAACTTGTCCAACTCTCATACATCTCCGTGAACTTGATTGTATGATGGAAGTTGCTCGACCTCATCCTGTATTATAGAAATATAAAGAATACGGAGCACAAGAAGGGTCATCATCCCTTCATTTATGAGATAAATGTAAAAATATTCAACTGTAATGTACCTACTCTAATACAAGGCACATTAACTCAAATCTTGCAAAATTTAAAACACCACAATAGATAGTAAAGTACAAAGACTAGCTAGTTGACTAGGAATTCAGGAATAAAATTTCAAACAACATTCTAGACTCTTCCTAAACCCTCCCAAGATGAAGTGGAGGAACTGATAAGGCTGCTAATATGATGAAAAACAAGCCAAAACTTTGTCAAAAACACTTTTATGGGTACTTCATGCCCGGGTAGACCCCTTGGGGTAAACCCAAGGGTACAAGCCAATTGTCCACATGACTTCTATGGAAACCCAAGGCATATGGTGCTCACTAGAAGTAATAATACATGGGGTAGGATAGTTGTATTATCCCCAACCTACTGCAATGGAAATTCAGAATTTTGGTTAGCTAATTGGTGGTTTGAGTGGGTTTGGGAATGATATGACAATTTAGGACTGTGTAATAAGGTGATTTTCAACTCGAATTTAAGCGAGACTAAGGGTCACATATTTGAACTAAGGCTTGGAGGATGTTCATATTGAGCTTATATAACATAAGAGACTAACAAATCTTAAATTAGTGGAGCATAATACAGTTAACCAATTGATTTCTAGAAACTAGTCGAATTTCATTGAAATCTAGAGCATAGGAAGAAAATACACATGAATATAAAAACTTATGCATAAATGGAATTTAGATATGAAATAAAAAATTTCAGAGGATAGGAATTACATTAGAGATATGTGAATAGACCCTCCATGATAGTCTTGATACAGCACATTACTCAATACATCAAATATTCCAATGAAAAGAGCATCAAACTCTAGAATTCAAACCAATTGATTCAATAACTCTTATTCAGACTTTGAATCACCTGCAACAGCATATGAACCTGAAAATAAATCACTGAGAATGGCTGGATGCAATATCCTCAATATCTAACTAAACATTCAGTTAGCACAAGGACAATAGAAGATTTAAGAAGAAGAGAAGATTGAAGGCTTCTCCGGAAGTGATTTCTTCTTCCCAATGCTTAAACTCTCAAGAAGAAAATCGACCCAAGATTGAGATCAGATCTGGAAATGACATTAAATACCTATAATAAACCTAATGAGAGAGGATATATTCCTTCCTCCTCAAGCTCCAGCTGATTCCTCAACTAGATTGGTGACACTAGGGGCACATCTCCCAACTGGTGACTAGGGGAACATATCCCAAGTCATGAAAAACTCAACAATCTCCAATTTCGAATTTCAAACAATGGAAAAACGACCCTTAATGGGTTTGCACCACCTTCTTTTATAAATCAATTTCATTCTTGGACAAGGTACCTAGCTTGTGGACCCTCAAGCCTCATCCAATGTGCCTTCCTTAGTCAATTTTGGCAATTGTAGCTTTGTGTAGCTTTTCTTGATTTTCTGAACTTTCCTTGCTTTGGTATTCCTTTCTTGTATTTTTTTCTCTTTCATTCTTTTCTTTTGATTTCTTCTTTTCCTATCACTTTCATTCTTTTCTCTGCTTTCTTCTTTTACTGCCACTTTCCTGCATCTCCTACTTTCTCACTTTTCCCTGCCACGTTTCTGCTTTTCACAACTTTATGCTTTTATTGTTTTTCTTCCAAATTTCGTCTTTAGAAACATCTTGCAAAGTCTAAATAATAACTCATAAATAAAATATTAATAATCATTTATTCAACTATGGACTTTAATACTTCTATTGGACCTAACTTTATTAATTCAAAATAACCATGGTCCAATTTATTCCTAACTAAGTTATTTTATTTCCTTCTGAACCCATGGAACTGGATGGGTTATAGGGTTGATCCATTTTTCTATCCAAAATGGGGACATTACAGCCCTCCCCTCCCAAAGTTTGCTTGTCCTCAAGCAAATGAAAATCACGAATGATGAAGCACTCGTATATTTTCCCACATAATATGAAAGCGTGCTCCAAAAATCATTTGGATCTAATCTCCATCATAGATGGACTTATTGAAAATATTGTATTGGTCACCTTATCCATCAAGTCATGAATGAATTTTCTTTTGAAACACTCCACGACAAATTGAGTTGCAAAACGTGGATTGAATTTGACCAAAGCATGAAAGAAAGCCAAACTTTTCTTGTAGTATTTAGAATACGAAAGATCATGCATTTGAAAACTTCTATTTCCATGAGCAATATGATATGGTTTTTCCATAAAGGTTGCTTGAATTTTATTTCCTGAAACATAACTATCATGCAACAAAAGATTAGAAAGAAATCTCAAAGCAAAAATTTCATACTTGTTCATTACTCATTCTTGCTCCTGAAGTGGTAGAGAGTGTAGAAGATGAGCATGTTGAATATGCTCTACCTCATACCATGTGCTGATAAACTTTTCATAATTCAATCCATCCAATGAATCACATGCAATCCTTCTTTTCTGCCATACATTGAGCTCCTTATGTGTCAAGATTGATCTTGAACCAATGTGGTCAATTTCAACCTCAAACTTATCCCTTCTTAACAATGTTTTCTCTTAGCCAATACATGTAGAATGGCTAACACCTTCATTAATTGGATTGAAATGTTTTTGATAGGGCTGCAACTTCACGATATGTATTTTTTGGTGCCATACACATTCCTATTCCTTCTTTGGAAGCATCTCGTTTAAGCACGCATACTGGAGAAAAACCTGGTGGGGTAATCTTGGAACATTGATGTAACATTCTCTTTATCCTTTTCAAAATTCTTTGAAAATTTTCATCCCCATAGGATACTGCTTTCCTTACTTGGGAAGCCACAAGTGTTATGAATTGAAACGATCCTCTACATGGTGCACCATCTTTACCATTTTAAATCATAGGACCAAAATGAAATTATATCTCTATCCTTCCAACTTTATGTTCAACAAATTGATATGCAATGATTGCTATACCCAAATTCATGAGATAGCTTCCAAATCAAGAGTGCACTTCTTTCAGCATCCTACCATGAACCAAGATGTAATCAAAGAGAATCAACACAATATTACCAAAGTGCTTGATATATTCTCTGCTCATGTAAGGAGGTAAACTCATAGGTGCATAAACCAAATTAATGCTCATGCATGTGAGTCCCAAGTAGGCACATTGGACACAAGGAGTTATCCCTTGCAAAATTTATCCTTCCAAATGAAATTGATGATGTTCACCAAGGTGGAGATAATTTTCAGGAAGGTACTCAACCTTATGCATCTCATTCCTCTTGAGAGGTGTCTCTGTCTCCCATAATGCTATGTGAATCTTCCATCTAAAATAGTTGATACCAAGAATGATTCCTGGATCCCACTGATCATGCTGCATTCTACTAATATCAAATTCCATCAGTAACAATATGTCACTCCATGGAATTCCAGGATCCCAGGGATTATGCATCATCCTACTTAACTTCTTTTTCACTTGGAACAATGTGTTTGTCCAAATGATTCCAGGATCCCACAACATTATTGGAAACCCATTACTTGCAAGGCTCCTGAAAACTTCCACTATTAGATCCAACAATGTTTGGATCTCTTCTTGTGCAAGTTGATGGCTTGCATGATCTATTACATCCAACATTCTTTGTATGCAAGATGATTTTTTCTTGCATGGTAGTTCCAAATATTCCATGTACTTGCACACCCAATCCAAGAATGTATGTGTATTGGAAATATCTAAGGGCTTACATACATACCCTTGCTACTGCTCACATGGTAAGAAAATATTAGTAAAACCAAAAAAATTATCACAAAAGCAAAAGGATTTTTTACCTCGATGAATCTCCATCTTGGCTATGTATCCATCCACCGAATCTATGGATGAATAAACACTTTGTCTTGTTGATCTATGCGAGATGTAATCAGCCATCTTCTTCAAATATAAGCCTTCTCTCCATATAAATAGATCATGAGGTCTCTCTTAAAAGGCATGCATGTCAAAAAATTCCCTACAGATGCAAGTTATAAGACTTGTGCATCCCTAGGCTTTTGTCTTAGTGATGTACTTGTCTACCCAATGCCCGGATAAAAAAATACCATTGCTTGCAGAATCAAATTGTGTGTTCCTATCTATTTATCCCATAGCTAAGTCGTCCTCTATGCTATCCAACATAAAAACAAGTGCTTGGAAAAAATATTCTTCCTCTTTGTTCTTCATAAGAACTTGCAATTCTGAATTTACCTCATGTTCAATTCTCACATGAGGTTCCTCCATCAAATCCACTATGTCATATGCCATGTGAAAATGACTATATTCATTCCAGGATGGAGTGTGTGATGAACTCAAATCCTTTTGAAGTTGATCATTCTACATTCTTGATTCTTGAAGGGCCCTCTGTGTGCTCTTCAATGAATCACTGGTGGCCTCCAACTCACTAATGCTTCTTTCTGATTCTTCTTATTCCTCCTTAAGCACACTATGGTCCATCTACACAAGCTCAAGAAGATGATCTCTATCAGAAAGAAAATGCAAAAAGTTACCTTTTATGTCTATCATTCCTTCCTGAATGTCCTCCAAGTCTTTAATGGGAGATGGCTCCTCCATTGATGCAATTGTCCAACAATAATTTGACACCAATGTAGTAGTGTCATGCATAAATCTCAAGGTCTCATGGATCTTCCTTTCGCTCATATTCAAATTCCATGCAAGGAAATGAGGTTCTTGAATATGAGGCTCCTCTTCTTCTTTAGTGAGATCAACTTCACAATGTATTTCAAGTGGTGACTGAAAACTTGATCCTGGGAAAACTTCTGCTGTTAGAATCTCTTCATCTCCATTCTCAAGGGAACGTGTGCTTGCAATAGTTTCTTCAAGAATTGTCTCTATGTCACCAGTATAAAGAATTGAGCATCCATTAGTATATGCTCTTTCATCCATTTCAAGAGTGTCTTTTGTATCTCTGGATTGTTCTTCTGCAGCACTGGGGGTAGGATCAAGGGATTGATCACCCTTCTCTTTTGTTTTGAAACCCTCACCAATAAGGATTTTGGTCATCTATTCTAATGGATGATTAGTATTTTGATTTTTCTCCTTCAAGATAGATGATGCATATTTATCCTTGGTAACCTTAGGGTCAAGATATTTATATTTTCTCCTTGAAGAAAATTCAAAGAGTCTCATGATGCCACTAGATGCAGATGGCTCCGATGAACCTTCACATTTGCTCCTCTTTTCTTCTCCTTTACTCTGAAAGGTGGAACAAATTGGTTCCTCCATTGATGTTTTGATACTTTCTATTGAACCCTCATCTACATACTTGGGATCAAATCCAAATCTACATTAAAAATAATATTTGAAAGGAATATATTTACAAATATCTTCCCTCAAGGCAAGATAATCCTGATAGTGATGAGGCAAGTTTTCACTTGCTGTAATCTTCCTTGATAAAGCATATTTTGATCTAGCCATTGGTGGTTTAGTATTTATTTCTTCTTTGTATGATTTAATATATAATTTATCATCCTCAACTCTTGGTAATTCTACATCGATATACATGACTTCCTCATTGAAACAAGATGCTTTCACGTCATCCCATTCGAAATCATCACTAGCTGGTGCTAGTCTCATAGATGCGACTTATTCAACTTGAGAGATTAATTTCCATATGAGTAGAGGAACATGATATGATACAACTATAATATACCTACTCTAATCCAAGACACATTAACTCAAATCTTGCAAAATTTAAAACACCACCATAGATAGTAAACTACAAAGACTAGCTAGTTGACTAGGAATTTAGGAAGAAAAATTCAAACAACATTCGACTCTTCCTAAAATATCCCAATATGAAGTGTAGGACCTAGTAAGGCTTCAAATATGATTTCAAATAGGACAAAACTTTGATAGAAACACTTTTATGGGTACTTCACGCCCGGGTAGACCCCTTAGGATAAACCCAAGGGTACACGGTAATTGTTCACGAGACTTCTGTGGAAACCCAAGGATTCTGGTGATCACTAGAAGTAGTCATAACCGGGGTAGAATAATTGTATTATCCCCAACCCACTGCAACATAAATTCAGAATTTTGGTAAGCTAATGGGTGGTTTAAGTGGGTTTGGGAATGATATGACAATTCAGAACCGCGTAGTAAGGTGATTTTCAACTGGAATTTATGCAAGACTAAGGGTCACAAATATATATATTAAGTATTGGAAGATGTTCATATTGACCTTATCTAATAGAATCAACTAACATAGCTCAAATTAATGGAGCATATTATATTTAACCAATTGATCTTTGGAAACTAGTCAAATTTCATTGAAATCTAGAGCATAAGAAGAAAATACATATGAATATAAAAAAAATGCATAAATGGAATCCAAATGTGAAATAAAATGTTTCATAGGATAGGAATTACATCATATATATGTCAAGATACCCTCCATGATAGTATTGATACATCACACTACTCAATACATCAAACATTCCAATGAAAAGAGCATCATACTCTAGAATTCAAACCAATTGGTTCAACAACTCTTCTTTAGACTTTGAATGACCTGGAGAAGTATATGAACCTGAAAATAACTCACTGAGAATGGATGTATGTCATATCCTCAATATCTAACTGAATATTCAACTAGCACAAGGACAATAGAACATTTAAGAAGAAGAGAAGATTGAAGGCTCCCCCAGAAGTGATTTTTTCTTCCCAATGATGAAACTCTCAAGAAACAATTGGAACCAAACTTGAGATCAGATATGGAAATGGAATTAAATAACTGCAATAAAACCAATGAGAGAGGTTGGATTCCTTCCTCCTCAAAATCCAGCGGATTCCTCAACTAGATTGGTGACAATAGGGGCACATCTCCCAACTGGTGACTAGGGGTGCGTCTCCCAATTCATGAAAAACTAACTGCTCTCCTATTTTGAATTTCAACCATTGGAAACAAAAACCATTAATTGGTGTGAACCACCTTCTTTTATAACTCAATTGGCTTCTTGGACAAGCTACCTAGCTTGTGGACCCTCAAGCCTCATTCAATGCGCCTTCCTTACTCAATTTTGGCAATTGTAGTTTTGCATAGCTTTTCTTGATTTTCTGAACTTTCCTTGATTTCATGTTCCTTTCTTGGATTGTTTTCGCTTTCCTTCTTTTCTATAGTTTTCTTCTTTTCCTGTCACTTTCCTTATTTTCTCCGCTTTCCGCTTTTACTACCACTTTCGTTCTTTTCCTGCTTTCTTTCTTTTCCATGCCACCTTTCTACTTTTCACAGCTTTATGATTTTATTGTTTTTCTTCCAAATTCTGTCTTTATAAACATCTTACAAGGTCCAAATAATCCCTTATGCACCCTCATGTGCCCTCCTATGCATTTTACAACTCATAAATATAATATTAATAATTATTTATTCAACTATGGACTTTAATACTTCTATTGGACCTAAATTTATTAATTCAAAATAACCATGGTCCAATTTATTTCTAAGTAAGTTATTTTATTTCCTCGTTAACCCATGGAACTGGATGGGTTAGAGGGTTTCTCCATGGTGCTATCCAAAATGGGGACATTACATCAACCTACGAAGGATAGGCTAACAATTCATCTATATCCAGAATGGTGAACACAAGAAGGAATGGTCGACCCTTCCTGTATTGTAGGATTATCAGGAATAGTAAACACAAGAAGGAGAGAGCACCCCTTCTTATATCCTCCAAATATCAAGAATATCATGGAGAGAAAGGATCGACCTCCCCTTTGCTTATTAGAGAATTGTAAAACTATAGAAGCTACGAATGGTCAACCAACAATTCACCTATATCCAGAATGGTGAACACAAGAAGGAAAAATCAACACTTATTATATTGTAGAACTATTAGGAAAATAAAACCCAAGAAGGATCAAACACCCCTTCTTATATTCTCCAAATATCAAGAATATCATGGAGAAAACATTTCGAGCTATCGCTACTGTGATCACTATTCTAGTTATCTCTATGATACAAGAAGGATCAATTCCCCCTTCCTGAAGTAGAGGAATATCAAGAATAGTGAACACTATATGGAACATCCAACCCTTCCAGTACCTTTGTAGATATAACGAGAATAATTAACCCAATATGGGGTGGCAAACCCTTCCTTACTAATCGAAATATCAAGAACATTGAACTCAAGAATAGTCAACTACCCCACCATTTTATGATACAAATAATAATAATTTTGAACCTACAATAGATCCACCCACCCTTCTGGTATTGTAGATATGTATAAAATAGTGAACACAAGATGGAAGGGTTTTCCATTCATGTATGAAATAAATATCAAGAATAGTAAAAAAAGTGCTAGACACCCCTTCCATTATGATAAAAATATAAAGAATATTAAATGTAGGAAGGATTGAACAACTCTTCCTTTGATAGGAAAGTGAAATATACTGAACATAGGAAGGGTTGATCGAAGGAGCGCTATATATATCAAGAATAGTGTACACTGGAAGGAACGCCTGTTTGTTCCTCTATTATAGAAATATAAAGAAAATTGAATCACACAAGTGTCGGCAGCCCCTTCCATTAAGATATAAATAAAAAGAATATTGAACATAGGATGTGTAGGCATACCCTTCCTATATTTTAGATATATCGACCTGTTGAAGCCTCGGGTGTGATGCTGGAATATTTTCCAAGGAAAACAACAGAAGGTGACAACCCAATCTAAAAGTCTTCAAACAACCCTACGCAAGAGTGGTTCTATCCCCAATTTTTTTGGTGTGACTAACTCCTATGGATATCAGGCCTTCATTGTCACTTATGTGGATGGATCCTACTGGATCTATCTTCCTGTAAGGGAAGATAGAAAAGTTTTATATCTAAAAGGTAAGTAGTGTTAATTAGAAAATATCTAATTAAGTTAGATTGAAATTAGAAAATGTGATTTGGATTTGCAGAGAAATCAAATCTATCTTTCTGTAAGGGAAGATAGAAAAGTTTTATATCTAAAAGGTAAGTAGTGTTAATTAGAAAATATCTAATTAAGTTAGATTGAAATTAGAAAATGTGATTTGGATTTGCAGAGAAATCAAATCTGATTATTTAATAAGTGCATCACCAATTGATATACATATAAATTGGATCTGACCTTACCAGCTTCAAACAAAACCAGACAATAAAAATTGAATTATTTTTTCCAAATAATTTAAATACATAAGACTGTTTTGTTGTGATATTCTAATTGACAAATTATCATCAATATAAATGTGACTATTTATCAGTTGCATTAAATAAATAGAATGAGTTAAACAAATAATTTTTTTTAACACATAATAACACATGGATCATATGTAAATAGAAATATAACATACAGATCAATGTATTTAATAAACTTACAATGTAAAAACGAGTTCATCCAGTGATTGAAGTGAGAAATCAAAACTTATCAAAGAAATTTGACAAATATTGCAAAAGAGATGGACAAGAGAAACTGATTGGATTTCATTAAGTCTGCAAAAAATTACAAGTCCTTAAGGAAACATAGTATCTCGAGTTCTCCTTTGGTGATTTTTAACCTCCCTCCCTCTTTTGATATCTAAGTCCCCTTAAATAATAATTACATCAAATAACAAAAGGACATATTTCCCACAAAAATAGGGATTAAAAAATGTTACTAATCTAAGACCTGCCAAGGGCAGTTCACCACTTGGCCGATACATCTAACAAATCTTCAACATACTGATACTTGTCAAGCTAAAGTGCCAAATGCATATCGCAAGTGAAAGACTCAACCTTCCTTTTCTTCAGCTTCTCCCATTCACGTAGGAAAAGGTTAATATTCATTCCTGAACTGATGGGTGACTCAATTAACTCTTTAATCTCAGAAATGTGAACGTGATCCAGCTGTTATATTCTCTCTTTGGACTTTAAACATTTCTCATCAACCTATTGGATCATAATCTTGGGTGGAAAAGACTTTTCAATTAGGTCCAAGGTTGGGAATTCCAACATGATCAATAAATTGGCAGCTGCAAACCACCTTCTGCTGCAGACTTCCCACACTTCTTGAATTGTGGCCTCAACTATATCACATGCATGTTCCCATGAATCCAAACATATTTTGATCCTTTTGAACTTAATACTGTCCAGAACAGGGATATCTTCAGGTTTATCTTTGATATACTTCTTCCAGTCTACCACACCGATATACTTCTTCCAGTCTACTACACCTTCAACAGCTCTGGATATGTTCAAAAAGGACATCAGAATGATGTTCAAAGGAATTGTATGTGTCTCGACTCTCATTTAGACATTCAAACAACTCAACCAACAAGTTCTTATGATCTTCATTTACCTTAAAAGAAAGATCCTTAAATTATTCCTTATAAAATCTTGAGAAAGAAGAGGTAGTTGTCATGGCCATTGAATCTTTCAATTGTTGCTCTAGCACTGTGATATTTTCAGCATAACCTACATTTAGCAGTTGTGCTTCCTAGAGCTGATGTTGAAGAGCTACATTTTGTACCTACGGGTCTTTAAGCTGATTGTCATGCTTAATTTTCAAATATTGTAGTTGTTGTTCATTAATTTTAGTCTGCTCCTTCCCGAGCTTCTGCAATTCCTGTTGCTTCACCTCAATTTCCTTGTTTAGTGAGGTGACAGAGTCATAATTAGCCCCTGCAAAGGCTGCCATTGCTGCAGCAGTCTCAAGTGCTTCCTACTACACATCAGTGGATTTTTTCTCCAGATAACTTGGTTAGAGATAGGGCCCTACACAACAGTCCCTTCCTTATGTCTTTTAGTACCCGTTTTTACCACTGCTTTCTCTGACCTACTGTAGAAATACTCCCCCAAGGAAACCCCTCCATCTTCTCCAAAATATACCACTATTTCCACTATGGATGTAGACACATCAGATGTTGTGACCAGGGGTACAACTTGGGATACAACAAAAGTTGGAATAGGCATGGTGATTTGGGTGGTGGATATGGAAGGAGACATGAAATTGGAGACTGATGGTAAAGAGGTGGAAGTCGAAGATAATACAATGATCTCTGGGAGTGAGACATAAATTGGGATCGCAGGTGTTTCTAAAGATACAGTAGGAACTTGAATTTCAATAGCCTCTGTAAGTGGGACAGAATTTGGAGCCATAATTGACTCTTGGGAAGTCACAACAGGGATGATAAGTGGCTCAGCTGATGTGAATGCAGGAGTTGTGACATCAGATGATGGGATGGAGGGTGAACTAGTTGAAATGTCTAATGGTGTGGGATATGTTGCAGCTATAGCGATGATGACCTTTGGGAAGTGAATGTCAAGGAGAGAGTCATCAATCACTATGTTCTCCAAAGGATCATAAGAGGTCAAGTTTCCTAAGGGCATAATCTCTAGAAAATACTTTAGGCAGGAAAGAGTTTAATTGAGCCCCATCCTTATCATTAAAAGAGCGGTCTTGCAGGTGGGCACAGTCAATTATCCATTTAATAGCATCAGTGTAGGGCATGAGCACTAGTCTGGCCACAACATGTAACTCGGATTTTCTAATGTTCATGTAGAAGGAATAGTTATGTTGAATTTAGGAAAGGTTGTCATTGTCTAAGATGGATTAAATGCCTGACTAATCCAGGTGATAGGTCTCGGACACCCTACCATTTGTATCTGAAAGGATACCACTGTTCGGGTCTTTGCTCTTAAGTTCTTTTAGTGTAGTTTTCGAGTGGGTGTTTTTAGGCATGGTTGGGGAAACTTGAAAAATATGATAAATGAGGAAAATAAATAAATAAAACTGATCTTAACTCTGAATTATCACAAAGTAATGATAGAAGTACCAGAAAACCAACATGTGTCGAAGAAGGAAGTAAATTGGTAAATCTGGTAAAAATACGCAGTGAAATCTTTCACCCAGGTGAAATTTACAATTGAAAATGGTAGAGAGATAATGAAAATTTGAAATATTTAACAGACTACGGGATGAATTCATATTGTAAAATTGAAAGAAATTGACGGCTAATATTAAAATGCGAAAAGCGGAACAGAAAATGCAGGAGCGATATTTTGTAGAGTTTAATTTTGGGGGTTGCAGAAGTCCAAGTTTGAACCTGAGTAGTTTAATGTTTCTACAATCTACAATCTGAAATAGAAGAATGAAGCAATGAAAAGTTATAGAAAAAATCAATTTTCCCGCAATCCACATTGAGGATTGTGGGTTGCGGGTGTGCAATTTGAATTTGTTTATTATGATTTCTGATTTCTGCAATCCTCAATTTGCAGGTTGTGGGTTGTGGAAATGTAAATGTTATTTTTGTCAACAAAGTGCTTTCCGTGTTCCGCAATCCGCAATTTGCAGGTTCCAGAATGCGGAACTGATAACTCGATTTTATTATAAAATGTTTCCCGACATCCGCAATACGAATTTGCAGGTTATGGATTGCGGAAAGGAGAAATTTATTACTCAAAAATTTTCAACATCTGCAATCCACATTGAGGATTGAGGATTGCGGATTGCGGATCTTGGGTTGCAGAAACAATATAATTTTAAGAAAAAGTATGTTTTTTCGCAAATCACAAAAATAAGGTTTTTTCAGCAAACTCTATTAAATCCAAAGCATATCAAAGATATAGGGATAAAGAAAACAATCATAACACCCCAAAAACAGATAAAGGAACTCCAGGCTACCTTCAAAAATAATAGTGGGGCTCCCAATTTTATTGATAGAAATGGGATCTATTGTGCCTACAACAAATGGCGATTGGCTAGGCGAAGTAGTTATCTCTGCAAACATAATCTTCAAATTTGGGAGAGAGACATGTCAGAATAAAAGATGTTTCAGTCTACAACTAGAATATTTTTTTCACAAAATCACAATCAAAATAGCAGAGTTAATTTCACATGATTGATATGTCCCCAACTGAAATCCATTGTGATGATGTTCATTTGAAAAATCAACCTAGCAGCAAAGAGGTGATCCTTGAACCATTATGTAAACATGAGAGGGAAGTTTGTGATAAACCTTGGAAACAACCTTACAACTATTGCAAATCACTAGATCATGAGTCACCTTGAATTATTAACCATTTATTCATTGTATTTACTAACTTCATCACTCATTTTTTATTTTTTATTTTTACAAGAGAAAAAATGTGAAACTAAGACTTTGTTGAAACAAGGCCATTGCCCTGATTTGGTGATCAAGTTTTTGCAATGCCATTCACAAATCTTACTTGGAAACTGAACAAACTAGCTCTGTAAGGAGAATCCTTGTCTTTTAGTTTTGACACTAAAAGAAATTACCATGGCTTGGCGATCATATAGCAATAATTTCAGTCCAAAGTAAAATTCATGATCATGTTCAGGATGGCCTGCAATAATACCCCCTGTCCTTGAATGCAACAAGCTCTCTTAACAAAGAAAAACAAGGTTAATTGAAATGTAAATTTCAAGCCACTAACATGGCTTGGTGACCACATATTAGTAGTGTTACTCATTGATAGTTGCATATCATGAATGGACTGACCTGTGATAGGATCTTCCACCTTACAACAATAGCTAAAAGTCATCTCCCTAGATTGATGACCAGATGTGGAGATGTCATTCCATTGAGCATCTATGAACATAATGGGCTGGCTTGTGATAAGCCCTTCCATCTTGCTACCCACAATTATTTAGGTGTATTTAATTTCAATATGATCATGGTGAGATCCATAACAGATAAAGATTGACCAGGCTATAAATATTTACTGCCTATCACTAATGGAACATAAGGAAGAAATACCCAGTCAATCCTATAGCTTCAGTTATAATAATGAGTCATTTATAAAAAATGGTGATTCAGGTGGGAGAGTATCAATTAAAGATCTGCATAGATTGGTTTTTATACCTCATGAAAGTGCACCTTCACATATAGGCTGTGTAAAGTGGACCCAACATGAACACCCCAGTTTTTCAGACTGAATTGATCTAAGATGCATTGATCAACAAGCTATGTCAAATGTTTTATCATTATCATGATTCATAGGAAAGCAAACTTCAAAAATGAAAACAATCCAAAGAAAGAAAAATACAAACAAACCACACCTATGTACAGATAAGCCAATGCTTATCTTAAATTAAATACTTCTTGAGCAGTTGAATATTAACTGGATAGGATTCAAAGACACCTTCCAGTGTTTGTAACCATGCAGTACTAGGGCCAAGTTTTTCTGTAACAATGAATGGCCCTAGCCACAAGCGTTGAAATTTGGTATAGTCATTCTTATACTTATGCTATTTGTCCCATTTTAAAACCAAATCTCCCACTGTGAAATCCCTATCAGTTGAGGATTTTTCATCAAACCATCTTTTAACCAATTGTTGATGTTGGTATAGCTTATTCTTGG
This sequence comes from Larix kaempferi, assembly GCA_027924585.1. Taxonomy (NCBI): domain Eukaryota; kingdom Viridiplantae; phylum Streptophyta; class Pinopsida; order Pinales; family Pinaceae; genus Larix; species Larix kaempferi. The sequence goes on along the minus strand of BSBM01000286.1, from coordinate 15,664,662 downwards.
ACTTCTCCCTCTCCTCTTCCAATTTAAGTAATGAGTCAATCCTTTGCTAAAGGGGAGAAGAGTCATCCTGTTGCATTGAACTAGCTAATTGTAATGAAGGGATCAAAAGATTAGATGGTAAAATGGCCTCCTTACCATAAACCAAACAGTAAGGGGAATTCCCAATGGCGACCTTTGGGGTTACACGGTCTTTCCAAAGAGAATTGAACAGTTGAGTGTGCCAATTCGTGTGATGGGTGGCTATAGTCTTCTTCAATATGTTAATCATATTTTTATTCAAACACTCATCCAGTCCATTTCCCCGTGGATAATAGTTGGCAGAGTATTTAAGCTTAATCCCTTTCTCAAGGGCATACTAGGTGGGATCAATAGAGGAAAAGTAGGAAGCATTATCAAAAACTAGAAACTCAGGCGCCCCAAACCTGGTGACTATATTACTCTCCAGAAAAGATATCACTAAGTTTGTCTGGGCCAGCCTAAGGGGAACTTCTTACACCCACCTGGTGAAGTAGTCTGTGGCTATCAGGATGTATCGATGTTGCAAGGGGGAGGCAGGAGTAATAGGACCAACAAAATCCAGGCCCCATTGTTGAAATGGAAATTGGATAGTGATCGGTTGAAGGGGAAAGGTAGACTTCTTGACCTTACCAGCACATTTTTGGCAAGCTCCACATTTTGTGGTAAAGGAATATGCATCTCTGAATAGGGTTGGCCAATAAGAGCCTTCTCTCAGAATATTGTGGGCAGTGGTTTCCCCTAAAAAGTGTCCTCCTGCGGGTCCTGCATGAAATTCCAACAAGATATTGTTAGTTTCAATTTTTTCCAGACATCTTTGAAAAACTCCATCGTAATTTCTTCTAAAATGCTCACCATCAATAAAATGATACGGTGCAACTTTCAATCTTAAAGCCCTATGCTTTTTGAAATCCATGGCTTGAGGATAAAACCCATGTGTAAGAAAAAACTTGATATCATCATACCATTCAGATGTTGGTGTAGAAATAACATCTACAGAAATTTCAGACGTACTTTCCTCCTGATTCCATTCAAGTTGTTCTTGTACATGGTCATTAATAGACTAGGCAATAAGTAAGCACAAACCTTGTCCCTTTACAATTTTATCAGGTTTAATTTCAAGGCCGTATTCTTGAAGAGCTGTCATCTAGTGGGCACGTTTTTCACCAAGCTCCTTTTGGACAAAAACATTCCTTATTGTTGCATAAGGGACAATAACTTTAGTCCTAGATTTCAAAAGATAGGGTCTGAAGTGTTTTACAAACTTATATACTGCAAAAGCCTACTTATCAATCTGGGAGTAATTCAACTGAACCCCTTTAAATCTAGAGCTCATGAAGGAAATAGGAATCTCAGAGTCCTCAACATGTTTCTGTGTCAGGACAACAACATAAGATAAATCAGTAGCAAATATATACAAAATAAAATCTTTAGTGAAATCAGGAGACATCAGAGCAGGAGCTTCTGCGATGGCTTTCCGAATTTTGACAAAGGGATCTCTCTGAACATAGGACCATTTGAATTGTGCATCCTTCTTAATCAACTCTTGTAAAGTATTAACAATATGTGCGAAGTTAGGCACAAACCTTCTAACAAATTTAATCTTACCTAAGAATGATTGCATGGATTTTCTGGAGCTGGGAAGTCCAACTTTGGCTATGGCGTCTATCCTTTCAAGGCCAATGATCATACAATGATTTGAAACAATGAATCCCAAAATATTACCTTCTGTAATTGTGAAAATTGATTTCTTTGGATTCAGCAAGATCCCATACTTTCTACACCATTCAAATACCTTTTTAAGAGCAAACAAATGATCATGCCTCTTTTTAGAATAGATTTTAATATCATCAAGATAAACAACAACAGAGCTATGCATTAACTCCCTGAAAGCTATATCCATAGCCCTCTGGAAAGTGGCGCTAGCATTTATCAAACCGAAAGTCATTCTTTTGTAGGCAAATGTTCCCCAAGGTGTTTGGAAAGAAGTTTTTAGTTGGTCAGCAGGGGCAACTAATACCTAATTGTACCCTGAAAAACCATCTAACAGGAGAACATTTCAACACCTGCAACTTTCTGTAATATTTATTCCATAGGAGGGACATGATAGTTATCCTTCTCAGATGCTTTATTGAGATTTATGAAATCTACACGCAATCTAATTTCCCCATTCCTTTTCCAAACAACGACTAGATTCGCAATCCATTATGTGTGTCTCACCGGAAATACAATTCTGGCTGATAACAATTTCTCTAGTTATTTTTAACAGATGGCTCCAAACTGGGATGCATCTTCCTTAGTTTCTGCTGGTAGGGTTTTGTATTAGGTTTCATGAGAATATTTTGGTGCATGATGTGGGTATCAAAAGTATTGAGATCATCATAGTTCTAAGAGAACACATCTTTAAATTCTCTGCACAGCTTAATAAAATATTTTCTCTCGTCAGGAGAACAGTGAATCCCCAAATTAATCAACTGAGGGTTTTGATCGGTTCCTAGGTTGACAGGTTGGTAGTTTAGAGAGGAACTATGTGTTTTGCAGTTGGTTTTATGCTTGAATTTGTCCTGCAAGTCATAGGACTTCTCCAAATTAATGATTGACTTACGAATGAGGTTGGAGGGGAAATTAGGATCAGACAAGGATTTTTCATGATCATCCTCGTCTATGGCTACATCTTGGAAGGTATCTTGAGTTGTGAGGAAGTCTAAAATATATTGATCATATAGAAAACTTTCCAACTTGTGACATTATTAGGGATCGAAGGTCTATACACTAACTCAATATATAACTTAATAATCAGGATACAAACCTTCAGGAGGGATCAACCTAGAGGTAGTGTTGGACAATAAGTCTGCACCAAAGTTTTAGGATCTAGGGACGATTTAATATTGAATTCGCTGAAAGAATTGGTCAGATCCCTAGTAAGTTTATGATAATTTACTAAATGGGGAGATATACAATGGATTTTATTCCTTACTTGTTTCACAATAATTTCAGAATTCCCGTAGCATTCTATTACCTGAGCGCCCATATCGATTTCCTTCTTGAGTCCCTGAACTAGAGCTTCATACTTAGCAATATTGTTAGTGCACTCAAACTCTAATATGGAAGTAATCATTATCTTGGTTCCTTTTGGGTCTATTAACACACATCCTACACCAGCTATCCTCCTTAGATTTCGACCCATCAAAGAATAAAGTCCATGCATCTAAATCTACTCTCAAATTAGTATTCACATTATAAACATTATGTACAATGGAACCAGAAAATGGAATAGAGGTAAAATTAATAATTTCAGATTGATTATGCACATTCTCAGCAAGTGATGAGTCAGTACGTAAATCCCTGAAGAATGTATCAAAAGTGTAGTGTTCAATGTGTGAGCTAAAGTAAGCAGTGGGTTCACTGGAATCATTTAGATCAATGCCTATTTATTTCATGTATGGCTCTCTACTAATCTTGATTTTATTAGGTATCCCATTGTAAGTGAGCCATAAATGGGACCAGTCAGTAGCGAAATAACCTTTAATATTTTCTGACCAACCTCTACTTGGCCACATTCCATATGCCTCAGGGATATCAGGGACAACTATATCTATGGTTAGGTGGATCCTTGGATCAACATATAATGTCAAAAGAACATTTTTCAACTCCCCTAATACCCTAACTCTTGATCGGTCAAGTTGGACTATTTGGGTAGGGCAGGGTTCCCAAGATGCATTCATCTTTTTGTAGACACGCAGTGGAATTATATTCGATGAAGCACCCGAGTCTATCATGTAGTTATGCACATTCCTATTACAAATATAGAAGGTGAGCAAGAAAGGAGGTGTTTTCTTTTCACCGAGATTTTGGTTACCAGGTTTAGAATAAGTCTTTAAGTTTTTTGTTTGACCTTCTCTAGGTTTATTCATAATCATGATTTTAGGCAGACTGTCTCTCATGGAGTGAATTTTCAAAAGTTCAAACATAGATATGTTAGCCTTCACCCTTTTCAATTCATCAACTAAACTGTATTCGATCTCAGGAATGATAGTCTCTTTCTGCATAACTTTTTTTCTTTTCTTTGGTGTAGATGTTGAAGGTGAAGATTCCTGTGAAGATTTCCCTTTGCTTCTAGTGTTGTAAGGTTGTTGAACATTAAAAATTGTCTTAGGTTCGTCTTCCTCTTCAACGATGGGGAGTTCTGAAAAATAACTAATGGTGTTGACCTGCTAGTCCTCTTCATCATCAGGTGGTTCAAAATCTTGTTTTTCTTTAGGATTTTCATTAGAGTGATCAAGAGCATTCTGGAATTTAGTAGCCAGATCTCTGAAAATGGAAGAGATTTCTTCAAAATTTAACCCCTAATCAGGATTAGGTGGAGTTTGATTCTAAGGGGGCTGGTAAGGTCTCCTAAAAGGTGGCCTTACAAATCCTCTTTTATTGGTTTTATTTTCATTGTTAGTCTTTTTCAAGTCCACCATTTCATTAGAGATCTTCTGCAGAATTTTTTTCATATCATTCATTTTGAAAGGATCTTTATTTTGCATAGTGGGTTTAGGAGGGTTATCTTGTTTCTTGCGAGAGGTAGAAGATTGATGAGATTGAGTGTTAGGATTATATTTTAAACAAAACATGTCCTTTTCTACCTGGATGGATTCAACAAAATCCTCTTGCAAGTTATTCTTTTGAGCTCTCTTAACCCACATGGCAATAGGGATAGGAAGACCCTTAATGTAATATGCAACCAATAATTCTTCTGCAGGAAGAACATGGGTGGGAATTCTATTTTTCAGATAGGAGAATCTCTGGTTGAAATCTTTAAGCTTTTCTTTTCCTTTTCTTTTCATTTAGGATAGGTCAATGACCATATCCTCGAGAGTTTTATCATCTCCAAATTTTTCGATAAATAGGGCTTCAAAATCATCCCAATAAGTGATAGATTGGGCTTCTAGGGAAAAATACTAGGTAGATGCTTTCCCCTTAAAGGTATAAGGGAACAATCTACAAAATACATCTTCATCTATCACACTTCTTAACCTAATAGCTCGCATGAAGTTTTTAATATGGTCTTCCGCAGGAGACTTATCATCTCGGTTAAATTTGGGAAGCCATTTTTATGGGTTTTTGGGAAGTGTATGTTGTTCTCTAGGAATGAACAAAGCATCCTGGTCTAACCAAGGTCTGCTTTGTTGATATGCCATTGGTCTATATTCTAAGGAAGAAGAAATTATGGATGACTCATTGTCTGATGATTCCTCATATTAGGGTGAAGATGAAGAAGGAGGTGTTGGAAGTGGTCCAACTGATGCTATGTTGGGCTATGGGATATTATGATCTTGATCTGTTTCTTCAAATAATGATTCTATTTGAATGTTAGGAAACAGTTCCTGTCGAGTTGTATTCTGATTATCTATGTTTTGATTATCTGTGTCAATTTGTGGATTGTTGGCTTGACGTTGTTGGGATATTAAATGTCTCAGGTTCCGGTGGTCTTCAATCCTCTGCTCCACTCAAGCAATAATATATTTAGTACTTTTCCTTAATTGGTCAAGGGTGAGAGGCCCCCTAGTTGGTGATACAAAAATAATCTCAGGCCTTCTAATTTCTTGTCCTATTACAAGAGTAGAAGGTATTGGAGTTGTATCTTGAACTGGTTGATCCGTGGATGTGGATGCTTGTGTATGGCTCCTGGTAACAACCAATATCCTTGCTAGAGGAGGTACACTAGTGTTTTGTTTAGGCATGACTGGTCATGCCCCTTTTTCTAGTGCCATTTGTTGAAGCCTCGGGTGTGATGCTGGAATATTTTCCAAGGCAATCAACAGAAGGTGACAACCCAATTTGAAATGCTTCAAACAACCCTACTCAAGAGTGCTTCTATCTTCAAATTGTTTGTTGTGACTGAATCCTACGGATATCAGTCCTACACTGGTACTTATGTGGATGGATCCTAATGGATCTATCTTCCTATCAAGGAATATAGAAATTTTTTATATCTAAGAGGTAAGTAGTGTTAATTAGAAAATATCTAATTAAATCAGATCAAAATTAGAAAATGTGATTTGGATTTGCAGAGCAATCAGATCTGATTATTTAATAAGTGCATCACCAATTGATATACATATAAATTGGATCTGAGCTTACCAACTAATCCATCTGTTCTATTCTCTCTTTGGACTTTAAACATTTCTCATCAACCTACTGGATCATAATCCTTGGTGGAAAATACTTTTCAATTAGGTCCAAGGTTTGGATTTCCAATACGATCAATAAATTGTCAGCTACAAACCACCTTCTGTTGCAGATTGCCTGCGCTTCTTGAATTGTGGCCTCAACTGTCTTACATGCATGTTCCCATGACTCCAACGAGATTTTGATCCTTTTGAACTTAATACTGTCCAGAACAAGTATATCTTCAAGTTTATCTGTGATATACTTCCGCCATTCTAATCCATCTTCAACAACTCTGGTTATGTTCAAAAAGGACATCAGACTGATGTTCAAAGGAATTGTATGTGTCCCGAATCTCATTCAAAAATTCAAACAGCTCAACCAACAGGTTCTTATGATCTTCATTTACGTTGAAGGAAAGCTACTTAAATTCTTCTTTAGGAAATATTGAGAAAGAAGAGGTAGCTATAATGGCCATTGAATCTTTCAATTGTTGCTCTAGCACTATGATCTTTTCAGCATAACCTACATTTAGCAGTTGTGCTTCCTAGAGCTATTGTTGAAGAGTTGCATTTTGTACATACAGGTATTTAAGCTGATTGTCATGCTCAATTTTCAACTCTTATAGTTGGGATTGATGATGTTCATTAATTTTAGTCTGCTCCTTCTTGAGCTTCTGCAATTCCTATTGCTTCACCTCAACTTCCTTGTTTAGTGAGGTGACAGAGTCATAATTGGCCCCTGCAAAGGCTCCCATTGCTACAACAGTCTCAAGTGCTTCCTGCTACACATCAGTGGATGTTTTTCTCTAGATAACTTGGTTAGGGATAGAGCCCTGCACAACAGTCCCTTCCTTATGTCTTTTAGTACCCTTTTTTACCATTTCTTTCTCTAACCTGCTGTATAAATACTCCCCCAAGGAAACCACTACATATTCTCCAAAATATTCCACTATTTCCACTATGGATGTTGACACATCAGATGTTGTGACCAGGGGTACATCTTGGGATACAACAGAAGTTGGAATAGGCAGGGTGATTTGGGTGGTGGATATGGAAGGAGACATGACATTGGATACTGATGGTAAAGAGGTGGAATTAGAAGATAAGATAATGATATCTGGGAGTGAGACATAAATTGAGATCACAGGTGTTTCTAAAGATATAGTAGGAACTTGAATTTTGGCATCCTATGTAAGTGGGATAGAAGTTGGAGCCATAAATGACTCTTGGCAAGTCACAACATGGATGATAAGTGGCTCAGTTGATGTGAATGCAGGAGTTGTGAAATCAGATGATGGGATGGAGGGTGAAATAGCTGAAATGTCTGATGGTGTGGGATATGTTGCAGCTGTAGCGATGATGACCTCTGGGAAGTGAATTTCACGAAGAGAGTCATCAATCACTATGTTATCCAAAGGATTAGTAGAGGTTGGGTTTCCTACGGGCGTAAGCTATAGCGAATACTTCAAGCAAGAAAGAGGTTAATTGAGCCCCATCCTTATCATTAAAAGAGTGGTCTTACAGGTGGGCATATTCAATTATCCATTTAATAACATCAGTGTAGGGCATGAGCATCGGTCTGGACGCAATGCCATGTAACTAGTATTTGCTAATGTTCATGTAGAAGGAGTGGTTATGTTTAATTTCAGAAAGGTTGTCATTGTCGAAGATGGAGTAAATGCATGAACAATCCAGGTGATAGGTCTCGGACACCCTGCCATTTGTATCTGAAAGGATACCATTGTTCGAGTCTTTGTTCTTAAGTTCTTTTAGGGAAGTTTTCGAGCGGGTGTTTTTCGACATGGTTGGGAAAACTTGAAAAATATGATAAATGAAGAAAAAAATCAATAAAACTAATCTTAACTCTGAATTATCACAAAGAAATGATAGAAGTAATGAAAAACCAACCTATGTCGAAGAAGGAAGTAAATTGGTAAATCTGGTAAAAGTCTGCTGTGAAATATTTCACCCAAGTGAAATTTGCAATTGAAAATGGTAGAGAGATAATTCAAATATGAAACATTTAACCGACTGTGGGATGAATCCAGATCGTAAAATTGAAAGAAATCGGTGGCTAAGATTAAAATGTGAAAAGAAGAACATAAAATGCGGGAGCGATTTATTGTAGATTCAAATTTTGGGTTTCCGCAATTCGAAATCTGCAACGCGAGTTGTAGGTTGCGGAAGTGCAGATTTGAACTTGGGTAGTTTAATGTTTCCATAATCCAGAATCCGAAATCGAAGAATGGAGCGATGAAAAGTTACCGAAAAAATCAATCTTCCCGCAATCCACATTGCAGATTGCGTGTGTGCAATTTGAATTCATTTATTAGGATTTCTGATTTCCACAATCCGCAATTTATGAGTTGTGGGTTGCAGAAACGTCAATTTTATTTCTGCCAACTAAGTGCTTTCCGTGTTCCGCAATCCAGAATTTGTGGGTTGTGGAATGTGGAACTGAAAATTTGATTTTATTAAAAAATGTTTCCCGACATCCGCAATCCGAATTTGCGGGTTGCGGATTGCGGAAAGGAGAAATTTATTACTCGAAGATTTTCAACATCCACATTGTAGGTTGCGGATAGCAGGTTGTGGAAACAATATAATAAAGAAAAAATATGTTTTGTTGGAACTCACAAAACTCATAAAAATAAGGCTTTTTCAACAAACTCTATTAAATCCAAAGCATGAAAAATAGATAGTGATAAAGACAACAATCATAACACCCCAAAAACAGATAAAGGAACTCTAGGTTACCTTCAAAAATAATAGTTGGGCTCCCATTTTTATTGATAAAAATGGGATATGGTGTTCCTACAACAGGACCGTAACTTCCTGTACCGAGGATGGGTCGTCCAGCCCTTGCAGCACGAATGTATATATAACAAAAATCATGAACACAAGAAATAAAAATATGTATGAATACTATTGAACAGAGGAAGGGTCAGCCGACCCTTCATTTACTGTATATATATAGAGAAAAGTGTACACAAGAAGGAGCATCTCCCCATTCCCATATTATGGAAATATCAAGAAAAGTGAACAAAAAAGGTGTCGCCTACCCCTTTTTACAATAGAAATAAAAATAATATTTAACATACGATGTGTAGGTAGACACTTCCTATATTGTGTGTGTGTGTGTGTGTGTGTGTGTGTGTGTGTGTGTGTGTGTGTGAACACAAGAAGGGTCATCCTATTAGACATATGAAGGGTTGGTCGACCCTTCCTGTATTGTATATATATCGAGAATAGTGCACTTAGGAAGGAATGTATATCCCTTCATGTATTATAAAATTATCAAGAATAATGAACACACAAAGAGTTAGACACACCTTCCTTTATAATAGAAATATAATGAATATTGAACCGCAGAACCATGAACACAATAAGGAAAATATGTCTTATTTTTTTATTATAGAAATATCAATAATAGCGAATACAAGATTTTCCAACTTACTCTTAATCATATATATACAAAGGATATTGAACCTATGAATGGTCGGGGGGTTCTTGTATTATAGACATATCGAGGATAATGAACACAAGACGAAACAAACGTTCCTTTATTTTTTATGGAGATAACGAGAATAACGGAAAGAAGAAGGGTCAGACACACCTTCCTTTATGATAGAAATGTAAAGAATTTTGAACATAGGAGGTTTCATCCTAACCTCCTTGTACTCTAGATATGTCAAGGGTTGTGAGCACCATAAGGGTTGGATGCACCTTTATGATAGAACTATAAACATGATTAAAACTTGAAGGGTCTATCATCCCTTCTGTAGTGTAGATATATCACTAATAGTGTATGCTCCCTAATGATAGAAATATAAAATATGTTGACCCTAGGAAGTGTCGGCCAACCCTTCTCATATTTTAGATATGTCAAGGATAGATAACTCAAAAAGGGTCGACCGCCCCTTCCTTTATGTTTGAAATATAAGGAAAATTAAATATATTAAGGATCGAAAGACCTTTCATGTATTGTGGATAAATCGAAAACAATAAACAAAAAAACAAATGGTTGTCCCTTCGTGTATTATGGAAAAGAAGGAATAGTGAACATAAGAAGTTTGGGACACCTTGTCCTTACGGTACTGATGTTGTTGTATATTACATAATGCCAATCACTCTCAGTTGATTTGTATTGTGATAATTATTATAGGTATTTCTATGATACAGATAGGGAATACAATAGCGGTCAGCTAAAACATATCCAAGCTCTAAAATTCCATATCATCCTATGAGGGGAGTAAAACAGTTGGATTTTGTCTCTTTGTTGGGATCCCTTTAGTTGATAACATTGAGGCATATTATCTTAACACTAATCATTAATATAATTTTTGCATAAGTTGAGGAGTTTTTTATCAAGCTGTCTACATACGATCAATCTCATAGATGATATTTTTCTCCATCACAGACATACTCCCTTGGTGTCGGCCCCAACAAAGAGTATAGTACCTTGTCTCATTGAGATTAGCTTCTTGTATGACATCTACACATGAAATTTTTCTAAAGGATCTATCTAGATAAATTTTACATAATTAGCTTTGAGAAAGGAATGGTTGCTCCTTCTTGCATTGATCTATTTTCGACAAACCAAAGTAAAGATCCATTTAAATGGTAAGGAGTAGCACTTGATTAAAATGTGACTTTCTGTAATATCCTCGATCGATTTCTTTCTAGAAAAAATACCAAATTAAAATGACAGTTGAGATGAAATAATGATCGCTCCTTCTATGATCGATTCCTTCTCAAATGACTATATCAAATGTACAGTCAATATCTCATGGATCCTAGCAGATTTGTTTTTAATCAATCAATTCATTTTAGAAAGGAGTGATCATTCCTTCTACGTCGATCATTTTCCTGAACATTTTCAAGTATACATATAATATATAAACACTAATTGATAATCATAAACATTGTATGAATTCTTATATTAACCACACAATATTTATTGTTCTACAAATAAAATCTCGTTTCTTGATTTGTTAAAAGATTACAACCCTGGTTGATTAAAGTATGGATGGTATGTTGAGATGGATGGACCAGATAATTTGTACCCAGATTTATAGCTATTCTGCTTGCATGAGGAAGGAATTTCGACTCAACCTGGAATATTGACATCTGTAGATCCCATTTCTAACAATTTATTACGTGTTCAAGTTGAAGTGATCAACAGATGTCGGTGTTTCCTTCTATGGATTGATCTTAAGGTTTGTAAATTTTCAACCAGATCTAATGAAAAGTGTTCCTAATTCAGATTTGGTTTCCTATGCGAAGCAAGGGTGGGTTTTTCCCTCATATTATGATTGTGATCAATATGGAATAAATATCATGTCATCTTTGAAGAAAGGAATTTTGTTGGTATGGAAGAAAATAATGTTGGCTATGAAAACCTCATTTTTATTGTATTACATGAACATTGAAAGAAAGTTGACAAATGTTGAACATTACAAAATTCTAATGTACCTTAGAAGATCATTTCTCAACCATATTGAAAACGATGTGACCAAATCTTCCTTCAAACTAGTCAAAGCAAATCCTTCTAAAGTGATGTTGCGGAACGCGACTAAGAGATTTGAAAGCTTAAAATAAGTTCAACAAGAACAGATCAAATAATTTTTATTCAATGAGAATGTTTTTTCTATTGATGTAACAAGATGTGTTATTGTGCCACCGCATCTGCAATATCGAAAAGTTGATGATGATGTCATGGCAACGATAGTTTATACCTCGTCTCAACTTTTACAACAACATTAAGATATGTTATTAGATTTACTTTCGATAAGGAGACTAGGGAGGGATTTATTCCTAGAAATGAAGAGGAAATTACTTTTCCTTCAATAAATTTCTATATATTAGATGTGCAACATACTATTTCAGCGCATAAAATAATCACTGAAACTGATAAATATCAAACATTCCATTCAATGTATCTTCATCAAACAACTCGTCTTCTACATAAATATGTTCCTAAAAACATTATTAGTAAATTATGCAAATAGAAAAAATTATCAAACATGTAATTTGAAGACATTTGCTTCATTTCTCAAGTTGTAAAAGCAAGGGATAAATGGATATCCCATGGTAGGCCATCCCGCTCAGGAAAGGGAAACGCTTTCAGTGATGATTAGCAGGTATAAAGTTTTTCTTCTTAGCAATCAAAGTCCATAAGTTGATGCCTATGTTCTGAAATTACTAAATTAAATATTATCTTTAATTTAATATGTTTGTGGATTTTCCAAGGTGAATGTATGGATATATTTGTTGTTCAAACAAAGGACACCCTTAAAGACAAGATCAGGGATGATTTTAAGAACCCCCCCAAAATTTATATGTATAAAAAATGGGCGAATCTCCCCGATACATGTTAGTTTTTCATAATTTACTTCAATCTGATCTAGGATCTTAACTGAGAGAACACATGTACAACATATCTACAACATATCAATCATGGACACAATAATGCAAGCACACAAGAGACACAGAGTTTACTTGGGGAAAACCATAAAGGTGAAAAACCCCAGTAACTTCCTCAGAGATAGATGGAGCAATGATACAACCCAAGCATAAGAGATAGACATATCCTCGCAGCAGCTTCTCCTCCTCCACAAGTGCGCCACTCTCCAAAGAGTGTGTGAGAGAATAGAATGATGAAACAGAGTGCCTCCCGCACTCTATTTATACTTGACTTGACTTGCCTCATAACCTTTACTAGGTTGGCCTTAACTTAACCACATAACATAATGCTGACTGGATCGACCCCCAATAGGGTGGTCTAATAACTCTTTGAACCACATGACTTATACAGGGCCGACCCCAACAAGGTGGTCTAATAACCCATCAAGTATAAGTTACGACACTTACAATATAAATGACAACACTTCCGTATAGAGGAATAATAACATCTCTATAGGAATACAATATACATATATGTGAAATACATTCCGAAGTAACATATACATCAACACTCCCTCTTAACTAGGAAGGTATTTCTCGACACAGGTATTCTAGCACAAGTATTCTTCTTTGGATCATTATCACTGGATAATTGTCATCGCCATTGCTGCTGCTATCTCAATGAATATATGAATCTACTCGTCATAGAAGTTCTACAGAGCCAGTCTTTTTTCATACTGGATGTAGGCCCACCATCTGCAGGTCTTCATCATCACTGGCCATATTGTGGAATCCTCAGGACTTATTACGTGCGTCACAAAACCTCACAAGAGCAACCTAGGACTGATTACAGGAACACAGCCCAACCTATCGGATCTCCCAGGGAGCTATTACATGTGACTGTCACAAAACCTTAAAAGAGTCTCTTGACTAGCAAGAACCCTAAAGAGCATCTAAGGAATTTTTCATCCTGTCTAGATCTTCAGGACTTATTACATGTGACCCCCATCACAAAACCTTAAAAGAGTGTCTTGTCAAGCAAGAACCCTAAAGAGCATCTGAGGCCTTTTTCATCCTGTCAAGATCTCCCAGGTCTACTTACATGCCATAGGACAAAACCTCGAAAGAGCGTTTGCCAGATCTCCTAGGGAGCTATTATATGCCAGCGACAAATCCTAGCAAGAGAATCTGCAAACCTTCCAGGGCACTATTATATGTCCTCCCAAAGCAAAACCTCGAAAGATCATTTTCCAGATCTCCCAGGGAGCTATTATATGCCAGCGGCAAAACCTAGCAAGAGAATCTACAAACCTCCCAAGGCGTTATTATATGCTTATCTGCACAATCTGTCCACGACCACAAAGTATCAACCTGATACTCACCATACATCATCCTGATGTACACATGATCATCCTTATTATCATCACTGCATCATCCTGACACATGTCATTTGGAGCAACATCTTGAAGCTCATTATCCATGATCATCCTGATCATACAATGCATCCACCTGATGCATACACAGTATCTGCCTGATACATATCATCATACATGATCTACCTGATCATACAATGTATCCACCTGATACATATACAAATACATGATCCACCTGATCATACCTGATACATATCAACGTACAATGTATCCACTCGATACATATACAAATACATACATATGATCCAACTGATCATATCCAGCATCCAACATGATGCATACATACATAAATGATCCAACTGATCATATCCAGCATCCAACATGATGCATACATATATAAATGATCCAACTGATCATATCCATCATCCAACATGATGCATACATACATAAATGATCCAAATGATCATATCAAGCATCCAACATGATGCATATACATATACAGAGCAGTAACTGGAGCATTGTCCTGATGCTCATCATCGAGCGCTTACATCCATAGCCATGTGAAGGATCCTCCTTCCAACATGCTTGGAATGGCTTCAGCAAATGTTTCCATCACTTCTTCCTCGAAGTGTCATCGATCTGAAGAACACCAAGCCTCTCTCTGAAGTAATCGAACTTCACTCTAGCTAGTGGCTTCTGTTAAATTTTCAGAATTTACTTCAATCTGATCTAGGATCTTAACTGAGAGAACAACATGTACAGCATATCTACAGCATATCAATCATGGAGACAATAATGCAAGCACACAAGAGACACAAAGATTTACTTGGGGAAAACCATAAAGGTGAAAAACCCCAATAACTTCCTCAGAGATAGATAGAGCAATGATACAACCATGAGAGATAGACATAACCTAGCAGCAGATCCTCCTCCTCCATAAGTGTGCCACTCCTCCTTGAGTGGATGTGTGAGAAGTGAGTGAGTAAATAGAGTGCCTCCCACACTCTATTTATACTTGACTTGACTTGCCTTTTTACCTAACTCATGTAGGCTCGAACTTAACCACATAACATAATGCTGACTAGGCCGACCCCCAATAGGGTGGTCTAATAACCCTTTGACCCACATGGCCGACCCCCAATAGGGTGGTCTAATAACCCTTCGACCCACATGACTTATACAAGGCCGAACCCAACAAGGTGGTCTAATAACCCATCAAGTATAAGTTACGACACTTACAATATAAATGACGACACTTCCGTATAGAGGAATAATGCCATCTCTATAGGAGTACATACAACATATATGAAATACATTCCGAAGTTACATATACATCAACACTCCCTCTTAACTAGGAAGGTATTTCTCAGCACAGTTCTTCTAGCACAAGTCATCTTCTCTGGATCATCGTCACTGGATAATCGTCATCGAGTCATCATCATAGTCACTGCTGCTGCTATCTCAATCAATCTCTGAATCTACTCATCATAGGAAGTTCTACAGAGCCAGTCCTTTTTCATACTGGATGTAGGCCCACCACCTGTAGGTCTTCATCATCACTGGCCATACTGTGGAATCCTCAGGACTTATTACGTGCGTCACAAAACCTCGAAAGAGCATCCCAGGATGTTATGGGTACACAACTCCAACCTGTAGGATCTCCCAGGGCGCTATTACATGTGACCCCACCACAAAACCTCGAAAGAGCATCCCAGGATGTTACGGGTACACAACTCCAACTTGAAGGATCTCCCAGGGCGCTATTACATGTGGTCACCACAAAACCTAGCAAGAGCATCTCAGGATGTTACGGGTACACAAATCCAACCTGAAATCTCCCAGGGCACAAATTACATGTGGTCATGGAAAAACCTCGAAAGAGCATCTCGGGATGTTACGGGTACACAACTCCGACCTGAAATCTCGGAGGGCCCAAATTACATGCCATAGGAAAAAACCTCGCAAGAGCATCTCAGGATGTTACGGGTACACAACTCCGACCTGAAATCTCCCAGGGCACAAATTACTTGTCCTCCCAGAGCAATGTCTCGAAAGAGCGTCCCAGGCTGTTACGGGTACACAACACCGACCTATAGGATCTCCCAGACATGCTCATCTGCACAACTTGATCCACGGCCACAGAGTATCAACCTGATACTCACCATACATCATCCTGATGTACTCATGATCATCCTGATCATCATCACTGCAACGTCCTGTTGCATGTCATCTGGAGCAACATCGTGAAGCTCATCATCCATGATCATCCTGATCATCATTGCAACATCCTGCTGCATGTCATCTGGAACAACATCCTGAAGCTCATCATCCATGATCATCCTGATCATCACTGCAACATCCTGCTGCATGATCCACCTGATCATCAATGCATCTACCTGATGCATACCACGTATCTACCTGATACATATCATCATACATGATCCTCCTGATCATACAATGTATCCACCTGATACATGATACATATCATCATACATGATCCACCTGATCATACAATGTATCCACCTGATACATGATACATATCACCATACATGATCCACCTGATCATACAATGTATCCACCTGATACATATACAAATACATGGTCCAAGCATCCAACATGATGCATATACAAAATACATACACATGATCCAACTGATCATATCCAGCATCCAACATGATGCATACATACATAAATGATCCAACTGATCATATCCAGCATCCAACATGATGCGTAAATACATACATAAAAATGATCCAACTGATCATATCAAGCAGAAACCAGAACATCATCCTGATGCTCATCATCCAGCGCTTACATCCACAGCCATGTGAAGGATCCTCCTTCCAACATGCTTGGAATGGCTTCAGCAAATGTGTCCATCACTTCTTCCTCGAATTGTCCTCGATCTGAAGAACGCTAAGCCTCTCTCTGAAGTATTCGAACTTCACCCTGGCTAGTGGCTTCGTCAGCACATCTGCAATCTGCTCGTCCCTCACAACATAAAGAAGCTTCACAGCTCCTCTCTACACCATATCCCTGATATAGTGATATTTGATCTCTATGTGTTTCGACCTGTCATGAAACACTGGGTTCTCGGACAGCTTTACACAACTCTGGTTATCACAGAAGATACCAGTAGCTTCCAACGGGAGATCAAATAACTTAGACAGTAGCTTCCGTAGCCATACTACCTCACAACTAGCTGAACAGGCTGCAACATACTCTGCCTCAGCTGTACTCAGCGCTACGCAGGACTGCTTCCTGCTAAACCAAGAGATCACACCTGATCCCATACTGAAGCAACACCCAAATGTGCACTTCCTATCTGCAGCACTGCTAGCCCAATCTGAATCAACATAACCCTGCAAATTAAACTTTTGATTCGCTTCATACTTGAGCCCATAATCCACTGTACCCTTCAGGTACCTTAGAACATGCTTTACAACAACCAGGTGAACACTCCTTGGATCCGTTAGGAACTGGCTCAATGTGTTCACAACAAAGCAAATATCCGATCTCGTGTTCGTCAGGTACATCAAGGACCCAATCATCTGACGATACATAGAGATATCAACTGGCTCAGATGATGCATCACATAGAAGCTTCAGATTCGATGCCATAGGTGTGGCCATATCCTTGCAGTCCATCATCCCGAACCTCTTCAGGATCTCTACTGCATACTTCCCTTGTCCAAGGAAGATTCCATCACTCTGCCACACCTCCATGCCAAAAACAAATAGTGCATCATCCCCAAGTTCTTCATCTCGAACTCGGTAGTAAGCTTCCGCTGCGTGTCGGAAATCAATCTATCTTCACTATACCAAGTTCTGTACATATATGATTTCCTATCATGTGTCTCAGAACCAAGTGGCTACTCCACATACACTTCTTCTTCAACTACACCATTCAAGAAAGCTGTCTTGAATCCATCTGGTGTATCTTCTATTTCATCACTTTTATATTTCTCTATGCTGTGATCTGCAACATGCTTGATCTGATAGTTCCATATGGAAGTCATAACAAACTTCCCTTCAAGTCTTTAGACTACATCCCAAACATCATTCTTCATGATCGACGGATCATGGCATTCCATTTCTTCATCCCAGATCCTCGGAACTTGAATATCTTCAATATCTTCAATAGATGTCTTTGTTGCTGGAACAAATGTTGTAGTCCTTTTGTAGGGGAAGATATAAGGTCTTTCCTACAAAACAGGTTAAATTGCATGATTAGAAACATCTCATAATTTTCAGAACAAATTCTTACACATAAAGAAATATGTCATACAGTCATGCAATTATCTTAGCCAATGCTTCAATACAACATTTATCCATATCCCGTAACTTTCTAAATGCCTTCCAATCTCTACCGGAACATTGTTAAGAGTGTGCACAACTCCCAACATGTCAGCAAAGAGGTTTCATTCTAGATAAGTAGCAATGGAATGTTGTACAGTGCCATAGGCCACTTACCCATGCATATTAGGAGTATACTATTCATCAATGCAACTATATGCATAATACACAACCTAATTCTAGGAACATCAGTATATACATTATTGAACAGTATTATTTAAACAAACAAATATGCAATAAATGATGATTAAAATACTTATCTTTCTTTGTTCGTTGGGTGGACTCCCTCTGAGTCTTTGCTTCCTTGCAGGAGCTGTTGGAGTCCTAATCTGAAGTAGTTTCTTCTACACCTTTCTGTTGTGGAATGTAGAAAGATGGTCAACTCCCTCTGAATATCTGCATCCTTGCAGAAACTACTGAAGTGTGCTCCTTTTCTTTCTTGCAGGAACAACTCGAGTGTGCTCCTTTGCTTTCTTACAGGAGCAACTGGAGTGTGCTCCCTCTTGATATTTGCTTCCTGAATTACATGTTCTTGAACTCATATTCATCCTTGGTCCCTATGCATGCTTATTAGTATCATGATTGTGTTATCCTTGTGATTTCATATAAAATCATACATTCATTAGTATACTATTAAAACACAATAATTTCAAGCATGTATAGTCATGATTATTTCAAACAGAATAATAAGCATTAGCATTCAAGGTTTATGTGGGATTCTTATGATTAGTCAAATCATAAGAAACATAACATGTCTAAACCTGTAATTACTCAAACCTATGACACTTCAGGTTAGTTGAATCATCAATCAAGATAAGAGATATAATATGCATAAAACCTGTGATTATTCAAACCTATACCTTCATGATTCTTCTGGTTAGTCATATCATCAATTATGGTAAGAAACATAATATGCATACAACCATGATTATTCAAACTTATGACTTCATGAATAATCATTATCAACAACACAACAGTATAAGATCCTAAACCAAGGTAGGATTCTAGCTTGATATAGGAAAAACATACCTGGATTAGCATGCTAGCTAGTTTATGTCTAACATACCCGCATAATGTCTTCTGGTTCTCTTCAGTGACTTGTGCTAGTAACCTGTATATCTCATAGGTTAGCCATTATAAAACCAAGTTATACATACCTCGTAAATGGATCTTCTATGAGATCCATGACAATGGATGAGTCTTTATCCTCATGTCATCATGATCATATGTTCTTGAACTGGAACATGATTTGTCTTTCTTGGTGTACCTTTCATGTTAGTAGACAACATAAACCTCATACAACACCATAATGCATTAGTACAATTATAAGTGTCAACACCCTAACCAATGAATATCTTCTATCATGCATTCATAATTTTGTTAAGGTGATACGACAAATCTAAAATCAAGATTGTACTAACCGTAATAACATGAAGACAAACATACCATAAACTTAATCAAGAAAAAATCTCAAAACATACCTCGATGAGTCATACCTGTTGAGATCGCTTGTAATCTCCTTATGTAAAGCCTTAGCCTTATCTCCCTCTGAAACAGGAACTCCTTCACTTATGCAGGCGACCAATCCATCTTCTTCTAGGATTAACCCTATCCACTTGATTTGTAAGAACTGGACCTACAACTGGATATGGGTTTGTAAGAGAAACCCCAAAAATTCAAACTTTTAATTTCAAACTTCCGAAAGGATAGAAATATGCGCCTTGATGAGCTGATCAAACTGGTATATTCAGAATTTGAAAACTACAAAGTTTCACTCCTCAATTTTGCCTTTGAAACTTCCGGATTCACTGGACGTGACCCTGAACTGGGGTTTGATGAAGCCCACTCTTCTGCCCAATCAAAAGGTTTGATCCAAATCTCTAAGATTCTATTTTTCTGAGGAGATTCCAGCCGTGGTCACAGATTTCAAAAATTCCCATTTTTACAGAAGCCCTAATTTTCCACTTTTCTGATCAAAGTCCCGAACTAGGGTTTGATCAAGCCCGACCTTCTGCCCAACCAAAAATTCTGATTTTGGTCTCTAAATTTTTATTTTGATGAGTAGCATTCAGCCATGGTCTCCGATTACAAAAATTCCAACTTTTTCAGAAGCACTAAATTCCGGAAGCCATGAATGAAGGTACTCAAAAATAATTATGTTTTGACAGAAATATGTACCTGATTGTTTCTGGTGTAACTTTGAACTTTTCAATCCACAGGGTCTGAAAAAGTTTCCTGAGATAGCCTGACCTGTTATCTTTCCATCCTGACAGGTCTGACCTCAATTGGATTCTCTGAGAGAGATTTATGTCAAATGTCGCAACGTGACCTTTTTTGGGGATAAAACAGGAGAGCGAACTTGTACGGATTTCCACGTGTCACTGTTTGAACTTAGGCCCCTAAAAAAAATTTCCTGAGATAGCTTGGCCTGTTATATTTCCATCCTGACAGGTCTGACCTCAATTGGACTCTCTGAGAGAGATTTATGCCAAGTGTCGCAACGTGACCTGTTTTAGGATAATTCAGGAGAGGGAACTTGTAGGGCGTTCCACGTGTCACTGGTTCAACTTCGGCCTCTGAAAACGTTTTCTGAGAAAGTACAGTCTGTGTACTACCTGTCACTTTTCATGAAATTTCATTTGGAGCTTCCTAGCCCAAGGTATGACCTTTTTCCCAAGGTCACCTGATTTTGACTCAGATCTGGAAGAGGCAGAAACCCTATATTGTAAAGATCATAACTCACAAAGTACAACGAATTAGAGGTTTTCCTTTGGACACAAGGTACCTGGAGATTTAATATTCGTCCTGTAACAATTTCCGATCCAAAAAATTCTCCAAAACGGATTTATAGCGAAAGTTCTACGACGACTGGTTTTTGCTATATCAAACCCTAGCATCGTAATTGCAACATGTGTCATACATGCCATATCATGCCTTCTTTCAGGCTAGCTCTGATACCATGTTAAATTTTCAGAATTTACTTCAATCTGATCTAGGATCTTAACTGAGAGAACAACATGTACAGCATATCTACAGCATATCAATCATGGAGACGATAATGCAAGCACACAAGAGACACAAAGATTTACTTGGGGAAAACCATAAAGGTGAAAAACCCCAATAACTTCCTCAGAGATAGATAGAGCAATGATACAACCATGAGAGATAGACATAACCTAGCAGCAGATCCTCCTCCTCCATAAGAGCGCCACTCCTCCTTGAGTGCATGTGTGAGAAGTGAGTGAGTAAATAGAGTGCCTCCCGCACTCTATTTATACTTGACTTGACTTGCCTTTTTACCTAACCCATGTAGGCTCGAACTTAACCACATAACATAATGCTGACTGGGTCGACCCCCAATAGGGTGGTCTAATAACCCTTTGAACCACATGTCCGACCCCCAATAGGGTGGTCTAATAACCCTTCGACCCACATGACTTATAAAGGGCCGACCCAAACAAGGTGGTCTAATAACCCATCAAGTATAAGTTACGACACTTACAATATAAATGACAACACTTCTGTATAGAGGAATAATACCATCTCTATAGGAGTACATACAACATATATGAAATACATTCCAAAGCTACATATACATCAATAGCTTCGTCAGCACATCTGCAATCTGCTCATCCATCGCAACATACAAAAGCTTCATTGCTCCTCTCTGCACCATATCCCTGATATAGCGATATTTGATCTCTATGTGTTTCGACCTGTCGTGGAACACCGGGTTCTCAGATAGCTTCACACAACTCTAGTTGTCACAAAAGATACCAGTAGCCTACAGTGGGAGATCAAATAACTCAGACAGTAGCTTGCTAATCCATATTGCCTCACAACTAGCCGAACAAGCTACAACATACTCTACCTCGGCTGTACTCAGTGCTACGCAGGACTGCTTCCTGCTAAATTAAGAGATCACACCTGATCCCATACTGAAGCAGCACCCAGAAGTGCTCTTCCTATCTATAGCACTGCCTGCCCAATCTGAATCAACATAACCCTACAGGTTAAACTTTTGATTCGCATCATACTTGAGCCCATAATCAATTGTACCCTTCAGGTACCTCAGAATATGGTTTACAGCAACCAGGTGAACACTCCTTGAATCTGTCAGAAACTAGCTCAATTTGTTCACCGCAAAGCAAATATCTGGTCTGGTTTTCATGAGGTACATCAAGGACCCAATCATCTGACGATACATAGTGACATCAACTGGCTCAGATGAAGCATCACACAAAAGCTTCAGGTTCGATGCCATAGGTGTGGCCATGGCCTTGCAGTCCATCATCCCGAAACCTCGTCAAGATCTCTAATGCATACTTCCCTTGTCTAAGGAAGATTCCATCTGCACTCTGCCACACCTCCATACCTAGAAAATAGTGCATCATCCCCAAGTCCTTCATCTCGAATTCAGCAGCAAGCTTCCTGTTCGTGTCGACAATCAATCTATCATCACCTATAACAAACAGGTCATCCACATACCAAAGTAGTATCACTGGATTTCCTTCCTCAACCTTGTAGTAAAGTTTGGAATCCGCTTTAGTCTTGGTAAAGCTCAAACTGGATAGAAAGCTGTCTATCCTACCATACCAAGTTCTGCACATATATGACTTCCCATCATGTGTCTCAAAACGAAGTGGCTTCTCCACATACACTTCCTCTTCAACTACACCATTCAGGAAGGCTGTCTTGAAATCCATTTGGTGTATATTCCACTTCATCACTATAGCGAGTGTAAGTAATGATTTGATGGAAGTGGATTTGGCTATAGGAGCAAAAGTCTCTATGCTACCACCTGCAGCATGCTTGATCTTATAGATCCATTTGGAAGTCACAACAAACTTCCCTTCAAGTCTTGGGACTGCATCCCAAACATCATTCTTCATGATCGACTGGTACTCCTCGATCATGGCATTCTTCCTGAATCCTCGGAACTTCAATATATTCAATATCTTCAATAGATAACTTTGTTGCCGAAACAAATGTTGTAGTCCTTCTTTTGTAGGTGATGGTATACGATCTTTCCTACAAAACAAGTTAAATTGCATGATTATAAACATCTCATAGTTTTCAGAACAAATTCTTACATCTAAAGAAATATGTCATACAGTCATGCAATTATTTTTAGCCATTGCTTTAATACAACATTTATCCATATCCTGTAACTTTCTAGATGCCTTCCAATCTCTACCAGAACATTGTTAAGAGTTTTCACTACTCCCAACATGTCAGCAAAGAGGTTTCATTCTAGATAAGTAGCAATGGAATGTTGTACAGTGCCATAGGCCACTTACCCATCACATGCATATTAGTAGTATACTGTTCATTAATGCAATTATTCTAATATGCATAATACACAACCTAAGTCTAGGAACATAAGCATATACATCATTGAACAACATTATTTAAAGAAACAAATATGTAAGAAATGACAATTCAAATACTTACCTTTGTTTGGTTGTTGGGTGGACTCCCTTTGAATCTTTGCAACTCCATTCTGATGTGGATTGTGAGAAGTGGTCGACTCTCTCTGAATATCTGCATCCTTGCAGAAACTATTGGAGTGTGCTCCCTCTTGATCTTTGCTTCTTGGATTACCTATCCTTGAAATTATATCCATCCTCGATCACTATGCATGCTTACAAGTATCATTATTGTGATATCCTTGAGATCTCATACATAATCATACATTTATTAGTATATTCTCAAGACTATCTAAACACAATAATCTTAAGCATATATAGTCATGATCATTTCAAACATAAATAATAAGCATTAGTATTCAAGGACTCTTATGGTTAGTCATATCATAAATTAAAGTAAGAAACATAATATTCCTAAACTCGTGATTATTCAAACCTATACTTTCATGACTCTTTTGGTTAGTCATATCATCAATTAAGGTAAGAAACATAATATGCATACACCCATGATTATTCAAACCTATGAATAATCATTATCAATCATGCCATGTATACTTATATAAGAGATCCTATCACAAGGTAGGATTCTAACTTGATATAGGAAAAACATACCTGGATTAGTATGTTAGCTAGTTATGTCTAACATACCCACATGATGTCTTCTTGTTCTCTTCAATGACTTGTGCTAGTAACCTGCATATCTCATAAGTTAACCATTATAGAACGAAGTTATACATACCTCGTAAATAGATCTTCTAAGTGATCCATGACAATGGATGAATCCTTGTCTTCATGTCACCATGATCATATGTTCTTGAACTAGAACATGATTTGTCTTTCTTGGTGTACCTTTCATGTTAGCGGACAACATAAACCTCATACACCACCATAATGCATTAGTACAATCATAAGTGTCAACACCCTAATCAATGAATATCTTCTATCATGCATTCATAATTTTATTAAGGTGATATGACAAGTCTAAATTTAATCAAGATTGTACTAACCGTAATAATATGAAGACAAACATACCATAAACTTAATCATGAACAAATCTCGATACATACCTGGATAAGTCATACCTGTCGAGATTGCTTGTAATATTCTTACGGCCTTAGCCTCATCTCCCTCTGAAACGGGAACTTCTTCACTTATGCAGGTGACCAATCCATTCTCTTCTAGGATTAACCCAATCCACTTGATTTGCAGGAACTGGATCTGGAGCTGGATTAGGGTTTGTCAGAGAAACCCTAAAAATTCAAACTTTGAATTTCAAACTTCTGAAAGGATAGAAAGATGTGCCATGATGATCTGATCAAGCCGATATACTCAAAAGTTGAAAACTGCAAAGTTTCAGCCTTGAAAATTGCCTTTTATATTTCTGGATTCACTAGGGGGACCCTGAATTAGGGTTTGAGTTTCCGAGAGCTTCACCCAACCAAAAGGTTTGATTCAAAGCTCTAAGCTTTGGTTTTTCTGAGGATCTTCCAGCCGTGGTCACAGATTTCCAAAATTCCAACTTTTCCAAAAGCCCTAATTTTCCATCTTTCCGATCAAAGTCCCGAACTGGGGTTTGATTAAGCCCGTCCTCCTGCCAAACCAAAAAATCTGATCTTGGTCTCTAAATTTTGATTTTTATGAGTAGCATTCAGTCGTGGTATCTGATTGTAAAAATTTCAACTTTCTCCGAAACCCTAAATTTTGGAAGCCATGAATGAAGGTGCTAAAAAATAATTATGTTTTGACAGAAATATGTACCTGATTGTTTCTGATGTAACTCTAAAATTTTCGATCCATAGGGTCTGAAACAGTTTCTTGCGATATCCTGACCTGTCAAATTTCCAATTCCATAGGTCTTATCTCAAATGGATTCTCTGAGAGAGAGTTATTCCAAGTGTCACAACATGACCTATTTATGGGATAAAATAGGAGAGCAAACTTGTACGGAGTACCACGTTTCACTGGTTCAACTTTGGCCTCTAAACAAGTTACCTGAGAAAGTGTAGTCTGTGCACTACTTGTCACGTTTTACGAAATTTCATTTGGAGCTTTGTAGCCCAAGTTATGACCTTTTTTTCCTAGGTCACCTATTTATGACTCAGATCTGGAAGAGGCAGAAACCCTAGATTGTACAGATCATAAAACACAAAGTACAACGAATTAGAAATGTTCCTTTGGACACAAGGTACATGGGAATCTGATCTTCAACCTGTAAGAGTTTCAGATCTGAAAACTGTGTCGAAAGGTATTTATAGTGAAAGTGCTACGCTGACTGGTTTTTGCTATATCAAGCCCTAGCATCGTAAGTGCAACAAGTGTCATACATGCCATACCATGCCTTCTTTCAGGCTACCTCTGATACCATGTTAGTTTTTTCAAAATTTACTTCAATCTGATCTAGGATCTTAACCGAGAGAACAACATGTACAACATATCTACAGCATATCAATCATGGACACAATAATGCAAGCACACAAGAGACACAGAGTTACTTGGGGAAAACCATAAAGATGAAAAACCCCAATAACTTCCTCAAAGATAGATAGAGCAAGGATACAACCCAAGCATAAGAGATCGACATATCCTAGTAGCAGCTTCTCCTCCTCCACAAGTGCGCCACTCTCCAAAGAGTATGTGAGAGAATAAAATGATGAAATAGAGTGCCTCCCGCACTCTATTTATACTTGACTTGACTTGCCTAATAACTTTTACTAGTTCGGCCTTAACTTAACCACATAACATAATGCTGACTGGGCCGAACCCCAATAGGGTTGTCTAATAACCCTTTGACCCACATGGCCAACCCCCAATAGAGTGGTCTAATAACCCTTTGACCCACATGACTTATATAGGGACAACCCCAACAAGGTGGTCTAATAACCCATCAAGTATAAGTTATGACATTTACAATATAAATGACGACACTTCCATATAGAGGAATAATAACATCTCTATAGGAATACAATATACATATATGTGAAATACATTCTGAAGTTACATATGCATCAACAATACATAGGAAAAATTGAAGGTGATTTTATCAATAATATAATATGTATATATAATTTTTTGGTCAATCTTTCATTTCATTATATAATGTTGTAAAATCTTGGCGAATCTTTCACTAAATTATAATATATTGTAAAATCTTGGCGAATATTTCACTTAATTATAAAAAATTGGCGAATCTAGAACTGATTTATAAAATATAGTAAAAATTGGGTGAATCGAATGGTAGGAGGGTTGCATATTTGTCAGTGAATACTTAGAATGGCTGAATCCACACAAATTTTCCTCAGTAAGTGATAACTTCACCCATCATTGTTTTAAAATGTCCCAACACCATAAAAACATCCATAAATTGACAAATAAGAACCCCGTGCACTTATAAATTCACCCAGTGATGAGAATAACACCCCATGCACTTTTAAATTCACCACTGATGAGAAAAACACCCCATACACTTCAATACTTACCCTAGGCACTTCAAAATTCTCCCAAATATGATAAAACTGCCCTAAGCACTTCAATATTTTCCTAGGCACTTATAAATTCTCCTAAGGATGATAGAAACTCCCCATGCACTTCAATATTTTACCCGAGCACTTCAAAACTCCCTCGAGGAACTTCAATATTTACCCCAACAATGATAAAAACACCTAACACTTCAAGTTTTTCCTAGGCACTTCAATTTTTTCCTAGGCACTTCAAAATTCTTGTAGCAAAGATAAAAATGGGCCAATCCACTTCCCTGATTTTCGAGGAACTTCATTACCTCCCCAATAACTTCAAAATCCGTCGAATGATGATAAATATGCCATATGTACTTCAATATTTTCCCTAGGAAAGGGAGAAAAACACATGACAATGATATAATCACCCATGCAATCACAAAAATGCCTCAATCCACTCAAATTTGCCCCGACAACTGATAAATTTTCCCATCACTGTTTTAAAACATCACAACACTATAAAAGCATTCATACATTGATTAATAACAACCCCAAGCACTTCTAAATTCACGCAGTGAGGAGAAAAATGACCCATGCACTTCTAAATTCACCCGATGATGAGAAAAATGCCCCATGCACTTCTAAATTCACCCAGTGATGAGAAAAACGCCCCAAGCACTTCAATACTTGCTCCGAGCATGCCAATTATCTGAAAGATGATAAAATTTCCATAAGAACTTCAATATTTTCCCAGGAACTACTAAATTCTCCCAAGTATGATAAAAAATTCCCATGCACTTCAATAAATATTAAGTTCAAAACTTTAGTGTTAGCACCTATACCACATCAGCAGCAAATCCGAATTTGAGGAGGTATGTGCAACTAAATCTTAATTATGGGCATTCATATGGATGGGATCAGCCTCGCAACAACCATAAAAAAACAATTATGTGGTAAAGACAACATTAAATGGCCTTAAATTCAATTTTAGACTAGATTTGAGCTAATCTGGGAAAAGTATGAGATGATTCACCATAGCCGTAGCCTGTTTGACCCTTCAAACAACATTGAAAATGATTCTTGGAACTCCTGGGATCACTTCCACCATGAAGCATGATTTAATCTCTAGTTCTAGCAAGTTTCTAGGCATGAAAGTGGAAACCCCTCTTCTGAATAATCATCAACCAATCATTACCCTAGACTACAACCAAATCATTCAAGGGCATGCATCCTTTCTACATTTTGTATTTGAAACATAGGGGTAAATATGTTTTGTATTTGAAACAATCTTTGGTCTTGTAAACAGCAGGGAGATCATTTCTAAAAGACCAAATGATTGTAATGATGTTCATCGAAACATCTTAGCTAATACAAAGATAGATGATGATGGTGATACTGTGGTGTTGAAACAAGGGATTGAGAATTATATTGATGGTTTATTACTGATGTATGATGTATATGTGTCTATATTTACCCCTATGTTTCAATGGTACTAGTAGAGGAACAAGCAGCAGCTTCCAGGTTTCTCATACTGGTCCATTTAGGATTTCCATGTCAAGAAGTCGGGTATCTCAAGATGAAGCAATCTATGGTCTTGTAAACACCATGGAGATCATTTAGGAAATACCAAATAATGGTAATGATGTTCAGCGGAATATCTTAGCTAATACAAGGATATATGATGATGGTGATAGTGTGGTGTTGAAAAACGGGATGGAGAATTAGATTGATGATTTATTACTGATGTATCATGTATATGTGTCTATATTTACCTCTATGTTTCCTACTAATGAATCTACATTCAATGGTACTCATAGAGGAACAAGTAGGAGCTTCCAGGTTTCTCTTATTGGTCCGTTTAGGAGTTCCATGTCAACAAGTCATGTATCTCAAGATGAAACAATCTTTGGTCTTGTAAACATCAGGGAGATCATTTCTGAAAGACCAAATGATGGTAATGATGTTCAGGGGAACATCTTAGCTAATGCAAGGATAGATGATAATGGTGATACTATGGTGTTGAACTAAGGGATGGAGAATTAGATTGATGGTTTATTGCTGATGTATCATGTGTATGTGTATATGTTCTTTCAACTCTTCTAAGATATGATTTCCAGGTCTTTCAAGACTTATTTGTAATGTATGCAATGAGTAGTACTTTAGATATGTTCCTGTTTCTGCTCTGAAAACTTTATCTAGAGTTAGGGCAATTTTACATTGTATTTTATTTTTCTTTGTAGTGGAATGACAATACTAAGATACATTGCAATGGTAATAATGGATGAATGCTTTGATTTGTTTACTGTTAGGGTATTTCTCTCCAAATTGTACGTCTCTATAACAATGCTTGTTTTGTTGCAAGATTTTCGAAGCACATAATTTTAAACAAGACATCAGATTCTCGAGAATGTGGCAATATAATGCATTCTATTTTTCTAGAGGAACTATATGAACTGAAGGATTTAAAGCATGTTCTTTCATGTTAGGTTATCTATTATTGATGGTTGGAAATTGGAATGCTTTCCATTGCCAGTCATAGGTTTATTTCCTTGATACTTTCTTATTTTATTCTTTTTTATTTTTATTTTTGAAGTATAATGTTATTACATTTCATTTTGTGCTACTCATTACAACTGATATTTCACAAGATCACATAATATCACTCTCATACAATTCTTTTGGTGTTTATTTTGTAGGTGGAAAAGTCAAGGTATAGCAATGACTCAAATTGTATGTTGCATTTTGTTCCTTGCTTTATGAAAAATTGCTGCCATGCAATCCATAAAAAGAAGTCAATATATTTCTCTTTGTTTCTTACAAAGAACACTTTTTGAAGGCATGAATTTTGGTATAGAAGAGTATAACTAGCACTGATTTCAGTTTACACTCAGAATTTCAGGGGGCTATACTGAGATAATAAGTTGTGATGAATTTCTCCAACCGTGTATTTTCCTATCTTCATTGGTTTCCTACAAATCAAAACATCCTCTCTATCTCCAGCTTCTAGCTAGCATGTCTTGATTATATTGAATATCTTCCTAGTCATCTTTTTCTTTCTATTTCCATTTCCGTATTGCTTGTTCCTACAAAAAAAATACCACAACCACTGTGGGTAAGTTTAGTGAAGTTATAAAACTGTATTTCAAGTGGACAAGGTGCTGTAGGGATTTGACCTCAGTACATTGAAATTTTCCAAAGTTGGTTAGGAAGAGGTCCTATTTCGTTTTGATTAAAGTGAGGAAAACATAGTTCATTAATTGGAAAAGGACCTTGTCTTGGACAATCCAAACCTCATCTCTATTAGTGTAATAGAAATAAATGATGATGCCAGTACCTTTTGATGCAGTGTTTGATGTGTTCTGAATTTTGAAAGATGATGTTCATTGATCATCTTTGCTCTACTATAGGAAAATCTAATTCAACATGGGTATGTGCTTCTTGTGCTAATATTATTAGATTGCTTGACCCAACCAATTGACCAAGGCTCACATTTATTGACCCACTTTAGCTGCATTAGTCTTAGAACCACACATAGTGATTCTTCAACAACCAAATAGTTTCTTACCATTCAAACATGTTCCTTATATCTTTAAGCAACAAGTTCCTTAGGAAGGATTTCCACCCTCCAAGACCCAAATCCCTTTGACACAATCCAAACAAGATAGGCCAAAGTTGGATCTTCACCTAAATGAGTTTCATTATGGAATTCACCTCATTCAAATATTTAATATGCACCCTCCATTCTCCCAGGAAGCTAAGAAAGCATGATGGGAATCCCTTCATTTCTTCAGAGACTACCCTCATAATTCAAAGAACATCACGGAAACAACAATAGAGTGAAACAAAATATTCTTGAGATTAATGTCAATGAATGTATTGATTTCTAGAAAGAGCAGTTAATCAAGCCCATGTGCCCAATAAGAAGACACTAGGGTTTGGTCCATTCATCCACCTTATTTCATAAAACCTACATTATTGGTGTGGGTACTTGTATTGAAGATCTTTTGATCATATAGAAAATCCATGCAAGGAATCAAGCCCTTGTTCCATGAATAATATTGAATACATTTCCATGTATTGAGGTGAGCACACTCAACAATATTGAAGGCATTCGAAGGCTTACCTTGTTGATTCACATCATTGGTATGAGGTATAACCATTGTGTACTTTGTTTTCGTATGAAATTTTCTTGAGTGTAATAATGGATTCATTGCATGGAAGTGGCTAACATACCCCCCCCCCCCAACCACCAGCAAAAGAAAAACCCAGGGGATTCTTTATGTTGCTTCAGTATTTATTTCTATTCCATTCACTGCTACTTGCAACTTCAAATTTCATATTTTATTGTTTCCTTCTATCCATATTGATACATTAAACACCTCTCCATTTCTTCTTATTAAATCATCCCTAAGTTACCTCAAACATTTCTTAAGGCCATTGAAGTAGGTCAATAGGGATTCCAAATACCATGATGTTGATAAAAATTGTGAGGTCAAAGATGGCTCCTACAAAAAGTAAGAGGCATAAGTGTTTATCTAAGCTAAATGATGAGAAATAAACTCTAGAACCAAAGAGCAGATCTAGAAGAAGGATGTATAATGTGCATGGATCCAAAGTTTGGATTGCCCAGAGAGCTCAAATATGGAGTACCCAAAAAGCAATCTTATCAAGGTCCACTAGGCATGGCTCTTCTAACATCTAACGCCGAGTGGGGAAAACTTAGGGTAGATCAGAACCATCTGGAGGAAGACCTAGAGGAGTATTTGGAATATGTATTGCAGTACTTCCTAGAAGAAATCACCATATAGAGTTGATGAATAAATTCTTTCATTGTTGACATCAAAATGTGCTAGCTTTCAACCCACAAATTAGGAGTATCAATTTAATAAATTATGTTAAGTTTAGCGTAATTTCGCAAGCAAGATCATTGAAAGAAACACAATCACAAGATAGAAAAAGATTTACCCTGGGAAACCCTCATGGGGTAGAAAACCCAGCAAAGCTTTCCTCAATATAGATAATTAACCAATAAAAAGATGTAGTCCAAGACTAGAGCTCCTTCTGCTCCTATGCAGACCTCTCTCTCCTATACGCCAATCACAAGTGACTGAATGAATGGTATAGATGAGGAACAGGCCTCCTCTATTTATACTTGTGTTCTAACTGACTTTTCCCCCTAATGGGGCCGACCTCTCCTAAGAGAGTCTAATAACCCCTAAACAACTAACTCAGGGCCAAGCTCACATGGGAGATCTAATAACCCTAGTTACCACACTTTCTCGGAGGAATAAACATCTCCGGATATACAATAGGGTCTCCACGGAGGAATGGAACATCTCCAGAATAATAAAGTACAAATATAATATTCTTAGAAGTTACAATATTTCAACACTCCCCCTTAACGAGAAGGATATTATAACAACATTTGCGGGAGCAAGGAGTCATCGACTACATGATACATGATACATCTATAAATCATTGGAAGCTTTCTTTATACATCATCACCAGTAAATCAAATAGTTACTGGAACATAATCAATACTGGAACATCAACATCGTCAGTATTGAGTCTTCATCTTCTGCAGCACTTGATCAGCTACAACATCATCATCATCTGGATCACCCGATCAACAACCTCATCATCTGGATCTACTGATCAACATCATAGTCATCTAGATCATAACGATCAACACCATCATCATCTAGACCATCACGATCAACAACATCATCATCTAGACCATCACGATCAATAGCATTGTCATCTAGACCATCATGATCAACAACATCATCATCTAGACCATCACGATCATCATCATCTAGACCATCACGATCATCATCATCACCAACTAGACCATCACAATCAACAACATCGTCATCTAGACCATCACGATCAGCAACATCGTCATCTAGATCATCACGATCAGCAGCATCGTCATCTAGATCATCACGATCAACATCTGGATCCTCTCGATCAACGACATCAATATAACAGCATACTCTGCAATGCACAAGATCCTATTACGAGATGATCAATCCCTCTCACTTTAGGACATAGGTCCAAGGATGATACAATCTCGATCTGCTTATGGGATGATCAATCCCTCTCAATTTAAGACATCTCTCATGTCTATGGACGATGCAATCCAGATCAACTTACACGATGATCAATCCTTATCACTTTAAGACACCTCGCCATGTCTAGGGATGATGCAATCTGAATAAGCTTATAGGATGATTAGTCCTTATCACTTTAAGACACCTCACCATGTCTAGGGACGGTGCAATCCCGAATCAGATTACATGATGATTAGTCCTTATCACTTTAAGACACCTAACCATGTCTAGGGACGATGCAATCCCGAATCAGCTTACAGGATGATTAGTCCTTATCACTTTAAGACACCTCACCATGTCTAGGTATGATGCAATCCCGAATCAACTTACAGGATGATTAGTCCTGATCACTTTAGGAACTGAGTCCAAGGATGATGCAATCCTGATTCACTTACGAGATGATCAATCCCTATCACTTTAGGACATGAGTCCAAGGATGATGCAATCCTGATCCACTTATGGGATGATCAATCCCTATCACTTTAGGACATAAGTCCAGGGATGATGCAATTCCACTAGTCCTCTTAGACAAATTCTAAGTACCACTACATTGACCTCATCGTCGGAACATGTAACCTCATCATCAACCTCATCGTTGGAACAAGTAACCTCATTGTTGGAACAAGTAACCTCATCATCAACCTCATCATTAGAACAGGTAACCTCATCATCAACACATGTATCCTCACCATCGATACAAGTATCCACATCATCAATATAGTATTCTCATCATCGATACAGTATCCTCATCATCGATACAGTATCCTCATCATCGATACAATATCCACATCATCGATATAGTATTCTCATCATCGATACAGTATCCACATCATCGATACAATATCCTCATCATCAATACAATATCCTGATCATTGATACAGTATCCACATCAATACAGGTATCCTCATTATTGACCTTACCGTCAATATAGGCAATCTCATCATCAATACAGGTATCCACATCGATACCAGTATCCAAATATCATCATCGACCATGTCACTCCCCCTTTCGAGGAGGGTCCTTCTGAACAACACCACGCTTGTCTCAAAAATACTCAAACTTTACTTGAGACAGAGTTTTGGTCAATATATCAGCAACTTGTTTGTCAGTGCTCACATACTAGAGCTTTATAGCTCCTTTTTGCACCATATCCCATATATAGAAATATCGGATCTCTATGTGCTTTGACTTATCATGGAATACTAGATTCTCTGTCATCTTGATACAACTTTGGTTGTCACACAGGATCTCACTGGGGTCCATCTCTAAGTCAAATAGTTCTGACAACAACTTTCAAATCCATAATGCTTCACAACTAGCAGAGCAAGCAACTATATATTCTGCTTCAGTTGTGCTGAGAGCCACACTTGACTACTTCCTGCTAAACCACGAGATCATGGTAGATCCTAGACAATAACATCCACCCGATGTACTCTTCCTTTCTGATACAGTTCCTTCCCAATCAACATCTGTGTAGCCATACAATGTGAAGTCATGATCTCCACGATAGCATAGACCAAAATCTATCATACCTTTTAGGTACCTCATCACATGATTTGCAGCTATCAGGTGAACTCGTCTAGGTTCCACTAGATACTGACTCAAGGTGTGCACCGCAAAGCATATGTCTAGTCTGGTATTCGTCAGATACATTAATGACCCAATAATATGTCTGTACAGAGTCACATCCACTAACTTTGAAGAGTCATCAACTAACAGCTTCAAGTTGGAATCCATGGGAGTGGCCATGGATTTGCATTCCAACATATCAAATATTTTCAAGATTTCCACATCATACTTACCCTAGTTGAGAAAGATTCCTTCTGGGCCTTGCCATACTTACAGACCTAGGAAGTAGTGCATCAATCTGAGATCTTCCATCTCAAACTATGAAGAGAGATTCTTCTTGCACTCGATAATCTGTTTCTCATTTCCAGTCAAAAATAGATCATTCACATATAGCAACAATATGACAGGTTCATCATCCATAACCTTGAGATAAATATTAGGATCAACTTTACTTTTGGTAAATTCCAAGCTTCTCAAGAAACTGTCAATTCTTCCATACCAAGCTCTAGTACCTTGCTTCAACCAAACAAAGCCTTCTTCAATTTGCACACATGGGTTCTTCCATCTTCCACCTCATATCCTTGTGGTTGTTCTATGTATACTTCTTCCTCAATCACACCATTCAGGAAGGCTGTCTTTACATCCATTTGGTGTAATTTCCACTTCATCATGGATGCAAGTGCCATTATGGTTATAATGGAAGTGTACCTTGCAACTGGTGCAAATGTCTCTTCATAGTCAATTCCCTCCTTCTGAGAAAATCCTCTGGCTAAAAACGTTGCCTTATATTTTTCAATGCTACCATCCACAACATGCTTTATTTTGTATATCCATTTGGAGGATGCCACACTTTTGTCATTAGGTTTGGGAACTATATCCCGAACATTATTCTTCATTATTGACTAGTACTCCTTAGTCATTGCCTCTACCCACTCTTTCTTATGAGATGCCTCTTCATAACCAGTTGTTTCTTGATCTACTAGATCACACATCAAAGCCATATAGTTGGAAAATGACTTGGGTTTCTTGCTCATTCTGGTGGAGCCTTCAAGAGCTCCATACTTTTCTTCTCCTAGTATAATATATCTTGCCCATGATGGCTTTCTTTTTCTTGATATGTTTGTGATAGAGGGTTCTTGTGGTTCTAACATGTCATGGTCTTCAGGGTTGGGTACAGCCTCTGGAGTTATGGAAGGTGCATCTTCTTCATATACTTCTTCATACTAGCACTTCCTAGATCTATTGAGAGATGCTTCTTCATCAAATGTCACATGCCTACTTATGTCCATATGATGGAAACCTGGGATGTAAATTCCGAATGCTTTGGATACTTCACAATATCCAACAAATATTCCCTTCTTCCGAAAAGGATCCAGCTTGGTCCTCTTTTATTTTGGAATGTGAATGTATACTGGGCATCCAAATATCTTGAGATGACTTACCCTAGGTCTCTTTCCTGTGAACACTTATTTTGGGGTTTTGAAATCAAGAGCACTATGAGATAGTCTATTCTGCACATAGACTGTTGTCCTAGCTGCTTCATCCCATAGGTACATAGGTAGGTCTTTATCATGTATCATTGTCTTTAGTGCTTCCATAATAGTTCTATTCTTTCTTTCCGCAACACCATTTTTTTGAGGATTGTATGGAGTGGCTAGTTCCGTCTTGATTCCATATTCTTTACAAAAGTCTTCAAAATCCTTTGAAGTATATTCTTCGCCATTATCTATCCTGAGTTGTTTGATCTTCTTTTCTGAATGATTTTCTATCAAGGCTTTGAACTCCTTGAACTTTCCAAAGACTTCATTCTTTCCTTTTAGAAAGTATATCCAAGTCTTTCTTGAATAGTCATCAATAAATGTAAGATAGTATTCATATCCACTCAAATATGTGGAGGGCATTGGTCCACATACATCTGAATGAATTAATTCCAAGGTACCCTTAGTCTTTGTTTCACTCTTTGGAAATGGGTTTTGGATATTCTTCCCTTTTGCACATCCTTTGTATGTGCCATCATGATCAATTTTTAAGTTTGGAAGTCCTATAACTACCTTGCTCACATGAGGTAGTGCTTTGCAGTTAATGTGAGCAAGCCTCCTATGCCATAGCTCATTTGGGCTAGTGGCTTCATGTACAAGGGTAGCTTCTGGATGGCCCTTGAGTTTGTATAGACTTCCTTCCTCTTCACCAATAACAATTGCATCCTTAATTGATTTTCCTTTGGGCCACATTAGTACTTTCCCATCTATGAATGCAACCCTATAGCCTTTCTTATCCAAAGATGAGATAGAGAGTAAGTTCTTCTTCAAACTTGGTACATATAAGATCTCCTTCATCTTTAATGGGGTTCTAGAATCAAGCTTGTAACTTGCTTCACCAACTCCCTTTATGGGATATTGATAGTCATCTCCAAGGGATACCTTTTGTGGAGAGTTCTTTTCTTCAAGTTTTGAAAGAGTCTTCTTTTGACCTATCATGTGCTTTGAAGCACCACTATCAATGATTCATGTATCTTCTCCAGGTGTTACTGTCCCAGAGAGTGCAGAGAACAGAACATACTTATCTGCATCTTCTTCTTCCTCTACTTTAGATCTTTTCTTTTGAGGCCTTTCCTCCTCTTCTTCTTCACTATCATCTTCTACTAGATGATCTTGATGTCTTTTGTGGTGAAAACCCTTTTTCTTCTTTAGAGGACAATCCTTAGCAATGTGTCCTATTTTGTGGCAAGTAAAACATTAGAATGAGGAGTAATCTCTTCTTTGATTAGTTCCTCTTTTCTTTTGAAATCCTTATGGAGGATGAGACTCCTTGTGACTATCCTTCTTGAAGTGGGATTGATTCCTTCTTCTCTTGGTGTGGGTGGCCAGGGCTTTGGTCATCTTCCTTGAGAAAGGATTCTCTGTTGGAAACCCTAGCTTCTTCTTGAATGCAATCCTCCCATACCACATCAAACTTCATACTTTCTCTTCTGGTACACATAGTTTGGATGAATGACTCCCAAGATCTAGTGAGACCATTTAGAGCAGTCATGACTAGTTCATATTCATCAAGGGTATATCCAATAGCCTCTAGTTGTTCCTTGAACTAGGAAACCCTTGAGAAATAGTCTTGAATAGATTCTCCTTTATTCATCTTGGTGCTCTTCAATTGAGCTCTCGGGTTCATCTTCCTCTTGATTTTCTTTCCCTCATACATTCTGGAAAGTGCATCATAGATTTCCTTTGCAGTCTTCATGGATGCCACTTGGGGAATCAAGTGGTCTTTAATAGAATCATCAATGATTCTCTTTGCCCTAATCAAGTCCTTCCTATACTTCTCTTTGGCTTCATCTTCCTCGGGTTCTGCATCCTCATCCTTGATATATTGGGCAAGATCATTCTTTTCAAGAATGAGACCAATCCTATACTTCCATGCCCGAAAATTCTCTATACCCTCTAACTTGTCTTCAAGCTTAGTGTTTGTAGCCATCTTATCCAGGGGGTTACATAGATTGAAGTTTCTCAAGAGATAGAATAACACTTACGAGGAGATGTGCCTGATTGAATTGAGAATATTGGTGTGTTATGCTTCTAGAAACTTCAACTTTTCACCTTCTAGATCTGCAACAGAATTTCTGGTTTCTCTGGTCTTCACTTTTCTTGTTTACTAGTGCACAGGTTCATAGATTTTCTGGTTTACTGGTGCACAGGTGCACACTTTTCTGGTTTACTGGTTTTCTGCAATTCTGGTCCAAAACCCAAACTAGGGTTTGACTTTCCTGGAGTTCTACCCACTCAAAAAGTTCGATCTAGGGCTCAAAACTTCAATTTTGAGGAGGGCTATCCAGCAATGCAATCAGAATAAAAAAATACCAACTTTTGCAGAAACCCTAATTTTCACCGAAGGAGGAGAGAGAGATATTTTCACCTTGTGAAAGATGTCCTATTCAAGCTAGCTCTGATACCATGTTAATTTTAGCCTAATTTCACAAGCAAGATCACTGAAGGAAACACAATCACAAGATAGACAAAGATTTACCTTGGGAAACCCTCATGGGGTAGAAAACCCAGCAAAGATTTCCTCAATATAGATAATTAACCAATACAAAGATGTAGTCCAAGACTAGAGCTCCTTCTCCTCCTATGTAGACCTCTCTCTCTCCTATACGCCAATCACAAGTGAGTGAATGAATGGTATAAATGAGGAACAACCCTCCTCTATTTATACTTGTGTTCTAACTGACTTTTCACCCTAATGGGGCCGACCTCTCCTAAGAGAGTCTAATAACGCCTAAACAACTAAGTCAGGGCCGACCTCACATGGGAGATCTAATAACCCTAGTTACCACACTCTCTTGGAGTAATAAACATCTCTGGATATACAATAGGGTCTCCACGGAGGAATGGAACATCTCTAGAATAATAAAGTACAAATATAATATTCTTAGAAGTTACAATATTTCAACAAATTATTCCTTCAATTTAGAAATTATTCCTTGAAATAAATTGTTTCCTTCTATCGATATTGATACATTGAACATCTCTCCATTTCTAATGACTATAATTTTTTCTTTAGTCATCCTAAGTATCTCAGATGTATCACGTATCTATTGGTTCTCACTTACATTATTTTTCATTTCTCTCTCAAACTATAGAGAATATAAAACATTTTTCATTATTGAAACTAAAATGTTGGCAACCTTTATAGCATCACTTCTCTAAAATATTGCATGGAATAACATGCATAGTTTGTTTTTGCATCAGCTATCTTAGCAATAAATATAATTTGGATATGCCTAACAACTGTGCATCTTAGAAATGTTTCTATAATATAAATTCTCTTGTGCATCTTAGAAATGTTTCTATCACATGAAAAACCTCATTTCACATTAAATTTGTATTCTTGGTGTCAAGCAAGTTTTCCACGTCAAAGAAAAAATCCTCATGTTGATATGTCACTCTCAGAAATAGAAACTAATGCAAGGAAGTTTTTTGGACACACACAAGAACAAATATATGAATACTTAATCAAATGAGCCATTGACATAACATAAAAAGCACTAAAAACTAATATCAGATGATATCATCTTGATATTAGAACTGATATCAAATGATATACAGTCCAATTGTGACAATTTTATGACAGTTGTAACTAGAAAACCCTCCCCTGTAAGATAGATTATTAGGGCATACCTTGACAATTACTCCATAAAGAGACCCAATTTGTGAGATTTTTGAGCATCATCTTCCAATCAGACCTCCTGTTATAGAACTTAGGATATTCATCTCTACTGTGACTTTTGGGGGTTAAAAAGATGTCAAGATTCTTCCACCTGCAACCCTCCTACCAGCTCCTAAATAACCATAATTGGAATTTCTGGTTTGCATTGTATACCTTGGAATTACTACCTGAGGTAATAGCATCAGCCTATTTGTAGGACTGAGCCCCACATAATACATTGGCCTTGTTGAAATGACTTCTTTTGGAGGGTATTCCCTATGCCATTTGCAATCACATAAGAAAAATGAATGACATGCCAAATAAATAGTAGGACATAACATGCATGCATGCATGTGAGCCATTCTTCTCAAGCATTGTCACATGCTGAATGGATCCCGCTGATAAACCAAAGGGAAATCATATACAATCGGTACTTGGAAAAATATATCAACAGTTAATCACAAAAGATGCATGCATATCTAAAAGTTATGTAGCATGCAGTCAAATCTAGCATATAATGAGCAAACCATATAAAAATTGCCTAGGTCGAACAGACCTAAGAGTGACACCAATATGGTCCAAAGCTTTTAGAACTTGTGATACTTCCCCCAATATCTCAATCAAATAGTAAGGAACCATATTTCAAGTTGAACTTACAAGTCATATAGACTAAAAAACAGAGAGTAAACATACCTATTCTGACATCTTGAACAACATGAGAATGTATTCTTTGTATCTTGCGCGACCTGTGCATGAAAAAGCACCAGTTTAGTAAATTATGGGCATTTCCGACACATTTTCTGAGCTAGGCAAGAGAGGGTTTGGGCCTGCAGTTGGGTGTACTTGACATAGCATTTTGTAATAGATTGTGAACCTATTTATCAGATAGTAGGCCTCAGTAAATTTCTGTAGGAAATACAATACATCAGATTGAATACAAACGCCTAGCCTTTGTATGGACAACATAGGTAGTATTTTCCCTATTTCACACCCACAGTATCCTAAAGCAGCAGATGTGGAGGAGTTTAGGAGGCACCCAACCCTTGTAATATCTCATCCATTGGCGTGTCATTTGTAGAGGAATTGTAGCCTTAGAGGAAGGCCCTATCATCTTTCCAAATGTGGAAAATTTTGTGAGGGCCAATAAATCTTTGGAGAAATTTGTGCCCAAATCTTTGATATTTATGTGCAGCAGTCCTAGAAATCAAAATTTGATGTGGCAGTATCAACATTCAATCCCATGGAGCATTCATTTACAGTTTATAGTGAACGTTCAACTGTTATGGAAATCATTTCAGTGTTTGAGAGTTCATCTTGAGCATATCTTATTCCATTTGTATGTACACCTATTGAGGAAGGATGTCACACCTTGGAGGAGGTTCTTACACATGCTTTTATGCAACTAAAGCATAAAATATCGCTCTCCAGAAGTCAATTGTTGGACATAAATCACTGCTATAATAAATTCTACAAAATGTACATACCTTGAAGTTGCAAACATGAAGATGCACTAACAATGACATGGAATATGATGAACCAGATATTTCAAGTCCTTTTTGTACCCGTATGATAGAAGAAGGTCTTCCAAAATTAAGGGTTCCTTCAATTTCTTGAAAATGGCCACATTTTCCATGGGAATAGAGAATACATTTAAAATTATTTGGGCATGTCTTATACCCAGAAGCCTCCATTTCTCTTAATATTTCCTTTGCTTCACACGGAAGATTTTTGACTGCCAATGCAGTGATAAGTGACTTGCCTCTACATATCACAAATACTTGCCATATTGTGCCAAGTGGTAGAGTGCAAGATCAATATGGTGTCTCATAGGAGAGGCCTCATTGTTTTCATTTTGTATAATCCAAGATAATATCCCATCATCAATTAGAAGAGATGATCAAGGGGGGTGCACGAAGATGCTCCCCAAATTCGTTGCAATAGGGGCCGCGCTAGTGGAGAAAAAAAATAGTGCGACCGCACCTAAGGAGATGCGCACGTGCCTCTAGGTTCGATACCGAACCAAGGCGCATGCGTATTGATGGAAGATGCGCGTCGCTGACAGCGAACGCGTAGAGGAGACGCGCACGCACCCCCTGTTAAAAATATTAAAAAAAGCAGTCGACAATTTCCCCATTTGTCATTTGGCCGGCCGAGTGCATCCTCTTCCTCTGCGTACGCATCCATTCAACTACCAACGGAGGCCAAATCCACTCCAAAACCACCACAACAACACACACCAAATCGTCACCACTTCGATTAATAGGTAAATATCACGTTTGTTTTCAATTTTATTCATTATTTGTGTCAATTTTTGTATTTTGTTTGTTTATGTAATTGTAAATAATTCCCAAATTTTAAAAACAATGAACCAATTTTCAATTGCAGATTGCAACTGAGACAATGAGTGAACAAGATGTTAACCTTGAGTCCGGTGGAACACAAGAAAGCCCAAACCTTGGACCCAATGCCAAAGAAAACTGTGAACACAATCCAAATGCCGAACAAAACCAAAACCCACAACCTAATTTTGAACAAGATGACCTTAACCACTATGTAAATGAAATGCGAGTGCACACTCGCGAACTTAGAAACTCGGGTGAACCATCTCGATTGTCTCTTGCCACGTCAATTGAGAACTCAGTCGACTCCCTCATACATGCACACCAACAATTGACCGACATGACTCAATTTAGAGCTAGGATGCGGGAGTACTACTCCACGGGCATCTCCAAGGAAGCAATAAAAGATTTGAACATTACAAAAGCCCAATTATATAGTATGTTCACTGATCTGAAAATAGGCCAACCACTGAACATTACAAAGCCACGTGTCTGCATGGATTGGTGTCATTACCAACCGTGGAGGGACAATTGGATGCAGAGGTGGTTCATGGTGTACGATAAACCTCCCTACAATAATAGGGAGGTTCCATAGTACTTCCGTCGCCAACTATGGGCTGAGTTTTGCCTCGGTTTACATGTCAACTATTTTAACATAACCAAGTTCCAGGGTGTTGGGCGTGGCTCTGCCCAAGATCGACATGCTGCCAGGAGGAACCCACTGAGAGGGCCACCAAATCCAAGGCGCGACCCCAACCCCTCTCCCCAGCCACCTCAGTTTCCCCATAAGCTTGATCAGATCGAGGTGGCAATGAGGAATGTTGCACGTGGTCTCCTCAGACACACCTCCTTTGTAACAGTGACTACAGTGGAGAGGTCGGGTGACCTTAATAGAGATCCAGGTGCAGGGCCTTCACGACAGGGCCAGGATAGACCCATGACCGATGGTAGCCATGCTGGGAATTCCAGTTTGACGGGGACAATGCCACAACTTTGTCCCCATTGCGGACACACTTTCCCTGGCCCGACCGAGGGTTGTTATATGGATCGGGTTAGCAATTTTTTTAATGTGTTTTCAATCATCACTTTATAACTTGTAAAGTATTTTGAAAGAATTTTTGTTTGACCTAAACTATTATTTCAATGTACATTTATTCAGAGCTGATACACCGAGATGGAAGAACGTAGAATCTC
This sequence comes from Larix kaempferi, assembly GCA_027924585.1. Lineage (NCBI taxonomy): Eukaryota > Viridiplantae > Streptophyta > Pinopsida > Pinales > Pinaceae > Larix > Larix kaempferi. The sequence continues at coordinate 15,621,061 of BSBM01000286.1, read as the reverse complement.
CCAACCTGGATGCAGCAATGGCAACTGCAACTGAAATTGCGTCACCCCACACAGAGGTATTTTCAGTACCTGACACAATTTTGTTATTACTCATGTCATTTATATTACTCAAGTATTTATATTTATGGCATACACGTTGATAGTTTGTACAATTTTTTTGAATATCTTGATTTCCTAGATAATGACTTGTTTAACATGTTCATAACATGATGCATTTTGTTGTCCACAGGTGTTTTTGTGACTACGGTGATCAGCCACCCCCACTAGGGATTGGCACATCACCATATACACAGGTGCAATGTGTAGTTATAAGCATGCTTTTAATTTGATTTTTTACGACTTACTATGGTTTAATTTATTGTTTGTCTACTAAATTGTTATATTACAAATGTATATGTAGGTTCCACCAGCGGCTGTGTCTCCGCATTTTAGTCCTTTGTATCCACCCTCTCCCATGAGTCCCCCCCCCTCGCTTTCATCTAGACCCCTCCCTACGTCCACCCCCTCCCTTCCATCCACCCCCCCTCTCCGACCATACTCCACCCTCCATTCATCCTACCCCACTCGCCCACCCCCCTACGTCCATACATCCCCCCTAATTTATCCACGCCCCCATGTCTATCCATCCTCCTTCATTCGTCCACGCCCCCCCTTTCTTCCACCTTCTCCTCTTTGTCCACAACCTCCCATTTGTCCATCCTCCTCCCTCCATGCAGGACTGCCCTTCCATGCACCATCCCTCAACACTGTCCGTATCCCTTTCCGTTCGATACCCTCTATCCTACAACCGACAGGGGTTCATAGTCCACATGGTCCTCCTCCACCCCATACCACCGTGTCTTCTCCCACCATATCATCCCCACTTCCCACCACTATTGTGGCATCTACTCTTCAAATATCCTCATTAGTATCTCCAGTGGTTGCACTTGTAGTGGATGCCACTACATTTGCGTCCACCCCATCACTGCATTGGAGTTGGTTGTTTGGCCATTTGCTCCACCTGCTAGCCCAGAAGGCCAGCCATGTCCATTGTCGGAGGTGTTCACGGTGAGGATCAAGTTAATTTATGAAAATATTTTGATGCATTAAAAAAAATTAATTCAAGCAATTATGACTTTTCAATGAAATGATTGTTTTAAATGTTGTAAGCTGGAAATGCTGAGAGGCTCCACAGATCCAGGACACCTGTCCAACGTTTCCCACTCACGTCAGAGGTGATTTATTTAATATTCGAATTCTACATTTGTTTTATAAATGTGGTAAATGTTGCAAATGCTTGAAAATGACGGTATCTTATATCATTTGTTCCAGAGCCCGGAGAGACGGTCTACTCCTAGACGGACCAAGATCCGAGGCACCGGTAGCTCGAAGAGTAGGAAGATCGACTTTGGATCTGCACCTGGGAGTGACGGCGGTGGTCACAATGCTTGACACGCCACATGTTATGTACACTAGCCATGATGCGGCACTTTTGTGCACCAGTTTTGATGTACTTTGTATCTACGACACGAGTTGCCATGTATTTTGTATCTAAAGCATGAGTTGTCACATTTTGTGTAGGGCACGAGTTTCCATTGTACATACATTGGGAACCATGTTCCACTATTCGCCACAAGTTGTATATGTTTGGATGAGTTTTTTAGCCTTGATGTGCATGGATTTTTAGTTATGTGATTTATATATCTCGTTGTCTAATGTGGTTGTCTCATGTTGTGTGTATCATGATGTGATGTTGTGTAAATTTGGGTTTTACCTAGATCTTAGAAGATAAGTAGGATATCGTAGTTCAGCTTGGTTTATCTTTCCACATCTAAAAGCTTCTAATGGTATCTATGCTAAGAGAACATTGTAAACATAGGCTAACTCAAACAAAATCATGTGTGAGAATTAATCTAAAAACAAACGGAATAAATTGATGGACAAATCACACCTCATGGCACATAAGATATATATTGGGAACTTGAGTACTAGGAAAAGAACACTTAAAAATACAAAATGTCCATTGTCGTCAAAATGTTAAAATGAGATCCAACATGATTTTTAATAGCTCTACATAATGAGATCCAAAAAGGCCATACTCTACATAATGAAATGTCGTCACTAGTATTTATTTTGACCGTTTTGTCCACTTAAGATCATGCAACCAATTAATAACCAAGTTATGGAATCATTTCTTAATCAATTGTCACCATACAAATAGGACAACCTTAAGCACGATGTATAGCTAGCTCATTAATTCTCACTCACAGATATAGCCACCTTTTATTTGATGACCATCACATCCACTACCATTTACAATTAGGACTTCCTTAATTTATCATTATGTGATAGCGATCTAATTTTATGTATGCATATATGTGTATAGTGGTTTGGATTCAAATGTATGCAGATGAATATATATGTACAATGAAAATGATTTAATCTTTACATGTATTATAATTTAGGGCTAGATCTTAGGATACATAATAGGGTTTCATTGGGATTAGAATACAAACTAGGGTTTATGCTACCAACTAGGGTTTTTAGGCTAGGCTCTCATGTTTCTAGGCTAGGATCCAAGCTCCAGGGTCACCATATTAATGTTTAATTCCACTATCATGTCATCATTCTGACCAATACCATGCCCACTACTACAATTACCATCAAGCCTCTCAATCCCACTTTGAACATTTGCCATACTTCCAAGTTAAAATTGATAGGTCTTGTTGCTAAAATCTTTTCACTTATCTATTCACATAGACAAATCCACTCCTATGAAATATTTGTTGTAGCTTGGTATGTGCAAGTTCACATGCAATAATACTTGAGAGATCATTTTACCCCATGATACATGGAAGATTCATTGGAGTCATATGAACCTCACTGTCATCACCCCAACCATGGTCAAGACACTAAGATCCATCCTTAGTAGACAAAACCTCATGTTGGCACCCATACCATACTCAAAGATAAAAAGTTCTTTGAAAGGGAATGTTTGGGGGTTGAGGGAATCTTGATTTTTTTATAATCACACATGAGAGGTTCTTAGAGTCAAATACATTGGATATAGATAAATTCCCCAACGTCTTCATCATCTTCATCATCATCTTCATCACCATCGCCATCATCATCAACGCCTTCATCATCATCACCATCACCATGACCATCAAATTTACCACCATCACCATCATCATCAACTTCACCATATTCATCATCATCACAATCTTCATCATCATCACCATCTACATATTTTGGATGCGAGACCGAACCATCGCCATCTTCATCGTCACCATCACCATCACCATCAACCTCACCACCATAACCATCATCATCAACGTCACCATCTTCATCATCATCATCATCTTCATCACCATCAGCATCTCCATATTTTGGATGCGAGATGGAACCATCACCATCATCATCATCATCATCACCATCACCATCACCATCAACCTTGCCACCATCACCATCATCATAAACATCACCATCTTCATCATCATCACCATCTTCATCACCATCACCATCTAAATCTTTTGGATGCGAGATGGAACCATCACCATCTCCATCATCACCATCACCATCACCATCAACCTCACCACCATCACCATCATCATCACCATCACCATCACCATCAACCTCATCCAAACCCTATCCCTAACCCTCACCCAAACCCTAGCACTAAGCCATCTTCTCCATCCTCATCATCACCATCACTGTCACCATCAACGTCTTCATCATCACCACCATCTCCATCATCATCATTGACTCTAACTCTAAACCTAATTCAATTTCCTTCTATAACCCTAGCCTTAACCCTCAACCCAAACCCTAGCACAAAGCCATATTCTCCGTCCTTACCATCACCATCAACGTCTTCATCATCACCACCATCTCCATCATCATCATTGACTCTACCTCTAACCCTAATTCAATTTCCTTCTATAACCCTAGCCCCAACCCTCACCCAAACCGTAGCACTAAGCCATATTCTCCATCCTCACCATCACCATCACCGTCACCATCAACGTCTTCATCATCACCACCATCTCCATCATCATCATTGACTCTAACTCTAACCCTAGTTCAATTTCCTTCTATAACCCTAGCCCTAACCCTCACCCAAACCCTAGCACTAAGCCATCTTCTCCATCCTCACCATCACCATCACCCTCACCATCAACCTCTTCATCATCACCACCATTTCCATCATCATCATTGACTCTACCTCTAACCCTAATTCAATTTCCTTCTATAACCCTAGCCCCAACCCTCACCCAAACCCTAGCACTAAGCCATCTTCTCCATCCTCACCATCACCATCACCGTCACCATCAACGTCTTCATCATCACCACCATATCCATCATCATCATTGACTCTACATCTAGCCCTAATTCAATTTCCTTCTATAACCGTAGCCCTAACCCTCACCCAAACCCTAGCACTAAGCCATCTTCTCCATCCTCACCATCACTGTCACCGTCACCATCAACGTCTTCATCATCACCACCATCTCCATCATCATCATTGACTCTACCTCTAACTCTAACTCTAACTCCAACTCTAACTCTAACTCCAAGTTCCTCATCAAAGCCTCCATCATCATCATCTTCATGACCATCACCATCGCCATCACCATCACCGTCAACCTCTTCATCATCATCACCATCATCATCATCATACGTTCCTGGTGGATGATTTTCCAGAGTTGACCCCCGTGTGCAAAAATTGCACACTCCCTCACTGAGCAAAACCCTAGTTTCCAAGATGGAAGTACAAGATGAGGGAGGGGCCACCGGGCCAAAGGAGAGGGGCACCCCTAGCACTATCCGGGTATGCTAAATCCAATGGAGTCGACGGTTTGTCGATCCGAGCCACGGTCTTCATTCTATGGCATGTCCCGTCTCACATCAAGAAGGCCTTCACGAACACTTGCTGGATACCTCCTGGGGGCATAGAACTCCAACCGTGCAACAAAACCGGGTTCTGGGGAGTCCTACAGGCATGTCTAGGCAAGTTACGGCCGGGAACACTAGCCACAAGTGCCCAGTGGATGATTTTCCAGAGTTGACCCCAATGTGCAAAAAATGCACACTCCCTCACTGAGCAAAACCCTAGTTTCCAAGATGGACATACAAGATGAGGGCTGGGCCACTGGACCAGAGGGGAGGGGCACCCCTAGCACTATCCTGGTGTGCTGAATCCAACAGAGTCAATGGTTCATTGATCCGAGCCACGATCTTCATTCTATGGCTTGTCCCATATCGCATCCAAAAGGCCTTCACGGACACCTACTGGATACCTGTCGGGGGCGTAGAACTCCAACCGTGCAACAAAACTGGGTTCTAGGGAGTCCTTCAGGTGTGTCTAGGTAGGTTCTGGACGGGAATGCTAGCCACAAGTTCCTAGTGGGGATTTTCCAGAGTTGACCCCTGTGTGCAAAAATTGCACACTCCCTCACTGAGCAAAACCCTAGTTTCCAAGATGGACGTACAAGATGAGGGCGGGGCCACCAGGCCAGAGGGGAGGGGCACCCCTAGCACTATCCCGGCATGCTGAATCCAACGGATTCGATGGTTTGTTGATCCGAGCCACGATCTTCATTCTATGGCTCGTCCCATCTCGCATCGAGAAGGCCTTCAGGGACACCTGCTGGATACCTGCCAGGGGTGTAGAACTCCAACCATGCAACAAAACTAGGTTTCAGGGATTCCTGTAGGTGTGTCTATGCAGGTTTCAGCCAGGAATGCTAGCCACAAGTGCCCGCTAGGTGATTTTCCAGAGTTGACCCCCATGTGCAAAAATTGCACACTCCCTCACTGAGCAAAACCCTAGTTTCCAAGATGGATGTACAATATGAGGGAGGGGCTACCGGGCCAGAGGGGAGGGGCACCCCTAGCACTATCCCAACATGATGAATCCAACAGATTCGACGATTCGTCGATCCGAGCCACGGTCTTCATTCTATGGCTCGTCCCATCTTGCATCGAGAAGGACTTCGGGGACACATGCTGGATACCTGCCGGGGGCGTAGAAGTCCAACCATGCAACAAAACCAGGTTCCAGGGAGTCATGCAAGAGTGTCTAGGTAGGTTCTGGCCAGGAATGATAGCCAAAAGTGCCTGGTGGATGATTTTCCAGAGTTGACCCCTGTGTGCAAAAATTGCACACTCCCTCACTGAGAAAAACCGTAGTTTCCAAGATGGACGTACAAGATGAGGGCGGGGCCACCGGGCCGGAGGGGAGGGGCACCCCTAGCACTATCCTAGCATGATGAATCCAACGAAGTCGATGGTTCATTGATCTGAGCCATGGTATTCATTCAATGGCTCGTCCCATCTCGCATCTAGAAGGCCTTTAGGGACACCTACTGGATACCTGCTGGGGCTGTAGAACTCAGACCATGCAACAAAATCAGGTTCCGGGGAGTCCTGCAGGTGTGTCTAGGCAGGTTCAGACAAGACCTGTGGGAGCTGACAGAATCCAAGTCCACTCGATGGTTTGGGTTCCGTGGCTATGGAGAAAATGCCCAAAGTGTCCCTGAATGGCCCCGAGGTGCCCAACTAGAAATCCCGTGGCACCCAAACTGTGGCTCGGTTCATGAATCCATCGATTCCAGTGGGTCCGAGACAGCGTGTTTCAGCCAGGGGACCCCCCACAGCATCCCCTCAAGACCCAAAAGTGGTTCCAACGAGCCATCTCCTGAGCTAGGGTTTTGCTCAGTGATGACCATTCCAAATTTGCTCAAGGGGGACATTTCTCTTCTGGAGGCCCCCGAGCGTGCGTCGCCACTGTGGATGGGTCCACTATGGCCATGTGGACCTATGGGAGCCGACAGAATCTAAGTCCGCTCGTCAGGTCGAGTTCCATGGCCCCGGGGAAAATCCTCCACGTGTCCTTGAACGACCCTAGGGTGCCTGACTAGAATGCCTGTGGCACACGCACTGTGGCTCCATTAGCGAATCCGTCGATTCCAGTGGGTTCAGGATGGTGGGTTTAAGCTAGGGGACCCCTCACTGCATCCCCCGAGGACCCAGAAGCGGTGCCAACGAGGCATCTCCGGAGCTAGGGTTTTACTGAGTGATGGCCATTCCAAATTTGCTCAAGGGGGACATTTCTCATTTGGATTCTCCCGAGCATGCATGGCCACCGTGGACAGGTCAACTATGGCCACGTGGACCTACGGGAGCTGACGGAATCTGAGTCTGCTAGCTGGGTTGGGTTCCGTGGCCCTGGGGCAAATCCTCCACGTGTCCCTGAATGGCCCCAGGGTGCCCGACTAGAATGCCTGTGGCACCTAAACCGTGGCTCGGTTCACAAATCCATCGACTCTGGTGGGTTCAGGACGGCGGGTTTCATCTAGGGGACCCCCCCACAGCGTCCCCCGAAGACCCGGAAGTGGTGCCAACGAGCCATCTCCGGAGCTAGTGTTTTGCTCAGTCATTGCAATTCCAAATTCTCTCAAGGGGTGCATTTCTCGTCCGGAGGCCCCAAGGCATGCCTGGCCACCGTGGTGCCCGACTAGAATTCCCGTAGCACCCGAAGGCCTTTCCAGATTCGCTCAAGGGGGCCATTTCTCATCCGGAGGAAGAAGAAGATCAATTTTCGACAAAACAATGTAGTTAGCAGAAGAAGATCAATTTTCAACAAAACAATGTAGTTAGCAGAAGAAGATCAGTTTTCGACAAAACAATGTAGTTAGAAGAAGAAGATCAATTTTCGACAAAACAATGTAGTTATTACATGTGGAGGCAGCGGTTTCCCATGGAAAATGAGTGTAGGGTTGAACAGAGGAAAGATGTTGGGAAATGGGCTATTACATTAGCTTTTCCGATGGGCGGCTGTAGGTATCTATGCTTTTCTTCTGAGGGAAATTCTATTTCCATCGGAATAAAAGCATAAATACCTACAGACGCCATATTTCCTTCTATAAACCGCTTTCCCATTGGAAAAGCTAATGTAATAGCCCATTGCCCAACATCTTTCCTCTACTCAACCTTACACTCGTTTTCCACAGGAAACTGCTGCCTCCATATGTAATAACTACATTGTTTTGTCAAAAATTAATCTTCTTCTGCTAACTACATTGTTTTGTCGAAAATTGATCTTCTTTTGCCTTTGGATGAGAAATGTCCCCCTTGAGCGAATATGGGATGGCCCTCACTGAGCAAAACCCTAGCTCTGGGGTTGGCCCATTGGCACAACTTCCGGGGCTTCGAGGCACACTGTGGGGGTCCCCTAGCCGAAACCTGACGTCCCAGACCCACCGGAGTCGATGGATTCACGAACCGAGCCACGGTTTCGGTGCCATGGGCATCCTAGTTGGGCACCCCACGGCCGTTCAGGGACACCTAGAGGATTTTCCCCGGGGCCACGGAACCCAACCTGGCGAGAGGACTTGGATTCTGTCACCTCCGACAGGTCCACATGGCCATTGTGGACCAGTCCACAGTGGCCACACATGCCCGGGGGCATCCAGACGAGAAATCGCCCCCCTTAGCGAATTTGGCATGGCCTTCACACTGGGGTCAACTCTGGAAAATATTCCACCGGGAACTTAGGGCTAGCGTTTCTAGCTTGAACCTTCCTGGACACACCTGTAGGACTCCCTGAAAACCAGTTTTGTTGCACGGTTGGAGTTCTACGCCCCCAAAAGGTGTCCAACATGTGTCCTTGAATGCCTTCTGGATGTGAGACGGGACGAGCCATATAATGAAGACCATGGCTCGGATCGACGAACCGTCAACTCCATTGGATTCAGCACGCCAGGATAGTTCTAGGGGTGCCCATCCCCTCCAGCCCGGTGGCCCCACCCTCATCTTGTACGTCCATCTTGGAAACTAGGGTTTTACTTAGTGAGGGAGTGTGCAATTTTTGCACATGGGGGTCAAATCTGGAAAATCATCCACCGGGCACTTGTGGCTAGCATTCCCGACTGGAACCTACCTAGACACACCTACATGACTCCCCGGAACCCAGTTTTGTTGCACGGTTGGAGTTCTACGCCCCCGGCACACATCCAACAGGTGTCCCTGAAGGCCTTCTGGATGCGAGACGGGATGAGCCATAGAATGAAGACCATGGCTCGGATCGATGAACCGTCAACTCCATTGGATTTATCACGTCAGGATAGTGCTAGGGGTGCCCCTCCCCTCCGGCTCGGTGGCCCTGCCCTCATCTTGTACGTCCATCTTGGAAACAAGGGTTTTCCTCAGTGAGGGAGTGTGCAATTTTTGCACACGGGGGTCAACTCTTGAAAATCACCCACCGGGCACGTATGATGATGATGATGGTGATGATGATGAAGAGGTTGACGGTGATGGTGATGGTGATGGCGATGGTCATGAAGATGATGATGATGGAGGCTTTGATGAGGAACCTGGAGTTAGAGTTAGAGTTGGAGTTAGAGTTAGGGTTAGAGGTAGAGTCAATGATGAAGATGGAGATGGTGGTGAAGATGAAGATGGTGATGGTGATGGTTATGGTGATGGTGAGGATGGAGAAGATGGCTTAGTGCTAGGGTTTGGGTGAGGGTTAGGGCTAGGGTTATATAAGGAAATTGAATTAGGGTTAGAGTTAGAGTCAATGATGATGATGGAGATGGTGGTGATGATGAAGACGTTGATGGTGACGGTGATGGTGATGGTGAGGATGGAGAAGATGGCTTAGTGCTAGGTTTTGGGTGAGGGTTAGGGCTAGGGTTATAGAAGGAAATTGAATTAGGGTTAGAGTTAGAGTTAATGATGATGATGGAGATGGCGATGGCGATGGTGATGGTGATGATGAAGGAGATGGTTTAGTGCTAGGGTTTGGGTGAGGGTTAGTGCTAGGGTTTGGGTGAGGGTTGATAATGCAATTTTTTCAAATATATTTGGTGTATGCTAATGGATGAGGATACAAGTGCAAATATGAAGAATTTTTCATATGTATACTATGACCTATTACTTCATGGTTATTATGAGCGATTGACCTACTAGATTAGGTAAGGTGTTATATGATGGGTTCACATATGGTTTAAGTTTGTGCACATAAGTCAAGTGGATGTATACATGAGGTGTCACAGGGTGGATGTGGTTGTTATGAGCCTAACTAAGTGGATGTTGATATAATTGAGATATTCTCTCAGCTAAGTATGCGTTAGGTGAGTATTTTTATGATTAATTTTTATAATATCTTTGTGTTTAGGTTGAGTGTTAAGTTATTAAGAGATTTTCTCTCAACTTATCTTTTTGTTAAGGAAGTAGTTACATGTCCTTAATGTACATATACATGTAATAAATGTGAAATTGCATTGAATTTTGTCGAAAAACATCTCCCTATATTTTCTAATAAATCTGACAAGAAAACCGAAAGCAACAAAATATTGGGAAGTTTCATTTGTAGGATAAGAGGATTAACATATAATAAAGTATATTTTTCATTGATAATTATGTTATATAGTGTCTTTCTATGTTCTATGTGGCTCTTGGTGAGATCATGATGAGAAAAAACCCTTTGACTTGGTGGACTATTCCACATTTACAAGTCAAGTAGAAAAATTCAAAAGAGGTGTAAATGAGAGGAAGCAAATGAATTGCATTGACGCCAATTACACTTGCAAAATCACAGCAATCAAAGCTCTCAATATCACCGATACCACTCTGTCCCTGAAGAAGATTTCCCTATAAAGTACCTGGATCATGACCAAAGGAAGTGACTACTCCCAATCCAGTGACAACTACCCTCCTCTGATTAGTAGCACTTAGTTTTTTTCCTGCGTAGCCTTCACAGGTTGCAGAGCAATGGCCGTTGCTTTGCCTAGAGGTTAATTAGAGTGCGTAATATAACAAGTGTTCTCCCAGCCGATTTTTTTGGCATTTGATTAGCGGCATATAGGCTATATAAGACTAGAAATGAATCAATGTGACTTGGGCCCTTAATAGATTGGGTAAAAAACCCTTCTAATATTGATCCTATCCCACTTGGAGTCCAAATACCCCCTATTGAGGGTACATGTGGTGGGTCACAGATTCTAGGGCTAGATTAGGTTGATAGGGCTACATTAGGTTTCTAGGATTCTAGATTAGTTTCTGAGGGTTAGATTAGTGTTTCTAGGGTTAGTTTAGCTTTCTAGGATTTCTAGGGCTAGATTATGTTTCTAGGATTCTAGATTAGTTTCTGAGGGTTAGATTAGTGTTTCTAGGGTTAGTTTAGCTTTCTAGGATTTCTAGGGCTAGATTATGTTTCTAGGATTCTAGATTAGTTTCTGAGGGTTAGATTAGTGTTTCTAGGGTTAGTTTAGCTTTCTAGCATTTCTAGGGCTATATTATGTTTGTAGGGTTATATTAGTGCTTTTAGGGTTAAGCATACATGAATAAACAATCACATGGCTATAAATCATAACTTAATCATAACTCAGACATCAAATAAATGATATAAGATAACGATATCAAATAAACCATCTAACATGAATAACATTAACCGTGCATGAATAAACAATCACATGGCTATACTATGTACCTCAGTCAATTAGGCCTTTTGGATCCTCTCGGTTTTTTATTGTCTCAAACAACCTCTCATGCTCTGCATGAGGTAGCAAGTAGCGTACCTTGTTTCATGACTTCGTTGACACTGTCTGTAGTTGGATGTTTTTACCCACGATCAAGTGCGTAAAGTGATACACCCGCGACCCTGGTCTATAATCTGTGTATGTGTAGCCATTGCTCTTTGGTCCCTTTCCATCCATTCTAAGATATTCCCCCTGAACAACCATCGAGCCAGTCGGAAAGGTTATGCCTTCACTATCCGTTAATGATGTGAGGAGAGTTTTCTTCCCCTGGATGCATCGTGCCAACCAATAATTCATCCCAATTGCACTGTATATCGGGGCGACAACTGTGTAGATGTGTCCTGCAAAAATGCATTTTAAGGTCATATTCCAACAAGCAGTGGTTTGATAACTTGGATAATTACAAAAACAAGGAGGGAACTGGGATATGCATGCATAAATGTTTACCTGGTTGTACAAGATCAGATATATGATCATATTCATTTGAAATAGAGGAGTGGCCTTCCTCTAACTGGATTGTTTCAGCAATTGCACGTGGGTCCACTGCAAGTGATACATGATCCCATTCATCAACCCAATCCATTGATTCACACTCATCCCACTCACAACTGCTGCAAGACCCACAAAAGCAAGCAAGTTTTCGCGTCCATATTTCAAATAAAGGATTGTTTGAGCTTCGAATCGAATGAAATCCATGAGTGCCTTGCACAGTACTACAACTATAAGAACGCGATCGATCTATATCAACTACATTCTAGAAATTTCTGACAACATGTCCTCTACCTGTTGGTATGTGTTGCTCCATGGTTCGATCTGACATTTTTTCTTTGCACCATCGAACTGTGGATTTGGCATTCCGAATATGAGGGCCTCCCATGCACCTCTTCTCCTCCCTTCGTAGGGCAGTTTTGAGACATGCTCCAGCCCCGTCATGCTCTCCCTTTCCATGCCCGGTCTCAAAATAGTTCCATACATGCAACACATCATAAGTCTTGTGCAACATACTCAATCACTGGAAAACACGTGCATTTTTGAACTGGCTTGCACAACCATCTGACCATATCCAATGCTGATCCATATGTATCCCTCTCTCCTTCAGCTGATCATAGAAAATTTTGAAGCAATGCTGCACTTAATGCAGGTCATGGCACCTATCGTTACTGATATAGAAGTTGGTCTCTTTCAATATTATCCTCATGTCATTGCTGCTCTATGGCACGTGCCTGTACATGATATGGACCACTATGCTAACTTGGTCTGAATGGTAGTATTGACTTTGAATCTTATTCTATGGCTGTAGGGTATAGTTTTCTGCAAAGTCCACAACCAACAATATTGTGCCCTTGGGAAAGGTGTCCCTGCACTATCTGTACTATTCATCCTGCCATCGTGTTACAAGGACGTGTTGTACATAATGCTCGGTCTTTTTGTAGAATTCCTTCATGAAATCACAAATTTGTACCTAGTGCCACAAAACCAAGGGCATTAATACAACGTGACATTTTCAATCTGAATATATATGTACAAATTCAACATGTACAGTATGAAAGCATGCAAACTTAGATTACCTGTGACTTCACCAATGCAATTTTTTTGCTTTCCTTCGAACTATCTACTTGATATGTTATGTACTGGAAGTTCTACATTTCTACTGACATCCTCCGAAATTCTTGCTCCGCAATTGCATGGATGTAGCGGCTCAATAATGAAAATCCACTGCAACTGGAACACGTCCCATATAAACATGATCTTTTATAATATTTTTGTCCTTCAGGCCTTCAACACATTACGCTATGTATAAATTCTCTGGATGCATTCGGTGGTTGTAACGAAGGGCAATCCTGCACATTGTTAGTATGCAAACCACAAAATATATGTCTATATGTAACATAATAGTACTCAAATTCTACATGGTATCTACAAAAACATGTACTGCGATCAATGCAAATTCTAACATACCAGGGTTTGCATTTTTCGAAGGACCTTTGGCCCAAGTTCAATTGTGTGTGCTCATTCTTGAACCTCTCATAGAGTTCTATTTGTGTGGTGTCAAGGAAGTGCTTGACATGGGGTTCACCCCCCCTAACACCTTTTCTCAACTTTAACACATCTCTTTGATTCGATGACAGTCTAGTGTTATCATGCCAAAACTTTTGCACTAGTTCTTTAACAGCATCAATGAGCTTCATGTCTGAACAAGGTAACCTACCAACAAAGGCCCAACAATCTTTTTGGCCTAGGGTCTCAAGTTTTTCTCTAATGGCAGAATACTTTTGAAGAGTCTTTCTATCTACTTTAAACATTTTACATGTGTGTGATAGTAGGCGACGTTGCCTTGTGGATTTGTCTACAATCGATTCCGACAGTACATGATGGGCCGCATTAAAATATTTTGTGCGAGAATTTTTTCCAATCAAATTAAATGTAGATTGTAGATTTCTAACAACATGATTGTTGGCCTCTGAACTTCTAACTACCTTTATGCACAAAGTTCTCCTAACATTAGCTAGACAATGTGATTTTAACAAAGCAAGAAACAATTGACATTTTGCTGCATCAGTTTTGGATTCAAAAAAATATTTGATTATCTTCTTACAATGGAAATCAGTAGTGTGTTTGGGCATCTTACCTTCAAGTCCTGAAAATGAACTTTCATCCACATGAATATGTCTCGGAGTTCTTCATCGTCCGGTTGATAGTTGATGCAAGGGAGTTGGCAAGGAAGTACGAGTCACGTCAATGGTTTTTTATGTCCCTTCGTTCAGTAATTGGTCCTGCAATGGAGTGTGTTCACCAGGTGGGTGCTCTTCTTGGGGTGGTTTCCATTTAAGAACGTGTTCAACATCCATCCCTTCATACTCGACATCAGGGAAGATTTGATTGACTTCAACCACTTCATCATTGCTTTTTGATGGATCTAAGGCACTAACATTTTGATTTCTATGGTTTTGCATGTACAACCTGGCCTTTTCTCTTATCTCATGGGCCTTTTCAGGGGGCAATTGTGTAATGTCCCCATTCAAATAAGTGCATAGTAAGACAATCCCATCAATCCTACTAGTTTCCTAGGTTGGATGGGCACATGTGGGATGGTAATAAGGAAGATAATAAATGATATTTAGACATTAGAAGGGTTCAAGCATTTAATAAATATGGTGAATAAATAAATTCAAGAGAAATTCTAAGTGGCAAGTGGTTTTGGAGACATATGGAGGTGGTGGGACCCACAGTAGCTTGATTTTTCAATGACACATGGCAGCTCTCTCTTGCCAATTCGAATTCATGGGAAGGTGAACACTCTTGGGTGAGTTGGTAAGTCATAACACATGGAATTGAGCATCTTAGGTCGAAATGGGATGGAATAGTAACCTCCATGGGAGAGGAAGAGTCAAATTGGAGACTAGTGGACACTTGGGTTAGATTCCCTAGTTTTATGACAACAATAATGAAGCATCTATGACATTTATGAAAAAATTCAGACCTGACTTCTTAAACCTAACAATTATGACATGTCAGCCCCAAAAATAGGCTCAAGGAAGGTGCTCATGGAGTTGGGGGAAGCTAAAGAGACTCAAATTCGAATTTGGGAGAAGATGGAAGGTTGGAACTAGGAGACAAGTGGTAAATGAGGAATATTTTCTAAATGGAAATTTATTGAATCTATTGAGAGGATTTCGACCCCTTGACGGATAATTTTGGTTATAAAATGTATAAATCAAGTATGAGAATGACTTTTGAGGATTTGAGAAAAAATGCATTTGTGAAGAGAGAACTAGTGGATGACTAGTTTCTTGCCTTAGCCAATTTCAAGGGTGAAAGATTCCCATCCAAGTTGGTGTTTGGAGAGGCCAATCAGGTATTTCATGGTGCTTTAATGGAGTTTTATTTTCAGGTAGCATCTATAGGAAGTTTCATGGTTTGGTTTAGTGTATCACTTTCTCTCCACCATTTCCAATTTTGAAGGCATATTTGGGCTCCTTGAGGGATTGCGCTTTGGGTGAGATATTGCACTCATTGGGAGAGCTTCATATGATATTTTTGTGATTGAAATAGCTTCATATCCTCTATTATTCATATTCAAAAACTCTCCAGTAGAAATACCCATTGACTGTATGCAAAATTATTGATTAATGAGCAAACAATGTCCATTTCCCCAATGCTTTGATGTATGAAACTATAAGGTTGATTATTTCCAATCGATGGATGATTCTATGATATATTTGTGATTAATATACTGCCATGGATATATTATACAATTTTAATGTACTTCACTTGAGCATTTGAAGCATTTTTACTCATTTTGTTTGTATTGAGAGGTGAAATAGTGCCATTTCCCCAAGGGTCAAATTTGGGGTTTTTGCTGTTGAATGTGAGAGAGTTAGAACAGTAGTAAAAATAAATTAATGGTTCATATGAGAACTTAATAACATAATTAAAACATTAGATACCTATTTTCATAAATTCGTGGGATTTCGGGGGCATTTGGAAGGCCATTTGCAGTGTTACCCCGGGGGGATTTGATGCACAAATTACTAGTCAAAATTACATATATTGATCATAATACAAATCAAGTTTGCAGCAGTATTTGGAGGGCCATAAAACATCCCTGAACCTAATATTCAAGTCTAAATACCATTCATACACTCCTACAGAATATTTGGGAGCATTTGGGTTGATTTGGAGGTCAAAACAGTAAAACTAGTCAAAGGTCGAAATTGGGGAAAAAGTGGAAAAATTGGCATTTTAATAAAATTTTGAAAAGGGGTTGTTACAAGCTGCGTCCTTCTAGAATATTTTTTATTATTACGTTTGTTTCCCATATTCAATGCACTTTTGGAAAAACGAAAATATGACCCCTGCAAGAATGAACAACAAACAAGATATTAAAACTCGATGTGCATGATTATTAAAGCTCGATGTAGCAATTGATTATGTACAACAACATCTAGTGATAATGTTTTCATATAATCTTAAAAGCTATTGGGAATTCCCTACATATAAAGTTACAACATCACATCTAGGAAATCAGTAGGATGGTATTGGATGGTGGTATGGGATGTTAGTAGTCCAGCAAATTCCCTACAAGGGAGAAGCTCATGTCACTTCATTTTCATGGTATGGATGAGGGAAAATAGCCCCAAAAGACTAAGAGTTTTCAATTGTTTAGGTGTTTGTGTGAGTTGTTGTAGTGAAACCATGAGGAATTCAACAAATTTTTGTCTACTAGATGGAGGAATGTGATTGTGAAATGTTATTGGTGGTGATGCAAGTAATTTTTTTTTATTATCTTCATGAAAGGTTGAAAGCATTGCTTGGTGCATGTTGTAGTTTTTTTTTGGTAGGATGTTTTTACTATCTATGTTGAAGATTAAGAAGACTAAAATAGATCTATCATACAATTCATGAGGAAAAACCAAAATAGATGCCATTCAAAAAAGTGAATGAAGACTAAATTACATTTAACAAGATCAAATTTTCACCATACCTCAAGGATTATGATTGCTCTTTGCTTCAAATGTCAAATGCTCTTTTGATGTGTCCACTATATGTAAGAAGACTTCATGTGTATCCAAGTAGCATGAGAATTCAATCCAAGGTGCCAAATAGAGTCCAACTGTTGTGTATTCACTCAATTGATCCAAATAGAGCCCAATAGGTGTGTATTCAATACAAAGAGCCAAATAGAGCCCCAAATATTATGTATTTTATCCAAATGGTGTATGAATTCAATCTACCATGAAAATGCTTGTTGGACTGTGAATGAAAATAGTGAACAGAACACGATGAATGAAGAAAAAAATGTGAGAGAAAGAACGTGGGTTATTTTCTAAATTTTATGTTCAACAGGGATGTGCACACGCCTCTTACGCGTGCGCGTCCTTGCTGAGCATTGCA
Source organism: Larix kaempferi (assembly GCA_027924585.1). Classification (NCBI taxonomy): domain Eukaryota; kingdom Viridiplantae; phylum Streptophyta; class Pinopsida; order Pinales; family Pinaceae; genus Larix; species Larix kaempferi. Next base: position 15,603,641 of record BSBM01000286.1, on the reverse strand, counting down.
ATGGTTGGTGGGTAATGTTCATTGTATTTATTGCCCAACAGATATAAATGTGTCGGGTTAAGCCTAGAGCCCCTCCCCATAAAGAGCCCCTCCCCCATAAAGGCCTTTAGGACCTCTTCTAAACCATAATCCCTAAGTGCATTTAAGTGCTTCTAGGTGTTTGGGGGTTTAAGGGTATATTTACAAATTTGTGTATTTTGATTTCAAAACATTAATTTAATTTTCAGTTAGAAACATATGTATTACATCAAGAATAATTAAATACATAGTAGATATATATTAATGTTGTATAAATACTACTCGGAGGTGCGATTATTGTGAGATCGCATTATTTCAGATTTGTTCATAATTTCCATCAGATTTTATTCTCATAGGGCGATGTAGATGTGACAAAATGCACTTTGATGGTTAGTTTTATTTGCTGGGAAATATTTTACCGGTTAATTTATGGGGAAGGATAATAGTCTTGATACTCCCACCCCTATGGAAGGCTGGAAAAGCATAGCACAAAAGGTATAAGCTTGGCTTCATGTAATATGCAGAGCACTCTTCTTTACATTGCTGTATTAATCAAAATCTAAGGCACCTGTTATTTTTTGTCTCAGTGTAGGATGAAGATGATGAGATGTAAAGGATCTAATCAAGTAGTCATGAAGGGCCTCCTCATCATGGAAGATTTTACGAATAGTGTTCATCTGCTGTAAGTGGAATCAGAATTGCAATAAAATAAGGTTTTTCGTCATGATGATCTAATGACGATGATGATGAAGATCATGACGAAGATGATGATGATGATGAAGATGGTGATGATGATGATGACTAATGGAGATGATGATGATGATGGTGATGATGATGATGTTGACAATGATGTTGATGATGAAGATGATGACGAATATGCAGCACATTATCCTCATCATCATCATCATCTTCATCATCATCAACAACATGATCATCATCATCACCATCATCATCGTCATCATATTCATCATCATCATCATTGTGAGGACGAGGATGATGATATGATGATGATGATGATGGTGGTGGATTATGATGAATATGAGTACGATGATGATGATGGTTATGATGATGATGGTGATGAAGATCATGATGATGATGAAGATGGTGATGATGATGATGATGACGATGAAGATGGTGATAATGATGATGATGATGACTAATGGAGATGATGATGATGATGATGATGATGATGTTGATGATGAAGATGCTGACGAATATGTAGCACATTATCATCATCTTCATCGTCATCCACAACATGATCCATAGCAAGATCATCATCATCATCTTCATCATCGTCGTCATCATCATCATTGTGAGGAAGAGCATGCAGATGATGATGATGATGATGATGATGACGACGATGATGATGAAGATGATGACTAATGGAGATGATGATGATGATGATGATGATGTTGATGATGAAGATGGTGACGAATATCCATCACATCATCCTCCTCCTCATCATCATCTTCATCATCATCAACAACATGATCATCATCATCACCATCATTATCGTCAACATCTTCATCATCATCACCATTGTGAGGATGAGGATGGTGATGATGATGATGATGATGATGAAGAATATGATCATCATCATCAAAATCATCATATTTGTCATCATCATATTCATTAGTAATCATCATCACCATCTTCATCATCCTCACCATCACCATCATCATCATATGATCATGGTCACGATGATCATTGTCTTCGTCATCATAATCAGCATTTTCATCATCCTGATCATACTCGTCATAGCCATCTTCATCATCATCATCATCATCATCATGAAGATGATGATGAGGATGAGGATGATGTGCACCATATTCGTCATCATCTTCATCATCAACATCATCATCATATCCAGTAGTCATCATCATCATCATCATCATCATCACCATCTTCATCGTCATCATCATCATCACCATCTTCATCATCATCATCATCATCATCATCATCATCATCATCATCATCTTGGTCATGATGATGATGATGATGATGATGATGATGATGATGAAGATCATGATGATGATGAAGATGATGATGATGATGATGTTGACGATGATGATGATGATGATGATGATGATGACTAATGGAGATGATGATGATGATGATGATGATGATGATGATGATGATGTTGATGATGAAGATGATGGAAAATATGGAACACATCGCCATCGTCATCATCTTCATTAGTCATCATCATCGTCGTCTTCATAATCCTCCCCATCACCATCATCATCATATGATCATGGTCACGATGATCAATGTCTTCATCATCATAATCGGCATCTTCATCATCATCATCATCATACTTGTCATAGCCATCTTCATCATCATCATGAAGATGATGATGAGGATGAGAATAATGTGCAGCATATTCATCATCATCTTCATCATCAACATCATCATCATCTCCAGTAGTCATCATCATCATCATCACCATCTTCATCGTCATCATCATCATCACCATCTTCATCGTCATCATCATCATCATCATCGTCATCATCTTCGTCATGATGATGATGATGATGATGATGATGATGATGATGAAGATGATCATGATCATGATGATGTTGATGATGATGATGATGACGATGATGACTAATGGAGATGATGGTGATGATGATGATGATGATTATGATGTTGATGGTGAAGATGATGGAGAATATGCAACACATCATCATCATCCACAACATGATCCACGGCATGATCATCATCATCGTCATCATCATAATTGTGAGGACGAGCATGAAGATGATGATGATGACAACGACGAAGATGCTGTTGGAGATGATGATGAATATGAAACACATCATCATCGTCTTCGTCATGATGATATGATGATGATAATGATGATGATGATGATGATGGTGGATGACGATGAATATGAGTACGATGATGATGATGATGATGATGAAGATGACAAGGAATATGCAACACATCATCATCATCAACATGATCATCATCATCAACTTCCTCCTCCTCATCATCATCATCATTGTGAGGATGCGGATGATGAAGATGATGATCATATGATGATGATGATGAATATGATGATGATGATGATGATGATGATAATCATCATAACAGTCATCTTCATCATCCTCATCATACTCGTCATCACCATCATCCTTATCATGATGATGATGATGATGATGATGACGACGATGATGATGAAGATGGTGATGATGATGATGACTAATGGAGATGATGATGATGAGGATGATGACGATGATGATGTTGATGATGAAGAAGATGACGAATATGCAGCACACCATTCTCATCATCATCATCATCATCATCATATTCATCATCATCAACAACATGATCATCATCATCACCATCATCATCATCATCACCATCATCATCATCATCTTCATCATCATCATCATCATCATCATTGTGAGGATGAGGATGACGATGATGATGATGATGATGGTGGTGGATGATGATGAATATGAGTATGATGATGAAGATGATGATGATGATGACGAATATGATATGTTAGGATATTCCTATACTCCATCCTAGTCCTTCTAACATTCCTGTCATTTACATTTTCAGTCCTGCATGCAAAATTAGGGTTTTCATCCAATTAGGGTTTGCATGCATTTTACATGCATCCTAGTCATTAGCACCAGCACCTAGCCCTCAACAAACTAGCCCCAGGAGCTTCTCTTGGATCAGTCTTAGCTCTCCTAGAGCTTAGTGCACCCTTATTTCAGTTATTGCATGAGAAGGGCGCCTTTCTTCATCTACCAGTCCAGTTTAGTTCAGTTATCTACAGTTCTTCCTTGATTTAAGGATTCACTGACTCCTAACTGACCTTATCACTTTTTTGGACCTCCAGTGTGACTAGATAGACTGTTTTGACTCCAGTAAGCTCCATGAGCGCCCTCCACTGAGTCTCCTTCACTATATCAGTGCTTCCATGTGCCAGTTACACCAACCACACTCAATTAGACTCAGTTTGACTCCCGGTTGATCACTACTTGTGCATTGATGACTTCACTGATGATGAGATAGACTCCTATTTTGGCACTGATGACTCTCCACTGATTATGGATCTGTACATGAAGGATAATTCGAATTACACCTAGTGAATTTGAATCCTCATACTCAGCATTGTATATTTACCCGGTTACTATTCTGATTAATGTAGTGTGTGTAATTATTCTGCCTCTATTGGATCTATGTTGTATTGCTTCTCTCTTCTTCCTTAATTCCTTAATTCTTTCACTGTGAGGTTACATTATCTCTTTGGATATTATGTTGGCAATATAACATGGTATCAGATCCATTTGAGAGTATATTCTACCTCCATTCTTGAGAGTTTTTTGCAGGTATTTCGAAGTTCTAGCAGTTGCAGCAGCAGATTCAGCAGCTCTCTATTTGCACTTATTCAAGCAGTCAAGATGAGCAATTCGAATGCTCCTTCTTCTCCTATACTTCTCACTCCTTTCAATTACTTCGAATGGAGGTATGAGATGAAGATTTTCTTGATGACAAAAGGGTTTGAAAGATTGGTTTATGAAAGAGATTCCACACCACATATAGCTAGAGATAAAATCAAGCATCTAACCAAATTGGATGAAGCTTTTGGATACATATGCCTTTACATGTCTAGATCTATTGTTCCATGCTGAAGGTTTGAAGTCTCCAAAAGAGTTATAGACCAAATTGGAGAGCCTTTTTGGCAAACAAGATGGGATGAGAGGCTACACTCTTGAAAACGAATTGGCCTCTCTACAACCTAGCAATTTTGAGAGCATTCAAACATTCATCTCAAAATTTCAGAATTTGGTTACTCAATGCAAGCATTGTGGCATCACCAAAAGTGATGAGCAATTTGTACTCTCCATTTTGAGCAAACTTGGATCTCAATTTTCTGTTTTTGTCTCTACTTTCCATTCTGGGCGAATGTCAATCCCTGGATGGAAGTTTCCTACCTTGGAAAAATTTACTACCACTCTCATTCAAGAAGAAGACAAATTGATTCAAATGGGTTCCATCACAATCTCCAGAGATCTAGCTCTTTTAGCTGGTGAATCAAGTGGAGCGAATGGAAGGCGGGGACAAAAAGGAAAAGGAAATAAACCTTCAAGATCCAAGAATGACAAAGAAAAGAGACCTAATTGTACCTACTGCAAGAGAGGAAACCATCCTGATCATTCCTGCATGCATAAGAAGATTGATCTTCTAACCATGCTTCTTGAACAAAACCAAATTGTTGTTCCAAAAGAAGCAAAGATGTCTGATTCTGGAAGTGGATCTGATGATTGTCATGCATTGATGGCCGGTTTTTCAAAGACAAAACCTCTCCTCATAGATTCCGGAGCTTCCAACCACATGATGGCACAAAAAGAATCTTTCTCTTCTCTAGATCTCCATGATGGGCCTACCATTCACATGGGAGACAACACTCAGGTTTCTGCAAAAGGAGTGGGTACAGTGCATATGGAACATGGTAAGTTCAAAAATGTCTTGTTTGTTCCTTCTCTAACTGCAAATTTATTATCCGTTTATCAGATGACCCATACAGGATCTCCAAAGCAAGTTACTTTTGGTCCAAACACTATCGAGATCACAGAAATATCCACTGAAAAGGTTATAGTGAATGGGATTGCTAATCATGCCTCAAAGGCATATGAATTTTCTCACTTTATGCCTTTCTCTCCAAGTGTTTCTTCAGATTCCGATCAAGATCAGAGTGACTTCTCTTTCGATGAAGAAGAAGAGCAAGATTCTAATGTAGAAGTCATAGTTCAAAAATATTGCAATCCAGAATCAAAACCTATTCTCAGTCCAGATACAAGGTCAACATGGGCTCACACAGCTCTTGCTACTACTGAGAACACTGTTGAGGATCATCACACTACCATACCTCCACACCATGCCAACCTTGCATTATTCCATCCACCTCTCCATGAGAGATGAAGCATGATGATGGGGTTTACTCTTCCATTCTTTGGGAAAACTCATCATGATACATTCGCTCTAGTGACAGAAAAGGTTCCTGAAAGACTTGCTACATTCAGCACATTCTCTAGCACTTGCATTCGCACTTTACAGAGGATCAGCTTACCAAGTCTCTTTGCAAAGTTTTCACTGATGAAAGCTTGCTTCTTTTCTGCTTAGAGTGATCGCTCCTTGAGTTATTCAAAAAAAAAAAAATAAAAAAAAAAAAATGAAAAACAAAAATTGAGGCAGTATTTTTTTATCATTTCATTGATTGTATGGGTGACCTTTGGTCCTAGTTACCAGGGCCCAGGATGGATTAAGGGGGGGTGTTAGGATATTCCTATACTCCATCCTAGTCCTTCTAACATTCCTGTCATTTACATTTTCAGTCCTGCATGCAAAATTAGGGTTTGCATGCAATTAGGGTTTGCAATCATTTTACATGTGTCCTAGTCATCGGCACCAGCACCTAGCCCTCAGCAAACTAGCCCCAGGAGCTTCTCTCGGATCATTCTTAGCTCTATTAGAGCTTAGTGTGCCCTCTTTTCAGTTATTGCATGAGAAGGGCGCCTTTCTTCATCTGCCAGTCTAGTTTAGTTCAGTTATCTTCAGTTATTCCTTGATTTAAGGATTAACTGACTCATAACTGACCTTATCACTCTTTTGGACCTCCAGTGTGACTAGATAGACTGTTTTGACTCCAGTAAGCTCCATGAGCGCCCTCCACTGAGTCTCCTTCACTATATCAGTGCTTCCATGTGCCAGCTACACCAACCACACTCAGTTAGACTCAGTTTGACTCCCGGTTGATCACTACTTGTGCATTGATGACTTCACTGATGATGAGATAGACTCCTTGTTTGGAATTGATGAATCTCCACTAATTATGGATTTGTGCATGAAGGATAATTCAAATTACACCTAGTGAATTCGAATCCTCATACTCAGCATTGTATATTTACCCGGTTACTATTCTGATTAATGTAGTGTGTGTAATTATTCTGCCTCTATTGGATCTATGTTCTATTGCTTCTCTCTTCTTCCTTAATTCCTTAATTCTTTCACTGTGAGGTTACATTATCTCTTTGGATCTTATGTTGGCAATATAACATGATCATCATCATCAAAATCATCATATTCGTCATCATCATCATCACCATCTTCATCATCCTCACCATCATCATCATCATCATATGATCATGGTCACGATGATCATTGTCTTCATCATCATAATCGTCATCTTCATCATCCTCATCATACTTGTCATCGCCATCTTCTTCCTCATCATCATCATCATCTTCGTATCGTCATCATTTAATGATGATGATGATGATGATGATGATGACGAAGATGTTGCTGATGATGATGATGAGGAAGAGGGTGATGACGAAGATGATGATGATGATGATGGTGGATGGTCATGACTATGAGTACGATGATGAACATGATGATGATGTTGATGATCATCGTACTCATCATCAACATCGTCATCATCATCTTCATCATCATCGCCATCAATGTTGATGATGAGGATGATGATGATGATGACTTTGACTATGAAGATGATGACTTAGATGTTGATGAAGATGAGGAAGAAGGACGACGATGATGATGGTGTTGATGATGACAATGATGATGATGATGAAGATGATGATGATGATGGTGATGAGGATGAAGAAGACAATGATGATGGAGATGATGTTGATGTTGATGAGGATGGTGATGAAGATGATGATGATGAAGAAGATGACGATGGTGGAGATGTTGATGAGGAAGGGGGAGATGACAATGATGATGAAGATGTTTATGATGATGGTGATGGTGATGATGATGATGATGATGATGATGATCATCATATTCATCATGATCATCATTATCTTCATCACCATCATGATCATCATCCTCATCACCATCATTCTCATCACCATCATCATCATCATCACCATCACCATCATCCTCATCGTCATCTTCATCACCATTGCCATCATCATCATCACCATCACCATCATCTCATCATCATCACCATCATCCTCATTGTCATCTTCATCACCATTGTCATCATCATCATCATCATCATCACCATCACCATCATCTTATCATCATCAGCATCATCATCAACATCTTCAACATCATTGTCATCTCCCCCTTCCTCATCAACATCTCCATCATCGTCATCTTCTTCATCATCACATCTTCATCAACTTCATGTATCCCCTTGACAAAGGAAATTAAATAAACCATACAAAGGAATACAATAGCGCGTACGCGCAAGGACGCATGCGCGTTGTTCTTAACACGTGTGCGCTTTTAATCACGTGTGAGCGTGTTTGCGTGTGTGTGTAGTTGCGCCCATGCGTGTTTGAATTCAAATTGTTTTTGGCGCCCTTGCAGGCTTGGAATTAGCTTCAGATTGCACCTTTAGGATTAGTCTGATTTATCCCTGATTTATAGTAGAAAACATCAAACGCTGAAACTTCCTGTTTTTCATAGCTAGTTTTGCATAAGCTCCACGAGTGCACTGCAGATGAAATTTCACGCACTTGTCGAGCTCTTTGTGCAGATTCCAAATATATAATTTTTTAATAGATCTGTTGTTGTTCTCTATTTTTAATTCATTTTAAACTGCACTCATGTCAAATTCGTAAAAAACATAGGTCGTTTATTTGGCCTATAACTTTTGATTGGCTTACCTACTTCGAAAACGGAAAAGAACCCACCTAAGAGCATGAAAATACCTACAACCTAAAAAAAAAAATGCATTTTGATTATTTTTAGACCATGATATGGTGGATTAAAACTTGACAATGTCCTTTTAGGGCTTCACTGACTTCGGTAATTTACAAAAAATATAAAATTAACTTTTAAAATTTTGGAAAAATAGCTACGCAAAAGATTTGTCTATTGCATATGCCTCTACATATTTTTTTATCATAAATTGAAAATTTACATAGCAAATAGGCAGGTCAACAAAAACATGTGCATTATGTTTTAGAAAAAAATAACATACCAATCTTCGAATAATGACATTTTGGGGTGGTTATACAACTTTTCCATAAATAAAAGTTATATATTCCGGAAGGTCATCTATTTTTCTACGTTTCATCTTTTTACTCCTAATCGGAAAAAGTTTTGTAGGTACCTCTAATAATTGATTTTAATGATAATATTTCTGTTTTTCCAGAATGTCATTGCAACTAACGTGTCATAATTGGGTATCATTACCTTGCACCAGTCCATCAGTCAATCAAAACATACAAGCATGTGTTATTTCCATGTTGCAAACTGCTATCATAACTGAGAGAATCACATGCTAAACAGAGTTTCAAGTTTAAAAACCAATCAATGATTTTTTGACATAAATTAATTTTAGCATTATCGTTTCCACAATTATAATGCCTTGTGTAGATGCTTGAGACTCCCATTTTGCAAAGTTTATGATTCCACAAGAAACTTGTGCCAGGACATCTGAACGACCACATCTAACCATTTCCAACAATGGGGCCTAATGCCACCTTCACTTCTAAGATTTATTTCAACTTATCTAAAGCAGACACAATGAACTATTGGTCAGTGAAACAAAAAATCCTGATATAAAAAGGATTGGGTCTATAAACTTAATAAATTTGTAATCAGTTTCAAATAGCTCTCTTCTCTGATGTTACTTGAGTTTAGATCTCTCAAATATTGAACTCTTGCTTTGAACATCACTAAGAAAACTCAATAAGAAGACCCTGTAGCCCACCCAAACCCATGTAAATATGAAAATAAAAACCTCCATAATCTATAGTCCCAGTAAAACATAACCATTGTGTGTGTGAACAAAATTGCCTCTATAACGACAAATAGAGGCTTCACATGGCTCAACACCAAACCTACTTAAATTCTTCGCTATCAAGGGGATGGGAAATACATAAATAAATAGGAAAAAATAAACAGAATGGAGACTCCAAAACAAGTAGAGAAAAAGAAACATGAATGTCTGACTGCATTTCTATTGCATAGAGGAATATACTAGGAAAGATAGAGTTGTCCACTGACAATAGAGTAGGAATTGTCATAATTCATTCAATGCATTTTTGGGTAGTCAATATCCAGTCTTCACGTAGTATGAAACACTATAGAAGACAATGAGTCAAGAGGGTATTATGTTTGTACTACCATACACATTGAATGCGATCGAGAGTTGGCAGGAGGAAAACCTCAAGCGAAACCCAACTGAGCAGAATAATTCAGCTAAAGAAAATTTTGGCCAAATTTTCATACTAAAATGTCAAATTCGGCTCAACTTTGTAACTGTGGTTTAAACTTTAAAACTGGATTCAAGGCTTGTGACTTCAACATATAATGCTCAAAGGAGTATACTGTTTCGGGGGGTAAAAATATATCTAGTGTCACCCTTCACCAATCACAATGCTTATGCCTAAAGCTGGAAGAGCCAGTTCCAAACTAGACACCCAAACACATTGAGCTAGCTAGATCGACACCATTATAATCAAATAATATATTCAGCCAGACTTGAACACTTGCTTTGATCAAAACATGTATATCCTCCTTCTGATAAAAACAAACATAGTTGTAAAATGTCCCACTTGACTTCATTCTGGTAAGTCCCTGTGTACATAGACATTTCCAACCTACACCAAACAAGTTGGGTTTCATATGTTCCAAATCAGTGCCAAAAAAAGTATTTTCCAGTCTGACATGAATACCTTTGGTCTTAGAATTTAAAATAAAGAAGGATGAATAAAATACCTCATTAACAACATTGTGCCCCCTCTCCAAATAACTGACACTCTGGTTTCTGCAGTGTCGGTCACTCTCAGACATTCTACCCCATGTTCAGGGAATCATTGATTCTAAGCATTACTTTTTTTATATGAGACTGCAACAATGTTGCTGCCAAGTCATTTTTTTATTTCATCCCATGTGAGGACTACCACTACCTTTCTCAGTTTAAAAATTCAACTTCTAACTGCCAAGTTTGTAAAAAATGGGTCTTCAAACTACTCAGAAACTTGGCATCTTCAGGCTATGTAGGAATGCTTCTGGATCTGATCAGATCTGCTCATACTCATGATCATAATGGGAATCCACGTCTACCTTAATTGTGACATTTGACCTTAATTGAAATTTATATAAGTGACTAAGACAATACAGAAACTATCTCTCGCCCTCACCCACACCAACTACAACAACACTCTTCAATTGCAACTACAACAACACTCTCCAATTGTAGGAACATACATTGTCTACTGGAGTTGAACCTTTAACTGCATATATTGATTAGATTGTTCAACTACGATATCAACCTAAAGATATATAGGGCATACTGCCATCACTTGATGTTCCTCTATGCCAACTTCCAACCGCAATCACTATGGACAAAGATGAGCCAAGTTGTTAACCCTTTGATCAAAACAGAATGTGTAGAAGATAAGTCAAGTTAACCTCTTGTCTTGTCATTTTGGATGGACTTAGTTGGGTGTTGAGTCATTTTCCAAGATGGATATTGGTTGGTTAGATAGAAGTTGGGTAGCCAACTATGTCGGCTCTTTTATATGAATGATCATGAGACACTCTTAGTCAAAAGATCTCTCTCTTCATTGTACAGTCACGTCTACTTCAATTTGATAGAATAGATGGTGATCCGTGACTTATCTAAGAACGTCACACCATATGTCAAATGTTGTTCTAATCAACTCAATTGTTTGAAGACAACAAGCTTTTCACCCTACAAAAATTGTACCAGCATAGGCAAATTTGCAGGAAAACCTATTTCCTCTATTGTCTTGTGTTAGAGGAGAGAAATGTTAGTACATATCTGAACATAGAAGGTCAAGTTTGTGATGTGTTGATAATCCTAGACATTTTAACTCCAAAATTTCATTTCTTTGTATCAATGTTGAACAAAAACACAAGCATCTAGATTTGCAGGAATGACAGTTCATGTATAGATTATACTGTATTGCTATGATGATATCGAAGTCACTCTATTTTCATTTTGTTTAGGGATGAGGATTCACCTATATCAAGTTTCAACATCTGTCCACTTGGAAGTTGCAATATGTATATTAATATTTATTTGGTCATAATCTTAAATTATATTGATGTGTTTCTTTTTTTTCTTCTATAGTTTCTTATGTGGTGTCATTCCCCAAAATTTGAAGAAGGAGTGAACTCTACAACCATCCATCAACATCCCATTGCATGTATTAGAAGTTACAAGCACATGTTAAAAAAAAAAGATGCTTAAAAGGAGTATTTGATCAAGAAAAATGTGTGCTATACAGGATGACATGAGTGAGTAAATGAATATTTGAAACTGGATCCTTTCATCCCACCCCCACCCTCACCCCTCCAAGCACATGGGGAACTCTATGACAACCCTTGCGAGGGCACATCCTCATGAAAAAACAAATAAAAACAACTAAAAGATTTTTTTGCTTTATATAAAAGTGAGGGTCCCACCACCTTTAACTTGAATTTTATTCTCTATACTAGCATAGCTCCATCTTAACCCCAGATCTATAATCACCAAGGTTTGGACATGGGTTTCTTTGCCAAGGTTTCCACACAATTTTCTCTTGATCCCTCAGTGCTTAATAGATCCACGGTTAAAATGGATATATGTTGGTTTTTTTTTTTTAACTTATTTGTTGCTTTTTTGTCTTTTTTCAACTATATATCGGATATCAATTTTTTTGCATTTTAGTTTGTGCACATTCCCCATGTTTTAGTTTAGTTTATCCACACTAGGCTGTAAAATGCACTTTGCTTCTCTCAGTGCAATAACCCTACCAAACCTAATCCTTTATTTCTCACCTACAACACACTAGTTTGAACTTGGTTGAAGTTACATTTTTGCAAACAACAAGCTTTTTAAGCTACAACAGAGTGGACAACAAGGATTTCCTACCATACTCCAACTACATTTCAGTTCTAGTAAGCATTCTTTCAGTGAAAAAATGGAGAAGCATTAATATTTTTTTCACTTTTTTGGCTGGAAAAATTACAGCAGTTAGATTTGAAGTAGGGGTGAGTTATCTTCACATTCCCATTGATGTGGTGTTGAGAGTTTCCAGTGTAACATAGATGCAGAGGACATAGCAGAGGTTACTTGAGCATGACTAGTGGCTCAGCCGCTCAAGCCTTGATCCATTTCCTTTTTTTTTTTTGGTTAAAAACTTAAAAACTTAAGAGTCTTAAGTCTTTTCTATCTAATTTTGCAATGAGAAATACAATGATTCTCCTATTATGAATACAAATTTAAAAATTGTATAATTGCCAATGAATTGTAGTTGTTGTTGCTTTAATTGTATAAATGTGCAATTAATTATGAATAAAATATTTCGATTACTTTTTATTTATGCTTTATTTTTGTACATTTAATATTTGGGTTAGTGTCTCTTACATCAGGGACCGTGACATCCCTTGTTGCATCCCCTAAAATTTGGGGGCTCAATCCACATCCCTACACACATCCCCACATCCATGTATTCCAAAATCCCCAAAACATGGAATGAATTCATAGGCATATCCTTTACTCCCGTATGTGCAGACATTAATAACAACAACAATTAAACAAGAACTATAGTCACAGTAAAACTTATTGAAGTTAATGCAAATCTTTATAAGGTAAAAAAAAGGGCGATTTTTGACCCTCCAAAGTGAACCTAGACTACTACCTGTAAATGACTGACTTTGAACCTAACACAACGAATCTCACCAACAAAAAATAAATAGAGAACAAAGCCACTGCAAGGACATAAAAATCCATTGGACAGATGAGAAAATTAATTCTATAAACAATGAAAGATAAAACTAAAAAGATGACAAAATGACAACTAAATTCACTCTAGACAAAGGACCAAAATGGCAATTGGTAACCAAATATCCCAGCAAAACCAACACTTTTAACTACTTGTAGAACCCCAAAGTACCATCAATTGACCTTGACCAAATGTTGAATGTGGAGGCATTCCAAAGGAATCTTAATGGATTACTCTTCCTGCTTATTATTTATGATAACAGATTTCTGGAAGCTTTTCACTATTATATCATAAGTCAATTTTACTAAAGTCTAATATCCTTGGAATCATAATAGAATGATATTCCACTATTTAACAACAATCAAGTTGAAAAATTGAAATGCTCAGAGACCACAAAATAACAGCCAACAGATTAATTTCTTGTTCAGAGTGTCAGCTCAAACAAGGTGATCTCAGTATAGTCTTGTTAGAAGTTTTTAGCAGCTCCTATAGTTGTGAACTGAGAACCCATATCCCCAAAACTAGTGGTCAAGTAATCATTATAATTGAAACTAGTAAAAACTCAAATTAGATCCCAACAGTAATGAGGTTGCTACCGAAAATATTTAAATCTCCTCAATAACAACATCTTTTTAAATTATCATTGCTATGATATTTGGCAATAACTGAAGGAAGCGGTAGTATACTTCTTGGAAACAATATCTTTGAAATTACTAGCGAGCATGTCTTGATTACATAAACTAAAAAGTATTAGCTGTCAATGAATATCAAGCATCGATCAAACATGGATATCTAGCAAATAGAATAGAAGTGTAAATGCTATATTTTTATTTTTATTTTTATGAACCCAACCATTGGAAATAAGCCTTGGGCATTCCTGCTCATTTGAGAACAACTATACCTTGATAAGCACCATCGCTATGTTGCTCCAGGAGAAAAATACTCATGAACAAGCTTGCTCCAAAATCCTATGGCATTATCGTGTTCCCATCAGAAAAAAAAATGAATCTTCTTTTTATTGCTAATTTTAGCATATTCTCACACATTACTAGCTTCATTTTTAAAACTATACCAGAAATGGAGCAAAGATGAAGTTATCCACTTGTCTTTTTCATACACTATATGTTTGGGATTTTTAAACAAGGAGACCATTGAGATAAATATGTTGTTCATCCACTGAAAACTTCTATGACAATGATATAAGGGATGCATAAACAATCATAGAATACCATTTATTTTTGAGGGAGCTTTACACTCTTTACAAAAGGTAATTATGCATCAATAAAAGTGGTGTGCTTGAGAACCCTACCTATGGTCGACTTCGTTGTTCTTGGATATAAATCATAAGAATATCAAGACACATCGAGACAATGGCTACTGGAATTTGACTTCACACTCCTGCATCAATGTTGTTGCCAATATAGCTTACAGGGGCACTGGGTGATCCATGCAATAAGTGCCGCCCCCCAATCTTTAGACCCGAGAATAATGGTTTCTGTACTCTTTCCTGAAGTTGGATAAGATGTTGGATCCCTGCCAAATGTGATCCAGGGTTACCACCATGCTGGTGCACTTGGTTTACCCGAGGTTGACCGAAATGAAAAGAATCCTGCTGGTTAGTTTGAAATGGAGATTGATGTGACCCAGACTTCAAATGTCTAGTTTGATAAACTGCCTGTTGATTGACTGCATCTTACTGAATTTCCACTTGGCTTTGGGAATGAGGTTGGGGCATTGTTGGCTTATGGGTTTGACCTTGAGGAGAATCCTGATTTTGAAGAATAACCAATAATGGATAACCATTTTCCTTATTGTCAACAGAGAAGTACAACATAAGTTAACAAATTCAATGGAAATAGACAAGTGAATTCTGAACTATCCATGTTGCAAAGTGGTATATTATTCATCCCATGAAATTAGAAATTAATGGTGTTTGAAAATAAGAAATTATGTAATCTTAAAAATCAGAATGGCAGCTAATTCCCATTTTTTTACTAATAGGAATGTTTTAAAAAACAAAACAACAGTAAAAAAGATGAAGGGCACATGCAAAGAAGCAAAAACAATGTTGCAAATATCGTATGAGGCAAGGGTCTTGAAGAAACTTTCAAAACAAAAAACATTCATTTTTTAATATAAAGCAACAACAACATCAAATAATCACATTGCCACATAAATATGAAAAGAAAACTGATATTGGAAAAGAGAAAGCTATAGCAACAAAAAATAATTTTCCAGATTTTATAAGCAAAATTATCACGCCTTGACAAATATTCAGTCAAGTTGCAATATTCATATATTATTGATATATTGGGATCTTTTCAAAATATCACAATCGACGATATATTCAAATGCCTCAAAAATTTGCAAACTTTTAGGTAGTGTATCAGCAAGCTGAAAACTCATGAAATATCGCCTATATCACAATATATCAGCAATATTTCCAATATTAACTAAAAAATCTAAAAGGCACATGAACAAGAGTAGAAAATTCATGCCGCATATACACTGCTTAGTTTGCAGAGGCCTATATATTGGCGCAGCCTACTTTTCCATTTTCTCTAAAGTCTATGATCTTCAAAGCAGAGGCAAGAATTGAATGTTCTTGATGATAACTTCTATATATATACTATCATGCGCAACAGACCTCTGTTAAAGAAGACAATAGCTTCAAACAAACTTTCAAGAATTCACAGTATTTACCTTATAAATGCTACCTTAATTGGAAAAACAGTGCATTTGCTAAGAAAAATGGGACAGCTTGAGGAGGAGCATCAACAATAGAGGTGTTGGGTGTAAAATGTGGGATTTATATCAATGACAGGGGATGCTTTGTGTTCTGTCAAAGCATAAATAAGTCTCAAATAAGGATTTCTTTGCAACAGTACAAAAGGAAGGAGAATTTGTTTGGTTCATATGGTCACGTACTTGACTTTAATAATACTTTGCACAATAATTGTGATGGAATTCTAATTCTGCTATAAAAAAAAAAACAAGAGAGCCTTAGCTGCGAACCAATGTTGAACATGAAGCTAAGAACTCTCAATAACCGGTGCACACTTTGACCAACTGTTGAAATGGGGCTCTTATCTATTCACCCAATAGATGAGGAATCTATTACAGTTCATTGTGAGTCAATTTTATCCTTTAGTGTGGAATATTGTTGCTCAATATATATAAACATAGTGTTGTCCCAAGTTTAACTGGATAAGGCACATTGTGACTGCACAAGCTCAGCTCCAGTTGAGCACGAACCTGCTAAGGATTTCGATTGAAAGAATGGACCTAGAAAATTACAACAAGATAAAAAAGATGGGAAGATTTCTTTAAAAAAATGCCAAACCGGGGAGCTACTCTAACTCGTCCCCCATCCTCTAGTGACTGTCACGACCCATCCACATCCCGTGACCCATCCTCTCAGCTCTGGTGTGCACTGGAATCTATGTTTATAAAAACCCAGGAAAAAAAAGTATACTAAGATGAACAACACGAGACTATGATTAACCCTCAACTGAACGACAAGCAATAACATATTTATAGGGTTAGAACCAGCTTCAAATGAATTTTCAAGGGTGAAGCTAACTGTAAAACCCTCTCAAACCATGAATTCAACTCCAATATGGGAAAAATTGTCCCAGCAACCACCATTCTTGGAACTAGAAATGGCAAAATTGCCCCAAGAAACCACCATGGATGAAAATCAGGGGGTGAAATTGCCCCATGAAACCACGAGGGATAAAAATTGGGGACGAAATTGCCCCAAGAAACTACCCTTTCTGGAAATCGGGGGGGAGAATGCCATTTTGGTGGACTGCAATTCGATTTTTGAGCGGGCAAATCCCAAATTTCTTCATTTTGCTTAGTAAATACGAATTGTCTAATCTATATTGAACATTTTTTTGCTAAATAAATTGTGGGCTATATTTTAACAATGAAAAGAAAGAGTTTAATATAAAAAATTCGCCCAATAATTTTTAAACCCCTCCCTAAAATTCGCCCATGGGCTATAATTCGCCCCTAAAATCATCCCTGGACAAGATGACTCTTTTTTTGAGATCTGGTTGACTATGGAACAAATGAATATCTGTATTCGAGATTTACAAAAGTGTTTCCTTGCCATGCTCACCCAAGAGCATCAATCAAGTTGATTTTGTTCAAAATAAAATAAAGAAACATCTATCTAATTTTTTTAGATCATTGAGTGATCTTGATGAAGAGGAATTGACCATTGTGGCAGAAAATATAATCAAAGGATCTGTTTGGCTGAGCAGATCAGTCGACAAAAATGTTTGTGCAAAGACTTTATCTCCATATTGCAAGCGGATCAATGACGAGATGTCAGCCATGGATTCGATTTTTGAATATTTCAAAGTTCATGATGTTCATACTTTTCATTCACAGGGAATCATTGACGATAATGTCATTGAAATCTATAAAATTGATCCAAATCATATTAAAAAACTGTGCAATATTTTATGCTCCAATAAGCAAGCAAAATCTCTTGGAAAAAAGAGAAAGAAAGAAGAAGAGGATAATGGTACCAAATTACCGAAGGATGCTGAGAAAATATTGAACATATATATCAATAAAGAGGAGATGGGTCTGCTCATTGACTTCGTCAAAGATAGTTCGCAATTTTCTTATCTATGTTGTTATCCTACATATTTGGTCAACGCACTAAGATGCATTGCATTTTTTGGTGCCGCAATCAGGTGTGAACTTGTTATTGTTGATATGTGTAATTGTGCTAGTGCCTGGATAGAAGAATATATGATTGTGTTGTTGTACTACATAGAAGAAAATGAAACAACTTGTACTTGTATTTTTTTAGCTGATATGAAAACTCTTGTATGGTTTGTAAAGCTTTCACACATTTCAGCAAGAAATAAAAAAAGTGGTAACATGGAATTGTACCAAGGGAGTTTATAGAAATTTCTCAAAGGACTTGTTTATAGGATTCTCTGTTATAAATTATTGGAAAATTGGATTGGATGAGGATAATTTGTCTAATTTTCAAATGGATATGGATTGGGAGGATGAGAACCTACCAATGATTGATTTACCTCTTTCCAAGGTTCTCAATGATAGTTCGAGAAGCCATGTTTTTGCAAAAGAAATAACATAGGATTTCTAGGATTACATGGTTTCCAGACTAGTCTCTTCTCGAGGTATAGTTCTTTCATTGTATGCAGGAGGTAGAGTTCTTTGTTTGTTGATAAGCTCACTCGATAGAATAATTATTTCTATTGTGGAGAGAGTACAACAAGAGTTGTTTATGAATAGTCTCTATAATGAATTGGATATAAAGCAAGGTATTTGTATTAACGTTTTCAAATGCCTTATTTCATTGTATTTTACTTTTTTGGTTTGGTTATGTTCAATAAATTATTCAAATTACTTTTATACTAAATATTTAAATAAAGAGCACACTCAGATATCGTCCAATAAAATTATAATATCCGATGAAGACATTGAATGTGATGGAGAATCCACAAAGAAATACCAAACTGGTGGACAAGATGGGCAAGATGTACAAGATGGATGAGACGGTAAAAGACTATTTTTCAAAGATATTGGTTAAATTATCTAAGTTATGAATGAGGATAGTGACCTTGAATACTTGCAAAAAGTTATAAAAAATGCATACCTACAAATTTGTAGGTCAATACAATTGGAATGTTTTTGAACATGTAGATCATCCACAAGGAGGGATGGGATCGACGATGTCCATGGATACTATCCAACAAATCACATTGGAGATAGGAGTGTTGGATAATAACGAACCAGGGGAGGAATTGGTGGCAAAACATAGTAGCTCCATCATTGTTACTCGGCACTCAAATGTTGGCCAGTCATTGACAAGTAAGAGACAAAGATTATTGTCTACCTAATTTGGTAAAACAAATTTATTTTGGAATATATTATGATAAGTAGTATTTATGTGCATCTCCCCAGACAAAAATGTTATTGATATTAGAAATGGAAGGTTTTCTATTTCGCAAGAAAGTCACAAAAAATGCCTCTAAAAAATAAAAATAGAGGAATAAAAAAAGTACCGATGGAGACAAAAAATAAAAAAGGGGATGAAAGTATTGTTGGAGAATTTGAATATAAACACAAAGAAACTCCATATGAATCACAAACAAATGCGATTCAATTTTTGGGACTGTGTCTTTCCAAATTCGATGTTGGAATTTTTTCATCTAAATGTGGTGTCAATGAGGGGAAGTCATTGTTTACAAAAAAATTTAGGACAGGTAAAAAAAAAGCCTTTGGGGACCGAATTCTATTTTTATGGTTTCGAGAGAGATGTACCAAATATAAATAAGAAAAGACACAAAACAATATGGAGAAAGTGTGGGAGGATTTCCCAATTAAATATTCGAAAAGTAATACATCAATGATTATTTTGGAGGGTGATGATGTGAAAGAACATTCATCTGAAAATTGTATTTTGAGTAATCCCTTTAATGGATCATCCGCTAAGACATATAGTGAATTGGTACATCAAATATGCCATGGTTTTAGTAAAATACACGAATCAACTGATATCATAACCTTCATTTCCTCCCTCTAGCTGGGTGACAACCATTAAATGTAACCTATCATTTCCTCTTTCAAGAGCGGGAAACATTAGATGTAACCTATGGATATTTTAAATTATTTAATATGTTTTATGTTTTTCGGTGACGTTGCTATTTTCATATGAATCTAATGTATTATTATTTTAACATATTATTATTTCAGTGTGATGATGTTATTAAATCAGTTGAATCTGAGAAATTTTGGGTGATGTTTGTATTAATCTTTGGAATTCAAAATCTTCGTTTACAGCTATTGATGTAATTGTAATTTCGAAATGTATTTCACCTATGTATATTGTATTCCTATAGAGATGTTATTATTCCTCTATACGGAATTGTCGTCATTTATATTGTAAGTGTCATAACTTATACTTGATGGGTTATTAGAGCACCTTGATGGGGTCGGTCGTGTATAAGTCATGTGGGTTAAAGGGTTTTTAGACAAACCTAAGGGGGTTGGCCCTGTCAGCATTATGCTACGTGGTTAAGTTAAGGTCGACCTAGTAAAGGTTATTAGGAAAGTCAAGTCATGTATAAATAGAGTGCAGGAGGCACTCTATTTGATCATTCACTTTCTCACTCATAATCTCATTGGAGAGTGGCGCACTTGTGGAGGAGAAGAAGTTGCTACTGGAGAAGACTATCTCTTGTACTTGGGTTGTATCATTGCTCTATCTATCTTTGAGGAAGTTGCGGGGTTTTTCACCTTCTTGGTTTTCCTTGGTGAAACTCTGTGTTTCTTGTGTGCTTGCATTATTGTGTCCATGATTTATATGGTGTGGATATGCTATAGATATGCTATACATGTTATTCTCTCAGTTAAGATCCTAGATCATATTGAAATTTCTGGAAAATTAACAACAACTGCATGTTTGTGATCATTAAGTTGATGAACGAAGTGTTGTTGTTCTCGTAATATATATAGTCACAGTTTTTGTATGAATTCTGGATATTGCCGCGAAAGCAAATATTGGTGCTAGGAGTAGAGGGATTTCTCTTTGGAGTTCAGATGTTATCCAACAGAAAATTAGTTTTCCAAGCAACCTTATTTTTTCCATAATTGCTATCATTATTATGTGTTGATGTTCAGCCCTGATATTATCAATGTTGGAAGAGAACATTTTGACATTGCTTTGTGATTTTCCTCACTCAAAAACATGGAAATTAAAAATTTCCTTGGTAGATTTGAATGGTCGAATAATGAGGACTTTGTATTTATTTGGGGTCGAGAGGAATGTAAACATAGTACGATTTATAATTCCTCAATGACAGCATATTATAATGTTAGTGAAGTACTACACATATACAAAAATTTGTTCAAGGATGTACTTATCCAATATGGAGATATATAAAAAAAATCGTACATGTTGTTTATAGATGAAGGACAATATCATTCAGAATATAATAGCAAGGAAAACTGCTTGAAAATGCCAAATAGTTGGACATTTGACAGTTCACAAGAGAGAGAAATAAATATAAAAAAAATGTTGCATTCTTTGTTGAATCATCTTGGGCCTCGTTCAAAAATGGGGCATTACTTAAAAACATTCAACTTCAATTGACTGCCAGATTATATAAACAACATTTCATTTAGTGATTTGCATATTTGACAACTTCGACAATTTGATGTAAATTTTTTTGTGTATTTATCTTAGACAATTCTCATATTATTTATGGACATCATATCATGTATCTGGTGATGTGTTTCAAAAGTTGCAGATCATGCAAGCAATATACTTAGAAACATTGAAACACAATATTTTATTGATTGGGTTGTGTGTGTTATTTTTTGTTTACAGATACTAGAAGATTTGTTACTAGTAAACCATTGATTATTTTCAATTTCAATAGAGTTTTTTTACATGCAATTCATAAATAAAAAAAAATATGATTGCCACGAACACCGGATATCAAATCAAGTACAAAGTATTATTTTGTGCGTATAGGATTTAGGGAATTTTTTTAAAAATGCTTTAGTATATTTGAAGTTGGTGTATGGACATTTGCACAACAAACAAACATTGATGATTTTTTTCCAACATTATCAGAAAGGACAAGATTGGAAATGGAACAATTTAGAGTAATTTTAACACAAGATGATTGTTCTTGCATATCAATAGATGGTTATCATGGTGATGGGAATCCTTATGTATTTCTCAAACCGTTAAACAAAGTTTGGGACATTTTGATCCTCGTTACGATGCTACAAATACAGTGATTGTAGATGACTTAAAAAAACATGTTTGTAACCAGGAATGGAACTGTATTATAACAAAAATATATACTTGTGAAGATGTCAATGACACATTCTTGTTAGATGGATCACGGCCTTGCTTGCTGCACCTGAATGGTGTGAGTGATCTGATTCCAATTGCAAAAAAAATGGAAGTAGTTTTTTAAATAATACACTTGAATGTTTTCTTGTACTATGTTCAATTGCACTGTGATTATAATACTTGTAAACTCTCGAGTTTGGTTTTCAAAAGTGCAAAATCAGAGCTTGAAAATGCCAAAATTAGTTTTCAAAATTGCAAATTTAAGTATTGGAAGTGTCAAAAGCAGCCTTCCAAA
This sequence comes from Larix kaempferi, assembly GCA_027924585.1. NCBI lineage: Eukaryota > Viridiplantae > Streptophyta > Pinopsida > Pinales > Pinaceae > Larix > Larix kaempferi. The sequence goes on along the minus strand of BSBM01000286.1, from coordinate 15,580,732 downwards.
ATGGAAAAATTAGGTTCTAAAAGTTCCATTATCATATTTATCATATCGAAAAATTGCAAACACTAGTTTCAAAAGTGGTGACATCAAAAGAAAAAGTTCACTTTTGGAACCTGGAATTGGCCCTTTTGGAACTAGATTTTGCACTTTATAAGCCTTGATTTCGGGGTTTAGAAAGGTTGTTTTTTACCATTCTTCAAAGTGACTTGGACTAGAATAGGTGCAAGTTTAAAGCAGATATCACCATTTTTATTACAAAATGTCAGGAATGTCAATTGGTCAAGACTAAACATCAGTATCCAGCTGGTCTATTGCAACCACTACCCATTTCAGAATGGAAATTGGAGGTGATAAGCATGGAATTTATCATTGCCATGCCTACGAGTAACAAATAGAACAATGATATACTAGTGGTTGTAGATAAACTCTCTAAAGCAACACATTTTATTCCTGTAAAGTCAACTTTCAAGGGAATACATATCTAGCAAACATATTCATAAAGGAAATATTTAGGCTACATGGTATACTGAAAATTATTATATCTGTGAGGGACACAAATTTCACAGGGGACTTTTGGAAATCTCTATTTACATTGATGAACACACAAATAAATTTCAGTACGACATATCACCCATAAACAGATGGGAAAACTAAGTGCATAAATCATATTTTGGAAGACATGCTTAGGATGTATGTGATGCATAACCCAACACAGTGGGAAGATTATAGCATACACTTAGATGAATTTGCTTATAAAAATGGTTACCAAACATGAGTTAAAATGGAACCTTTTGAAGTATTATACGACAAGAAATACTGAACACCTATGACTTGGGATATTCCAGTGGATAGACTAATTTTGGGACCGGAGTTGTTAAAATATCTTGAGAAGATTGTTAATAAAGTATAGCAAGATTTGAAAGAAGCATAGGACAGAAAAAAGAGTTATGCAAATAGAAACAGATAGGATAAAGATTATGAGGTTGGGGAGCATGTTTATTTGAAAGTGAAAGAAAAGAAAATTTCTATAAGTTTAGGAACATGCAAGAAGTTGGCTCCGAGATATTGTGGTCCCTTCGAAATTTTGGCAAGAAGAGGCCTTATGACCGACGAACTTCCTCAGCCAACTCATGTTAAAATACATAATTTTTTTCATGTATAATTACTTAAAAAGCATGTTTACCACCCTAAACATGTTGTGTTCTGGAATCTATTGCAGGTGGAACCAAAAGGGGAATTCATGGAAAAACCCCTTTGTATATTGGACCAGAGGAACACCTCTGGAAGAAGACTATAACCCAACTGAAAGTACAATGGAAACATTACAACCCTCAGGAGGCTACATGGGAAAGGGAAGATGTCATACAAGATACATACCCCTTTTTATTTCAAAATTCACATTAGCAAATGCTAACACCGAGATGGTTTTATTTTAAGGGGGGTGGGATGTAATATACTAGGTTTTGAAACCCCTTGAAAGTATGTAAAGACTTAAGTGTTTATGTTTTCTTAAACTTGTTGTTGAGCTAGAAGGATCTAGAACATCAAATACATTTGATACACTTGATGTTGAGATTGGAGGCTCTTTTAGCATCAAGCATTTGAACTTAAATGTTTTTGTTTGGATTTGATGTTGAGTTGGAAAGACTTTGGAGCATCAAGGATTAATAAATGTTATCTTATATTATCTATTTACGCATACCGACTAAATTAGGAATAACCACTTAAAGAGGGACCAAGCACACTAGGTTGAGAGTGATCCACTCAAATATTAATAAGTGAAAATAATAAAGAAAAAGAATAAAAAAAAGCTAAAGAAATGTTTAATTAATTAAAAGAAATAGGAAAAAGAACCCTAAATACTTCTTGAATAAGGAAAAGATATAGAAGGAGATACTGAAATTAAAAAGAGGAACTTTTTCCTTTGAAAGAGGTTGCAACCAAAAGTACGAACATAGCCATATCCATAAAAGACACTGTAGAGATAGACAATACAAGGGTATTGGTCTATACACCACTGGAAGGTTCAATTGTAAATCCTAGAGCGCTCATAAACCATGAAAGAAACATGGTAGTCATGGAAGGACTAGATTTTTATGGCAGGGAATCATAAAAGGGTTTACGCAAAGCTAGTAAAAAACCATGTGGGTACTCTGTAGTAGATTAATCAAGAGACAATAAACAAATTCTCTCGTTATTCACTAATAGTGTGCTTGGTGTGGTTCGAGGGGTGATTGGCCGAGTTAAAGTTATTCGTGGAAGTTCATAATTTAGTTGGTCTGCTAAGTCTCATAAGTTATTCGTACATTTATTTTATGTTAATTATCTTGGAAAAGTTTTGTGAGTTTCTATAAGACTTATAAGACTTGTTTAGGAAGTACTTTTGTTTACATTTTTCTTGTAACATAACTCTTAACATAGATAATAGAAAGTTTTCTGAGTTTCTATAAGACTTATAAAACTTGTTTAGGAAGTACTTTTGTTTACATTTTTCTTCTAACATAACTGTTAACATAGATTTTAGAAAAAAATATAGAATTAGATCAGACCTTTTCTTTTAATTCGAAAAGCAAGAAAACGAGTTCTAATAGTATTCCGCTATAAATATTTAAGTCTCTTTCCAAAAAAGAGTTTCCATTTTGTATTTTATACAAATTGATATTGTTATAGGGAAATTATAAATAATAGTTTGAAGTTTTAGTGCTTTATATTTGTTATGTAAGTCTGAATAGTTTTTATGGAACCTTATTCTACTTAATTCAAGACAATTCATTATTTAAATCCAAGTAAACTATTTAAATAATTAATAGGGTTATTACACCCTAGGAAGAAAGCTTCCATTTAAACTAACTACGGAGGAAGGAAGAGAACAGTTCCTCGAACACGAGGTTCGTAGTCCATAGCTAGGAAAAGATCTAGTTAGTAATATGTAATATAAAGAGACAATAATAATAATCTAGCATTATTGTTATCCATTATATGAAGTATAGAAACCCTCCTTTTACATTAAAATGACGAGTTAAAAACAAATGCATACTAATAAATACAAGTCATGCAGGAATATTAAATTCTAGGGCTCGAGGCCTCACCATAAATTCATTTACTAACAATATTTACCACCAAACAATAAACAGATGTCTACATATTTAACAAGTTACAATCCAAACGACAGTTGGGAAAAACATAACTACCCCACACTATAAAAATACAAACACAGGATACGGTCGAACTTTTAACAGAGATTGGAGCATGGTAACTACAACCAAGCCCGCCGTATAAATAGAACAAGGAGACTCATAAACAGAGGAGAACACTTTGGAGTCAATCGAGGAAGAAATAAGTTATTATAATTTCATCCTTCTAGAAAAAGGTATATATTTTACTAATTACTGTTCAAACTATGAATTCATTATCATATAAAAAATTCAACTATCAACCGAGACATAGATACTGAGGTCGAGCCTCAGTAAAATTATCCAGTCTATGAAATGCAAATGCACAATAAACAACTACGGCCTCGCAAACTAAGAGGGCTATCTTAACAGTAAATAATATTTGGTTTAGAGCTAAGTCAAATGAAGACAGATTTGAGCATTGGAAATATGGTTGCACAGAAAAACAAACGCTTGACATAACCATCAAGGAAACAAACACTCCAATAAACAGATGGAACTATTCCTTTATCCTTACTAGAAGTCCATCTATAATAATTCATAGCATAATAAAATACACAGAGAAAGTAAAGAAACGAATTCGTTAAGAGGTCGGATTATAAGAATTAACAATGTTAGAATTTAAAATGTTTAGGAATATCAAAATAGGGAAGACATACTTTATATATAAAAACTTGTTGATAAATTACTAAGCATTTGATTCAAAAATCTAGTTATTGCATGAAGGGTGATGAACACCAAAACTGTGGCCATAAAGCCAAGCTACCAATGTTATACATTACATAATTAAGGACTCTGTATTTTGGGAACAACCCTAAGGGCCACTAAAACTTCTAAGACTGTAATACAATGGCTCGAAGCCTGTTGAGGGGATATTTATTACAAAACCATCAACAAATAAGAGGTACTTTCAAGAATAAGGACTCTCACCATAAGAACGAAGAGCAATAGTTCAAATATAAAATGGGATATACCCATTTAATGCCAAGAATCAACCTATCAAGCTCAGGATGAGTTCAATCCAGACTTATAAACATCGCTTACCTGGGAGGATCCCTGTTTGAGAACACGCACACACGAACCAACAATTTAAAAGTTTCCCAAACACCTGCAATACAATGCAGCCATGATTAATAATGATTTAACTCAGAAGAATGAGAGAAAATCAGGAAATAAATACAATAGTAAAAGAAATTGAGATAAATTTAACTTACCCTTGCTTACGTCGAAGAAATCAGTTGCCAGTTTAAAAGATATCCAAGCTCCTCAACATGCAGAACCAAAATAAAATTGAGCTATGTGTAATTGTAACTCATATGAGAAGAATCCACCAACTAAAACAGACCAAACTAGCATGGGTAAGTTTTACATAGGGAGAAGCTGAGCCGAGCAAATCTCTCCGAAGCTCAAAGAGGGAAACAACAATAAAACAAGGAAACCCTAGGAAGCACCGTTCACATAGCTCGATGACTTTCCCACTGTGGAGTTAATTACACTGATAATATAGTCACGACGTGGAAAAATTTATTCATAACCTTCCACCTAGCACTATACAACAATAATTATGGGCTAATTAAATCCTGAGCTTTAGCAATAACAAATATTACAAGGTTTTGAAAAACAATAGTGTATGAACTTCTGATTACGTTAAAGTTTATCTGTATAATGGGATATCGCTTCTAGACCTAATGAAGGTTATGAACATTAAACCCTACATTCATAAGAATGCTTAAAGGCGTCAAACAATCCTTCCTCTTGGTACAAACATTCCTTTTAAGCTAATGGAGGTAGTGAAGCACCTCTATGCAAACCATAAATCGGAGCTTGAGCATAACAAAATCAAGTTAAAACAAACATCTAAAATTATTAAATGAATGGCGACAAAAAATAGATATTAATGATATTAATACCTTGGTATTTGTAGAAACCAAATCCACCCGAAGTGCAAATCCTTTCAATAACAATAATATTGTAGGATCAAAATGGTGGATATATTATCCAACGAGCTATGTAAACAATTTTATCCACGATAGATTGAAGCCCCCTTAGATTAATAAGTTAAATGCCGATTAAAAAGGAACTATACAATAAGAGATGATGTCCAACAAGTAAAAGGGGCTCTCAACTATACAATAAGAGATGATGTCCAACAAGTAAAAGGGGCTCTCGAGTTTGAATATTTCCATGATTAATGTCGTGATAATTCTGAACGTTGAGTTACATTTCACAATGCCTATTCAACATACTTTTCTTTATATCTATTGATTAAAATACCGTTGGAGGGGGTGAATTTATAAGAAGGGGAATATTTAGGTCACTTGGTCAAATATAGCACTTCTATTACTCAGATCATAGATCATATTATATATGATCCAATAACCATAAAAGAACAATTTTGAATTCATTCCCCTCTCTTGAAAGTTTGAAGACGTAGTAGATCCAAATTAAAATTTACAGTAATACAATGTTAATATTTACTAAGCCTTACATATGCATGCCATATTAATAAGAAATATAAATAATTTTGATTTATTTATTTCTATTGTGCATGCTAAACAATTTAGAATTCTTCAATTGAAAAATGAAAATGAAAATTACCATATCTTTGTGGGTCGATATAAGCTATAGGTAATGCTTCACTTCCCTTAGTTGGATGTGTAGAAAACATTAGTGTAGGCTCTCTCTATATTTTTTGACCCCCTTTCCATCTATGCATGCAAGTGTGTAGTCAATCATTATGAGTTATTCTAGATTCACAAACTAGTTCTTATCTCCATTGAGTTACATCATTCATTACATGCATCAAACCTCTCATGTATAACTACCATAGAGGCTTTATTGGACCCCTTAAATTCAAGAGATTGTAATATAATAATTATTCTCTCATGATGGTGACATCAAGATATTAAGATTAAAGGAACTCTAACATCATGTTAAACTATAGAGCAAGAAATAAAATAAAATAAATGACAAAAGAGGCTCAAGTCATTCTCGACAACAATGATCTTCGTACTAATCATGGTATTATAGAGTACATGGATCATAGTCACCTCTAGATCTAGATCTCACTAGCAAGTCATTAGTGGATATATATGACAACTCATAATTTCATAAGAATAACAACTTACATCAGGGTTTATCTAATAATTTGTGATTAAACATATTAGGGACTTACAACCTATGATTCCCCCCCTCAATCATAAGTATGAATAAGTATACTAGAAAAGTAATAAGAATGTGTATCATCTTTAATATGAAAGTTTTGAATTGAGATTTGATAAAGATAGTGTTGGCCTCTCTCACTTATTCTATATGTTAGAGCATTATTACCACCTAGGACCATAGTCACATTATGATTTATTAATGACTATTGGTTCAAGCAAGGTTAATATGTTTGCCTAAGGTTGTTAGACACATTTGACTAGTTCCACTCAAATTGGTGCATACATTTAGTGAACCAATGGATAAGGAACCTCATTTATCGCCACTAACCCACTATAGCATGCCTCATCCCCTAATTTATGGTTTCGGCTTTGACTAGGGATGCACATGCATTGAATGTGATCATTTTGCCTCTTTTTGGCAAGTTTATCCAATCCTAGGCCACCTCCACTCAAACATTTTATCCACTACTCATGAGCCACCATTACTATTGACCACTCATGCCATCCCAAAATTCGTATATTCCTTTCGTATTGGTTTGGTGTGATTTGGGAGCCTATTGGTCAACCTAGCGGGGGATTTTGGTCCAATGTAATGCTACCACTTGTAGCTATTCGAATGCCTCCAAAGGCTAAATATTTTCTCCAAATGTAATAAAATCATAATCCCAACAGATTTATGGGTTGGAAAGTAGTAGAAACTTCAGCTATGTGCACCATTCGTTTTTGTTATTGATCTTCGTTTTTAATGTTTTCATGCAATACTTAGCCAAATTCTTGTCTAGTGAGGAAAATTCTTAGCTAGTAGATCGTTTTGTGTTCAAAATTTCACATGGTATCAGAGCTCAAGGAGCTTCCATTCGAACCAAGATTGCTTCATAGTTGCACTAGAAGTAGTGGAGAAACCACAGAAGTCCTCGGATCTATGCATTGGCATCCTTAGGGGCCCTTCTTAGGTGTGACGCGCTCCCAAATGTGCCCTCTGTCAATGCAAGGTTCAAACTGGCTATCTAGGATTTTCTTCTGAGTGATTGAGTGTTTGCATTTGCAGGTTTTCATTGTTTCTTTGTCACCAAGTGTGCAAAAACAAAAACATAGTAGTCTCATGTCACCTTTCTCACTCCATTCAACTACCTTGAGTGGAAGGACGATATGGTAACCCAACTATAATCTATGGGTCTCTTCAAGGTTACTATGGAGATAGAAAATGAGCTGAACTCTACTGTTGAGAAGTCCAAGTTTTTTAACAGGATGGATGAAGCATATGACATGCTTTGTCCTAGTATCTCAAGAGACATCTTGTTTCATGTTGACAATCTTACTACTCCAAATGATGTTTGGCTTAACCTCGAGTCACTCATTTGAAATACTGATGAGTTGAGAAGCCATAAAATTGAGAACGAGTTGATCTCTCTGATCCCTAGCAGTTTCGATGCCATTCAATACTTCTTCACCAAGTTTAAATCATTGGTTCTTAAGCTCAAGCAATGTGGCATTGAAAAAAAGGAGGAGAAATTGATTGTTCCCATACTTTCAAATTTGGGGCTTGAGCATTCTGTCTTTGCATTGAACTTCCATTCCACCAAGTTGACATTTCGAAACTGGAGAATGCCATCCTTAGTAGAATTCATGGAGTCTCATACTCAAGAGAAAGACAAGTTGGTCCAGATGGGCACCATGAAGCCATCAAAATACCAAGTTCTTGTTGTTGGTGATTCGAAGCAAGCAAAGGAAAATAATAAGGCCAAAGATTCGAAGCATCCAGAGAAGAAGGAAGACAAGGAGAAGTCCAAATATTCTGAAGGGGCTTCGAATCCTAGCAAGGAGAAAGGGAAGAAGAAAGAGAAGTCAAAATGCATCTACTGTCACAAGGTTTGGAACCATGAGAGTGCATGCATGAATAATACCATTGACATGATGGTGCATATCCTAGAGAATAACAATATCCCTCTTCTAGATGGTGCAAAGAAGAAGGATGACGGTTCGAATTCTGAAGACAAGTAGAGATTGTGTGCATTGATGGCTAGTACTTCTTAATCCTCCTCTTTTATCATTGATTCAGGTGCTCCAAGGCACATGGATTCCAGAAGAGAGTATTTCTTTGCTCTTGAACCTTATAGTGGTATTTCTATTCTCATGGGTGATGACTCAAAGATCCCATCAAAAGGCATTTGAAGGATCAATCTTGGAAATGGGAACTTAAACAATGTGTTGTATGTGCCTGATCTTGTGAAAAATATCCTCTTTGTTTACAAATGAATCATAAGGGTTCGGCCAAGAGAGTGATATTCACTCAAGAAGATGTGGAAATTTTTGAAGTTTGCATTGCCAAAGTGGTTGCAGTTGGTGTTGCAGATCATGAGTCAATAATGTACAAGTTTTCACACTTTCTTCCTTACTATTCACATAATGTGATTTTGTCACATGATAATGAGGTCAGTAGACTATGTAATGAGAGATTTAGACACCTAAATTATAGATATATTTAAGATTTGAGCAAAGAAAATATGGTTGAAGGACTTCTAATAATCAATTTTTTTGAAGGAACCTACAAGGGTTGCATTGTTGGGAAGCATGCAGAGTGCAAGTTTGATAAGGGGAAGGAAAGTAGATATACTCAACCTCTTAAGTTGGTCCATTTAGATGTGATAGTACCTCTTACCACACCCTCCTATGGAAAGTCAAACTATGTCCTAACTTTCATTGATGATTTTTCAAGGTATTGTTGGGTTTCTTTCTCAAGTTGAAATTTAAATTTTTTGAAACTTTCAAATTTTTCAAAGCTTCAATTGAGAACTTTAGTGGGTCCAACAAGGAGTTTCAGCAGCTATGTGAAGAGGAAAGCATTGACTTGCAACATTCTGTTCCTTACACTCTAGCAAAATGGTGTGGCAGAGTACAAGAATAGACCATTGAAGGAGATGGCTACTTGCATGTTGGAGGCTAAGCATTTGTCTCCTAATCTATGGGATTAGTCCATAAATTGTGCTACATATGTTCAGAACAAATCTCCACACAAATGCTTGGAATACATGACACCATTAGATGCTTGGATGGGACATAAGCTTGATGTTTCTCATTTCAAGGTGTTTGGCTCAACAACATGGGCTAAAATACCTCTTGAGAAAATAAAAGACTTGAAACATCAAAGAAATGACTCCATAATGGTTGCTTATGATGAATATTCCAAGGGCCAAAATCTCTTTGATCCCTCATCCCAAAATATGTTCATTGAAAGGAGTGTTCAATTTGGATAAGAGCCTTTGCAAGCAACTCAACAAGAAGGGGAATGCTCAAATCCCCCACTTCTAGATGATGTAAGTGATGTTTCTCAATCTAATTTTTCTAATTCTGATATTGAAGATGAATATGATGACATGCATGCAGATCATGATCCTCCTACAACGATGAAATTGGTTGAGAAAGCAATACAAGCTGCTAATGGACTTGGAGGAGATCCACAACACACTAGGAAGACTAGATCTTAGTTTCAGAATGCATTCTCTACTTGTGATCCGAATATTCCTCGGAGGTATTTCTTGATGTTTGTATCTGATCCACAATCATATGAATAAGCATCAGATAACCCAATATGGCAATATTCCATACAAGAAGAGTTCAAGTATCTTCAATACAATGAGACTTGGCAGCTGGTTTCTCTTCCTCCCAAGAGGAAATTAGTGCAATGTAAGTGGGTGTATAGGACCAAAATGGTTGTTGATGGTTCTGAATTGAAGTATAAGGATATATTGGTTACTAAGGGATTCTCTCAATTCCATGGAGTGGACTACACAGAGACATTTTCACATGTGGCAAATATGGACTCAATCAGGCTAGTTTTGGCCATTGCTGCATCCAAACGATGGGAGGTGCACCACATGGATGTGAAGATTCAATTTATTCATGGTGACCTTCATGAGGAGATATATATGTAGCAGCCTAAAGGATTCGTACAATATCCTTCACTTGTGTGTAGACTTAACAAGTCTCTTTATGGCCTCAAGCAAACTCCCAGAGCTTGGTATGCCAAGATGGACAACTTTCTTCTATCTAAAGGATTTGAAAGATGCAAATCAGATCCTAATGTCTATATGAATAATTTTGGTGACTCTACTTTGATCATTGTCTTGTATGTTGATGATATTTTGATTACTGGAATTTCTGTTGATGACATCGGTGCGGGCGCACGAAGATGCTCCCCAAATTCGTTGCAATAGGGTGACGCTAGCGAAGAAAACAAATAGCGCGACCGCACCTAAGGAGACATGCACACGCCTCTAGGTTTGGTACAAAAATGAGGCATGTGGGCGTTGATGGTGCATGCACGTCGCTGAAACGTACGCATAGAGGAGACGCGCACGCGACCTTGTTAAAAATATTTTAAAAAAAACAGTCGACAATTTCCCCATTTTTCATTTGGTCGGCCGAGCGCGTCCTCTTCCTCCACGTACGCATCCATTCAACTACCAATGGAGGCCAGATCCACTCCAAAACCACCCAACAACACCCACAAACTCATCACCACTTCAATTATTAGGTAAATATCACATTTTTTTTCAATTTTATTCATTATTTGTGTCAATTTTTGTATTTTTTTTGTTTATGTAATTGTAAATAATTCCCAAATTTTAAAAACAATGAACCAATTTTCAATTGCAGATTGCAATTGAGACAATGGGTGAACAAGATGTTAACCCCGAGTCTGGTGGAACATAAGAAAACCCGAACCTTGGACCCAATGCCGAACAAAACCAAAACCCACAACCTAATTTTGAACAAGATGACCTTAACCACTATGTAAATGAAATGCGAGTGCACACTCACGAACTTAGAAACTCGGATGAACCATCTCGATTGTCTCTTGCCACATCAATTGAGAACTCAATCGACTCCCTCATACATGCACACCAGCAATTGACAGACATGACTCAATTTAGAGCTACGATGCGGGAGTACTACTCCATGGGAATCTCCAAGGAAGCAATAAAAGATTTGAACATTACAAAGCCACGTGTCTGCATCGATTGGTGTCATTACCAACCGTGGAGGGACAATTGGATGCAGAGGTGGTTCATGGTGCACAATAAACCTCCCTGCAATAATAGGGAGGTTCCACAGTACTTCCTTCACCAACTATGGGCTAAGTTTTGCCTCGGGTTACATGTCAACTATTTTGACATAATCGAGTTCCAGGGTGTTGCGCGTGGCTCTGCCCAAGATCGACCTACTGCCAGGAGGAACCCACTGAGAGGGCCACCAGCTCCGAGGCACGACCCCAACCCCTCTCCCCAGCCATCTTAGTTTCCCCATAAGCTTGATCAAATTGATGTGGCAATGAGGAATGTTGCACATGGTCTCCTCAGACACACCTGCTTTCTAGCAGCGACTACAGTGGAGAGGTCGGGTGACCTTGATAGAGATCCAGGTGCAGGGCCTTCATGACATGGCTAGGATAGACCCATGACCTATGGTAGCCATGCTGGGCAATCCAGTTCGACGGGGACAATGCCACATCTTTGTCCCCATTGCGGGCACACTTGCTCTAGCCCAATTGAGGGTTGTTATATGGATCAGGTCAGCAATTTTTTTAATGCGTTTTCAATCATCACTTTATAACTTGTAAAGTATTTTTGTTTGACTTAAACTATTATTTCAATGTACAGTTATTCAGAGCTGAGACACCAACATGGGAGAACGTAGGATCTCCCAACCTGGATGCAGCAATGGCAGCTGCAACTGAAATTGCGGCACCCCACGCGGAGGTATTTTCAGTAGCTGTCACAATACTGTTATTACTTATGTCATTTATATTACTCAAGTATTTATATTTATGGCATACACATTGATAGTTTGTACAATGTTTTTGAATATATTGATTTCCTAAATAATGACTTGTTTAACATGTCCATAACATGCATGCATTTTGGTGTCCATAGGTGTTCCCTGACTACGGTGATACCCACCCTCGCCAGGGATTGGCAGATCACCACATACACCGGTACAATGTGTAGTTATAAGCACACTTTTAATTTGAATTGTTGCGACTTACTATGGTTTAATTTATTGTTTTTTTACTAAATTGTGGTATTACAAATGTATATGTAGGTGCCACCAACAGCTATGGCTTTCCATTTTAGTCCTATGTATCCACCCTCTCCCATGAGTCCCCCCCGTTGCTTTCATCTAGACTCCTCCCTATGCCCACCCCCTCCCTTCCATCCAACCTCCCCTCTCTAGCCATACTTCCCCTTCCATCCATCCCCCCCCACTCAACCATGCCCCCGTGTGCATACATCCTCCCCAATTTATCCATGCCCCCCTGTCTATCCATCCTCCCCCTTTCATCCACACCCCCCCTTCCTTCCAGCTTCCCCTCTTCATCCACAACCTCCCTTCCATCCATCCTCCTCCCTCTATGCAATACTTCCCTCCCATGCACCATCCCTAAACACCCCCTTAGCCCTTTTGGTTCGATACCCTCTATCATACAACCAGTAGGGGTTCATCGTCCACGACGTCCTCCTCCACCCCATACCACCATTTCTTCTCCCACCATATCATCCCCACTTCCCGCCACTATTGTGGCATATACCCTTCTAGTATCCTCATCTGTATCTCCAGTGGTTGCACCTGTAGTGGCTACCACTACATTTGCACCCCCCCCCTCACTGCATCGGAGGTGGTTGTCCAGCCATCTAAGCCACCTGCTAGCCCAGAATCCCAGCCATGTCCATCATTGGAGGTGTACACGATGAGAATCAAACTAATTTATGAAAATATTTTGATGCATTAACACAAATTAATTTAAGCAATTATTACTTTTCAATAAAATGATTGTTGTAAATGTTGTAGGCTGGAATTGCGGAGAGGCTCCGGAGATCCAGGACAACTGTCAAACGTTTCTCAGTCACATCAGAGGTGATTTATTTAAGATTCAAATTCTACATTTGTTTTATAAATGTGGTAAATGTTGCAAATTCTTTAAAATGATGGTATCTTATATCATTTGTTCTAGAGCCCAGAGAGACGGCCTACTCCGAGACGGAGCAAGACTCGAGGTACTGGGTGCTCGAAGAGTAGGAATATCGACTTTGGAGATGCGCCTGGGAGTGACGGGGGTGGTCACAATGCTTGACACACCATGTGTTGTGTACATTAGCCACGATGTGGAACTTTTTTGCACCATTTTTGATGTACTTTGTATCTACGGCACGAGTTGCCATGTATTTCGGATCTACGGCATGAGTTGTCGCATTTTGTTTAGGACACGAGTTGCCACTATACATACATTGGGAACCATGTTCCACTATTTGCTAGAAATTGTATATGTTTGGATGAGTTTTGCAACCTCGATGTACATGGACTTTCAGTTATGTGATTTATATATCTCATTGTCTAATCTCGTTGTCTCATGTTGTGTGTATCAGGATGTGATGTTGTCTAAATTTTGGTTTTACCTAGATCTTCGAATAGAAGTTGGATATCATAGTGTGTGTGTGTGTGTGTATTGGATATCTATGCAATTGAAAATAGTAGAAAATGGACGTGCATGTCCAAAATTCCTCACTAATGAAAAAATGGGACAAAATAGGCATCTTTTTAGATAGGATTGAATCCAATACTTGTAAACAAAAATAAATCATACATTATTTCAAAATACACATAAACGAAACCTAGTTCATAGGCATGTGTGTGAAAACATGACAAATACAATATTTTTCAGTCCGTATAAGGAATCAACGTCAATGGATATACTAGAGTGTTGTTATTGACAAACTTATCGTATGTTTTAGTCGAATATATATATTTTTGGTTTTTTTTTTAACGTCAAGTGGTCAATATCAAATAAATGATTGTCGTATAGGAGAGTGAAAAATATTAATATTTTTGGCATACATGCACCTATAAAAATAGTACATTGTTTGCTAATTTAATACATTACAATTATAATTGTGTTATGAAATCATGATCATGTCTTTGATTACTCCTTTGCATCCAAAGTGTAAGTGTTGCAGTGCATTAAATGACATGACATTTTTTAGGTACCCCTATATCATGTATATTTGACATTTTTTTTTAAAATCCTTGTTTTAGGCTTAAAATTTCAATGAATGACATTTGACTATGTTCAAATATTTTATTAGAGAACTTGCTTAGATTGTACATGATTCCTTAACTTGTTTTTGATACATTAGTCGTCTAGTAATATGTCTATGATTCTTTGAATCCATCAAAAGCATGCTAAACTCGGTTGTGGAAGACCAATTTTTATAGTATTACTTATCCATACCTGAATTGTCTCTATAAACTATCCTCATTGAGGTGCAATAATGTTGGATGTGTAGCTTTATAATTAAGAAACACTCAACCCTTTTTTCTTTTGCACTTGCAAATGTTCAATAATTGCTAGGAATGGTTGAAATTTTTTTCCACAATACATTCAAAAAGATATGCATAGTATATGATTCAGTGTAGGGTTGTTGGTGGATTGTTAGTACATGATCGTTCGACTTGTTTTGATAAATTTAACTACTTGAGAATAAGTTTTTGATTGTTTCAACCAATCAAAATCATGATAAAATCGGTTGTGGAACCACTTTTATAACTTATCCACACCTGAATAGTTTACATAAACTTACCTTTATTCAAGTGCAATGGTGATGGATGTGTAGTGTATACTCCATGCTTGATTACTGGTTGATTTATGTGATTTTATGCACAATGAAGGCCATTTTTGACAACTTGCAGAGTATCTTGGGATTACTTATATAATATCTACATGGTTGTTGATGGACAATATTTCGTAGTTTAGAGCATACTTGTTTCTAACCTTCAAAATACATTATTTGACTGCTTTGATATCACAAGTTGATCTTTTCCTTTCTAAAGGAAACCTTGTGAGGAAATTGAAGGGACACTTCCCCATATTCAAGGATTGCATTTTTAGTAAACATATCAACATAAATTTGTGTGCATCACTTAGAGGGATTTGAGCTGAGCATGTGTTGGAACATAACTAGTGAAATGGCCATAAAAAATGGCTACAAATCATTGAGTTATCCCCTTGGGATACACAAATTGATCTTAACCCTATCCAAACAATTGAGGAGTTGAGTCTAAGAATTTTGAGATATACACTCTACACTTTCTCGATAGATCTTAGCATGAAAGAGATTGGGGGTTAAGATGAATTTTTGGAAGTAAAGTTGATTAAAGTATTGAAATTTTTTTCCAAGTCATTGTAGACATTCAGAATCTAATATGGAAGTTTTATTTCCAACAAATGGATCCCAGGGACTCTCACTTCATACAAAACAAACCATTATAGTAGTTTTCCAACCATGGTTCATCAAAGAAGTTGCCATCAATAGTTATATACTGCCTCTGAAAACAACTAACCATTTTTTCAGTTTTTCAAGGATGGTAAGGTGTTTTGTGTATTTAGTGAGAATAAAGTTTTTTTACCAAATTCATCATCATACATCATTTGGATATGGTCATCTCATTTAACCTCTATAGAGCACTAAATTTTTTCTCTATATCATCTACACAATGTTTATACCCACCCTCGCCCACATAGATGGTTATTCTTACCATGTTCATGTGATGCCACAATTAGTTGATGTTTGTCTTGGTTCAATTATGCACCTTTGGGACTGTGACTATGGTTATTACAACTGTGATTGTGTGGCATTTGATAAAAAAATTCTCCCCATGATGATCATGATCACTGCATCTAATATCATCATCACCATATTCGTCATTGTGGTCATCTCTAGGTCCCTCATCACCGTCTCCATCATCATCACCATCTTCATCATCATCATCATCATTATCTTCATCACCATCGCCATCATCATCAACGCCTTCACCATCATCACCATCTTCATCAACATCACCATCTTCATCATCATTGTCATCTCTAGGTCCCTCATCACCATTGCCACCATCATCACCATCTCCATCATCTCCATCACCATCTCCATCACCCTCACCATCATCATCAATGCCTTCATCATCATCACCATCTTCATCATCATTTTCATGTCTAGGTTCCTCATCACCGTCGCCGCCATCATCACCATCTCCATCATCTTCATCATCTTCATCATCATCAACATCATCATCATCTTCATCATCACCAACATCTCCATCATCATCATCATCATCGTCATCATCATCATCATCATCTTCATCACCATCGCCATCATCATCAATGCCTTCATCATCATCACCATCTTCACCATCATCACCATCTTCGTCATCATTGTCATCTCTAGGTCCCTTATCACCGTCGCCACCATCATCACCATCTCCATCATCTTCATCACCATCTCTATCACCATCTCCATCATCATCATTGTCATCTCTAGGTCCCATCATCATTTTCATCTCTAGGTCCCTCATCACCATCACCAACAGCATCATCATCAATGTCTTCGTCATCATCACCATCTTCATCATCATCATTAACTCTAAATCTAACCCTAATTCAATTTTCTTCTATAACTCTAGCCCTAACGCTCATGCAAACCCTAGCACTAAACAATCTCCTTCATCACCACCATCACCATCACCATCACCATCATCATCACCATCATCATCATCACCATCACCATCACCATCATCATCACCATCATCATCATCACCATCTTCATCATCATCATTAACTCTAACTCTAACTTGGTCTCAATTTCCTTCTATAGCTCCAGCCCTAACCCTCACCCAAACCCTAGCACTAAGCCATCTTCTTCACCATCACCATCACCATCGCCATCGCCATCACCATCATCATCAACATCTTCATCAGCATCACCATCTCCGTCATCATCATTAACTCTAACTCTAACCCTAATTCAATTTCCTTCTATAACTCTATCCCTAACCCTCACCCAAACCCTAGCACTAAATCATCTTCTTCATCACCACCATCACCATCACCATCGCCATCACCATCATCATCATCATCATCACCATCTTCATCATCATCATTAACTCTAACTCTAACCCTAACTCAATTTCCTTCTATAGCTCTATCCCTAACCCTCACCCAAACCCTAGCACTAAACCATCTTCTTCACCATCACCATCACCATCACCATCGCCATCACCATCATCATCAATGTTTTCGTCATCATCATTAACTCTAACTCTAACCCTAATTCAATTTCCTCCTATAACTCTAGCCCTAACCCTCACCCAAACCCTAGCACTAAACCATCTCCTTCATCACCACCATCACCATCACCATCACCATCACCATCATCATCATCATCACCATCTTCATCATCATCATTAACTCCAACTCTAACCCTAACTCAATTTCCTTCTATAACTCCAGCCCTAAACCCCACCAAAACGCTAGCACTAAACCATCTTCTTCACCATCACCATCACCATCACCATCACCATCACCATCGCCATCACCATCATCATCAACATCTTCATCAACATCTTCATCAACATCACCATCTTCGTCACCATCATTAACTCTAACTTTAACCGAAGGAATCCGAGTCTGCTCGCCGGTTTGGGTTCCGTGGCCGCAGAGCAAATGCCCAAAGTGTCCCTGAATGGCCCCGGGGTGCCCAACAATGATGCCCGTAGCACCCGAACCATGGCTCTGTTTGTGAATCCATCAATTCCAGTGGGTCTGGGGCGCCAGGTTTTAGCTAGGGGACCCCCTACAGCATGCCGCGAAAACCTGTAAGTGGTGCCAATGGGCGATCCCTGGAGCTAGGGTTTTGCTCAGTGAAGGACATTCCAAATTTGCTCAAGGGGGCCATTTCTCGTCCAGAGGAACTCGGGTGTGTGTGGCCACCGTGGACAGGTCCACTATGGCCACGTGGACCTGTGGGAGCCGACAGAATCTATGTCCGCTCGCCTGTTTGGGTTCCGTGGCCGCGGAGCAAATGCCCAAAGTGTCCCTGAATGGCCCTGGGGTGCCCGACTAGAATGCCCGTAGCACCCGAACCGTGTCTTGGTTCATGAATCCATCAAATTTGGTGGGTTCAAGACGTTGGGTTTCAGCTAGGGGGCCCCCCACAGTGTGCCTCGAGGACCCAGAAGCAGTGCCAATGGGCCATCGCTGGAGATAGGTTTTTGCTCAGTGAACACCATTCCAAATTCACTCAAGGGGGCCATTCCTCGTCTGAAGGCCCCTGGGCGTGTGTGGCCACCATGGACAGGTCCACTATGGCCACGTGGACCTATGGGAGCCAACGAAATCCAAGTCCGCTCACCGGTTTGGGTTCCGTGGCCGTGGAGCAAATTCCCAAAGTGTCCCTGAATGGCCCCGAGGTGCCCGACTAGAATGCCCGTAGCGCCTGAACTGTGGCTCGGTTTGTGAATCCATTGACTCCGGTGGGTCTGGGACGCTAGGTTTCTACTACGGTACCCCCCACAGCATGCCTTGAAGACCCAGAAGCAGTGCCAATGGGCCATCCCCGGAGCTAGGGTTTTGCTCAGTGAACGCCATTCCAAATTTGCTCAATGGGGCCATTTCTCATCTCGAGGCCCCCGAGCGTGTGTGGCCACCATGAACAGGTCCACTATGGCCACGTGGACCTATGGGAGCTGACGGAATCCAAGTCCTCTTACCGGTTTAGGTTCCGTGGACGCGGAGCAAATGCCCTAAGTGTCCCTGAATGGCCCTGGAGTGCCAGACTAGAATGCCCGTAGCACCCGAACCATGGCTCGGTTCACAAATCCATCAACTTCGGTGGGTCTGGGAAACCGATTTTAAGCTAAGGGACCTCCCCAGTGTGCCTCGAAGACCCGCAAGCGGTGCGAATGGGCCATTCCCGGAGCTAGGGTTTTGTTAGTGAAGGCCATTCCAAATTCGCTTAATGGGGCCATTTCTCATCCGAAGGCCCCCGAGTGTGCATGGACACCATGGATAGGTCCATTATGGCCACGTGGACCTATGGGAGCCGACGGAATCCAAGTCCGCTCGTCGATTTGGGTTCCGTGGCCACGGAGCAAATGCCCAAAGTGTCCCTGAATGGCCCCGGGGTGCCCGACTAGAATTCCCATAGCGCCCGAACCGTGGCTTGGTTCGTGAATCCATCGACTCCGGTGGGTCCTGGACATTGGGTTTCAGCTAGGGGACCCCCCACAGTGTGCTTGGAAGACCCGAAAGTGGTGCCAATGGGCCATCCCCGGAGATAGGGTTTTGCTTAGTGAGGGCCATTCCAAATTCGCTCAATGGGGCCATTTCTCGTCTAGAGGACCCCGGGCATGTGTGGCCACCATGGTCAATTCTACTATGGGCACGTGGACCTATGGGAGCCGACTGAATCCAATTCCATTCGTCGGTTTGGGTTTCGTGGCCATGGAACAAATGCCCAAAGTGTCCTTGAATGGCCCCGAGGTGCCTGACTAGAATGCCCATAGTGCCCGAACCGTGACTCAATTTGCAAATCTGTCAACTTCGGTGGGTCCGGGACACCGGGTTTCAGCTAGGGGACCCCCGATAGCATGCCTCAAAGACCCGGAAGTAGTGCCAATGGGCCACCCCGGAGCTAGGGTTTTCCTCAGTGAAGGCCATTCCAAATTCGCTCAAGCGGGCCATTTCTCATCCTGAGTCCCCCAAGCATGCGTGGCCACCGTGGACAAGTCCACTATGGCCATGCAGACCTGTGGGAGCCGACAAAGTCCAATTTCGCTCACCGGGTTGGGTTCTGTGGCCCCGGGGCAAATCCTCTAGGTGTCCCTGAACGGCCTTGGGGTGCTCGACAAGAATGCGTGTGGCACCCGAACCGTGGCTCAGTTCATGAATTTGTTGATTTCGGTGGGTCTGGGATAGCAGGTTTCAGCTAGGGGATCCCCCACAGTGTCCCCCAAAGACCTAGAAGCAATGCCAACGAGCTATCTCTGGAGCTAGGGTTTTGCTCAGTGATGGCCATTCCAAATTTGCTTAAGGGGACCATTTCTCGTCCGGATGCCCCCAGGCATGCATGGCCACTGTGGACAGGTCCAAAATGGCCATGTGGACCTATGGGAGGCGACATAATCCAAGTCCTCTTGCCGGGTTGGGTTCCGTGGCCTCGGGGCAAATCCTCCAGGTGTCCCTGAATGGCCCCGGGGCACCCAACTAGAATTCCCGTGGCACCTGAACTGTGGTTCTATTCATGAATCTGTCAACTCTGGTGGGTCCAGGACGGTGGGTTTCAGCTAAGGGACTCCCCACAGCATCCCTCAAAGACCCGGAAGTGGTTCCAATGAGCCATCTCCGGAGCTAGGGTTTTGCTCAGTGATGGCCATTCCAAATTCTCTGAAGGGGTGCATTTCTCGTCCGGAGGCCCCCGAGCGTGCGTGGCCACTGTGGTGCCTGACTAGAATTCCCGTAGCACCCGAAGGCCATTCCATATTTTTTCAAGGGGGCCATTTCTCGTTCGGAGGTAGAAGAAGATCAATTTTTGACAAAACAATGTAGTTAACAGAAGAAGAACAATTTTCGACAAAACAATGTAGTTATTACATGTGGAGGCTGTGGTTTCCTCTGGAAAACGAGTGTAGGGTTGAGCAGAGGAAAGATGTTTGGAAATGGGCTATTACATTTGTAGAGGAAAGATGTTTGGAAATTAATATTCTTCTCCTAACTACATTATTTTATCGAAAATTGATCTTCTTCTACCTCCGGAAGAGAAATGGCCCCCTCAAGCGAATATGGAATGGCCCTCACTAAGAAAAACCCTAGCTCCAGGGATGGTCCATTCAAACTACTTCTATGGATTCGAGGCATGCTATGGGGGGTCCCCTAGCTAAAACCCGTTGTCCCAGACCCATCGGAGTCAACGGACTCGCGAACCAAGCCACGGTTCATGTGCCACAGGAATTCTAGTCTGGCACCCCGGGGCCGTTTAGGGACACCTGGAGGATTTGCTCCGGGGCCATGGAACCCAACCCGGTGAGAGGACTTGGATTCAGTCACCTCCCATAGGTCCAGTGGGGGCATCCGGACGTGAAATGGCCCCCTTGAGGAAATTTGGAATGGCCATCACTGAGCAAAACCATAGCTCCGAAGATGACTCATTAGCACTGCTTCCGGGTCGTCGAGGCATGCTCTAGGGGGTCCCCTAGCTGAAAAATGATGTCCCAGACCCAACGGAATCAACGTATTTATGAACTGAGCCATGGTTCGGGTGCCACGGGCATTCCAGTAAGGCACCCCAGGGCCATTCAGGGACACTTTGGTCATTATCTCCGCGGCCACGGAACCCAAATCGGCCAGCGGACTTGGATTCCGTCGACTCCCATAGGTCCAAATGGAGATAGTGGACCTGTCCATGGTGGCCACGCATGCCCAGGGGCCTCTGGATGAGAAATTCCCCCGTTGAGCGAATTTGGAATGGCCTTCACTGATCAAAACCGTAGCTCCGAGGATGGCCATTAGCACTGCTTGTGGGTCTCCGAGGCACACTGTGGGGGGTCCCCTAGCTGAAACCCAGCGTCTGAGACTCACCAGAGTCGATGGATTTGCGAACCGAGCCACGATTCAGGCGCTACAGGCATTTTAGTCAGGCACCTTGAGGCCATTCAGGGACACTTTGGGCATTTGCTCTACGGCCACAGAACCCAAACCGACAAGCAGACTTAGATTTCGTCGGCTCCCACAGGTCCCCGTGGCCATAGTGGACCTGTCCACAGTGGCCACACATGCCCGAGGGCCTTCAGACGAGAAATTTTCCCCATTGAGCGAATTTGGAATGGCCTTCACTGAGCAAAACCCTTGCTCCGGGGATGGCCCATTGGCACCGCTTCCAGGTCTTCGAGGCATGCTATGGGGGGTCCCCTAGTTAAAAACCGGTGTCCTGGACCCACCGGAGTTGACAAATGCATGAACTGAGCCACGGTTCGGGCGCTACGGGAATTCTAGTCGGGAATCCTGGGGCCATTCTAGTGGTGATAACAAGTTTACTGTCTGTTGAGTATGATACTACATCGAGGAGCCGCTCAACAAACTTTGAGATAGAAAGCTCTGTAATTTTAGGATACTGATTCAACCACTCATACAGTTTCTTACCTTCTCGAGGATCTAAATTTATAATTTCCTTCTGGGTAGATTCAGGCATTCTCGAGGATCTAAATTTATAATTGCCTTTTGGATAGATTCAGGCATGGAATAATATTTACCGGCACTTCCAAGCTCCCAAGACCATTTCGTTAGCCATAATATGTGCAACTCCTTTGATGAAAGATAAATTCTGGTGTGGATGGCAGCATTTGATACACTAGCCAAATCTATCTTGTTGGAAGAACTTAGATATTTCAACAAAGGACCATTTTGTAGGTGACTTGAAAATCCCTTCCATTTTCCAGCAATAAAACAAAGAAGTTCAATGTACATATTTTCAGGCAAGCTTGTCAACCAATTAGACAACCGAATACAAGGAGATAACCACGCCCAAAATATTCAAGTTATTATAAAACTCTTGTTTATCAAGATAAGGATGGACTATGTGTACATTACGAGAATATAGATGAATGAATTCGCTTTGATGAACGTGTCCTCTTGCTCTCTCCAGAATGCATTTAAAAGCAAGGAGTATTGTCCGAGCTTCTATTGGTTTACATAAATGTTTATTCCAAAGCTGACGTCACATAAAACCACTTTGTCAACTTTCAATTGGGTCTGAATGGCATCTCTAACTTGAGTTAGCTGTGGATAACGAGGAATATGAAAGGGAAGGTACCTATAGACCCAAGTTTTCGATGATAGAGGTGAACTACCACTTATCAGAGCACAGAATGCTGAACAAAAGGCTAATGGAACACAACGAAGGATTCCCTAGTTCCACTTGTTATTGAAAATGATACTTTCTCTTGATGAAACCAGTAAAAAATCTTCCTGTATTATAAATAGAAATCCTGTTACAATTTCCATTGGAATAAAAGCATAGATACCTACAGCCGCCATATTTCCTTCTGTAAACCACTTGCCCATAGGAAAAGCTAATGTAATAGCCATTTCCCAACATCTTTCCTCTACTCAACCGTACACTAGTTTTCCATGGGAAATCGCTGCCTCCACATGTAATAACTACATTGTTTTGTCGAAAATTGATCTTCTTCTTCTAACAAATGCAAAATGAAGGATTCATTGTCATTGCTAAGAGAAGTTCTTGTTAAATTTTCAGAATTTACTTCAATATGATATAGGATCTTAACTGAGAGAACAACATGTACATCAAATCTACAACATATCAATCATGGACACAATAATGCAAGCACATAAGCGACACAGAGTTTACTTGGGGAAAACCATAAAGGTGAAAAACCCCAATAACTTCCTCAGAGATAGATAGAGCAATGATACAACCAGAATACAAGAGATAGTCTTCTCCTAGCAGCAGTGCCTCCTCCTCCACTCTCCACAGTGTGAGTGAGAGAATAGAATTTGTAAAATGAGAGAGACATGCTCTCTATTTATACACTAACTTGACTTGACCTTTACTCAACTAGGTCATCCTCAACTTAACCACTTAACATAATGTTGATTGGGCCGACCCCCACTAGGGTGGTCTAATAACCCTTTGACCCACATGACTTATATAGGGCCGACCCCAACAAGGTGGTGTAATAACCCATCAAGTATAAGTTATGACACTTACAATATAAATGACGACACTTCTGTATAGAGGAATAATGACATCTCTATAGGAATACAATATACATATATGTGAAATACATTCCGAAGTTACATATACATCAATACTCCCTCTTAACTAGGAAGGTATCTCTCGACACAGGTCTTCTAGCACAAGTCATCTTCTCTGGATCATCGTCATTGGATAATCGTCATCGATTCATCATCATCGTCACTGCTACTGCTATCTCAATCAATCTATGAGTCTACACGTCATAGGAAGTTCTATAGAGCGAGTCCTTTTTCATACTAGATGTAGGCCCACCACCTGCAAGTCTTTATCATATGTGCGAACGGTCTGATAGAGGTGGCCTCTCAGGACTAATTTTATGTGCGGATGCAATACCGGAAAGAGTATCCCAGGAACATTTATGTACCTAAGCTCGACCGACAAGATCTCCCAAGACAGATTACATGCAACTCCTCCACAATACCTTTAAAGAGCATCCCAGGAACATTTATGTGCCGCAGCATGACCGGCAAGATCTCTAAAGAGCATCCCAGGACTTATTACGAGCACACAGCTCAACCTCTCGGATCTCTAGGACTGATTACATGTGGATAGAAAAAACCTTTAAAGAGCATCCCAGGAACATTTATGTGCCGCAACACGACCGCAAGATCTCTAAAGAGCATCCCAGGACTAATTACGAGCACACAGCTCAACCTCTCGGATCTCCAAAACTGATTACATGTCTCTGTAGTAATACCTCATCCTAGGACTGATTACAAGCAAACAGCTCAACCTATCGGATATCTGAGGACTGATTACATACTACATAGCAATACCGGAAAGAGTATCCTAGGAACATTTATGTGCCGCAGCACGACCGGCAAGATCTCCCAAGACTGATTACATGCTATTTGCACAACCTGCCACATATCATCTCTGACCTCCAAGTATCAACCTGATACTCATGATCCAACGGATCATCATCGCACAAAGCATCATCCTGATGCTCATGATCACACTGATCATCATCACTGTATCATCCTAATACATATCATCTCGAGCAACACCCTGAAACTCGTCATCATGATCATCCTGATCATACAATGCATCCACCTGATACATACCAAGTATCTATCTGATACATATCATCATACATGATCCACTTGATCATACAGTGTATCCACCTGATACAAATACAAATAGATGATACATATCAACATACATGATCTACCTGATCATACAATGTATCCTCCTGATACATATACAGATACATAGTCCAAGCATCCGACATGATGCATATACAAAATCAATACAAATGATCGAACCGATCATATCCAACATCTAACATGATGCGTACATACATATACATATAAATGATCCAACTAATCATACAAAGCAAAAACTAGAACATCATCCTGATGCTCATCATCCAACACTTACATCCACAGCCATGTGAAGGATACTCCTTCCAACATGCTTGGAATGGCTTCAACAAATGTGTCCATCACTTCTTCCTCGAAGTGTCATTGATCTGAAGAACACCAAGCCTCTCTCTGAAGTATTCGAACTTCACTCTAGCTAGTGGCTTCGTCAGCACATCTGCAATCTGCTCATCTGTCGCAACATATAGGAGCTTCACAGCTCCTCTCTGCACCATATCCCTGATATAGTGATATTTGATCTCTATGTTTTTCGACTTGTCATGAAACACTGGATTCTCGGACAGCTTCACACAACTCTGGTTATCACAAAAGATACCAGTAGCATCCAACGCGAGATCAAATAACTCAGATAGTAGCTTCCGTAGCCATACTGCCTCACAACTAGCTAAACAGGCTGGAACATACTCTGCCTCAGCTATACTCAGTGCTACGCAGGACTACTTCCTGCTAAACCAAGAGATCACACCTGATCCCATACTGAAGCAACATCCAGATGTGCTCTTCCTATCTGTAGCACTGCCAGCCCAATCTAAATCAACATAACCCTGTAGGTTAAACTTTTGATTCGCATCATACTTGAGCCCATAATCAACCATACCCTTCAGGTACCTCAGAATATGCTTTACAACAACCAGGTGAACACTCCTCGAATCCATCAGGAACTGGCTCAATGTGTTCACCACAAAGCAAATATCTGGTCTCGTGTTCATCAAGTACATCAAGGACCCAATCATCTGACAATATATAGAGACATCAACCAGCTCAGATGAAGCATCACAAAGAAGATTCATATTCGATGCCATAGGTGTGGCCATGGCCTTGCAATCCATCATCCCGAACCTCTTCAGGATCTCTACTGCATACTTCCCTTGTCCAAGGAAGATTCCATCTGCACTCTGCCACACCTCCATTCCAAAAACAAATAGTGCATCATCCCCAAGTTCTTCATCTCGAACTCAGCAGCAAGCTTCCGTTGCGTGTCCCCAAGTTATTCATCTCAAACTCGGCAACAAGCTTCCGCTGCGTGTCGGCAATCAATCTATCTTCCCCTGTAACAAACAGGTTATCCGCATACAAAAGTAATATCACTGGATTACCTTCCTCAACTTTGTAGTAAAGGTTGGAATCTTCTTTACTCTTGGTAAAGCCCAAACTGGATAGAAAGCTATCTATCCTCCCAAGTTCTGCACATATATATGACTACACCATTCAAGAAGGTTGTCTTGAAATACATCTGGTGTATCTTCTATTTAATCACTTTTATATTTCTCTATGCTTCCATCTGTAGCATGCTTGATCTGATAGTTCCATTTAGAAGTCACAACAGACTTCCCTTCAGCTCTTGGGACCGCATCCAAAACATCGTTCTTCATGATCGACGGATCATGGCATTCTTCATGTATCCTCGAAACTTCATTATCTTCAATAGATAATTTTGTTGCTTGAACAAATGTTGTAGTCCTTCTTTTGTAGGTGAAGGTATACGGTCTTTTCTACAAAACAAGTTAAATTGCATGATTAGAAACATCTCATAATTTTGAAACAAATTCTTACACATAAAGAAATATGTCATACAGTCATGCAATTATCTTAGCCAATGCTTCAATACAACATTTATCCATGTTCCACAACTTTCTAGATGCCTTCCAGTCTCTACCAGAACATTGTTAAGAGTTT
Source organism: Larix kaempferi (assembly GCA_027924585.1). Classification (NCBI taxonomy): domain Eukaryota; kingdom Viridiplantae; phylum Streptophyta; class Pinopsida; order Pinales; family Pinaceae; genus Larix; species Larix kaempferi. The sequence continues at coordinate 15,553,679 of BSBM01000286.1, read as the reverse complement.
GCACGACTCCCAACATGTCAGCAAAGAGGTTTCATTCTAGATAAGTAGCACTAGAATGTTGTACAGTGCCATAGGCCACTTACCCATCACATGCATATTAGTAGTATACTATTCATTAATGCAATCATTCTAATATGCACAATACATATCCTAAGTCTAGGAACATGAGCATATACATCATTGAACAACTTTATTTAAACAAACAAATATGCAAGAAATGATAATTAAAAATACTTATCTTTGTTTGGTTGTTGGATGGACTCCCTCTGAGTCTTTGCTTCTTTGTAGGAGCTACTGAAGTAGCTTCTTCTACACCTTTCTGTTGTGGAATGTAGAAAGATGTTCAACTCCCTCTGAATATCTGCATCCTTGCAGAAACTATTGAAGTGTGCTCCTTTGCTTTCTTGTAGGAACAACTGGAGTGTGCTCCCTCTTGATCTTTGCTTCCTAGATTACCTGTCCTTGAACTTATATCCATCCTTAATCACTATGCATGCTTATTAGTATCATATTGTGTTATCCTTGAGATCTCATACATAATCACACATTTATTAGTATAATCTTAATACTATCAAAACACAATAATCTTAAACATGTATAGTCATGATCATTCACAGATAATAAATATTAGTATTCAGGGAAGTCTTCTTTTACTCATGAGTATTCTTATTTGATCATAGGACTCTTTTGATTAGTTAAATCATCAGTGCATAAACCCGTGATTTCTCAAACCTATGACTTCATGAATAATCATTATCAACAACACAACAATATAAGATCCTAACACAAGGTAGGATTCTAGCTTGATATAGGAAAAACATGTCTGGATTAGCATGCTAGCTAGTTATGTCTAACATACCTACATAATGTCTTCTGGTTCTCTTTAGTGACTTGTGTTAGTAACCTGCATGTCTCATAGGTTAACCATTTTAGGACCAAGTTATACATACCTCGAAAGTAGATCTTCTATGTGATCCATGACAATGGATGAATCTTTGTCTTCATGTCACCATGATCATATGTTCTTGAAGTAGAACATGATTTGTCTTTCTTGGTCTACCTTTTATGTTAGTGAACAACATAAACCTCATACAACATCACAATGCATTAGTACATTCATAAGTGTCAAAACCTTAATCAATGAATATCTTCTATTAAGGTGATACGACAAGTCCATTAATTAATCAAGATTGTACTGTAATGATATGAAGACAAACATATGATAAAATTAACCATGAAACATACCTGTAAGACATACCTATCAAGATTGCTTGTAATCTTCTTATGGAAGGCGTTAGCCTCATCCCCCTCTGAGATAGGAACTTCTTCACTTATGCAGGTGACCAATCCATCTTCTTCTAGGATTAACCCAATCCACTTGATTTGCAAGAACTCGACCTGGAGCTGGATTAGGGTTTGTCAAAGAAACCCCAAAAATTCAAACTTTGAATTTCAAACTTCCGAAAGGATAGAAATATGTGCCTTGATGAGCTGATCAAGTTGGTATATTCAGAATTTGAAAACTACAAAGTTTCACCCCTCGAAATTGCCTTTGAGATTTCCGGATTCACTAGGGAGGACCCTGATTTAGGGTTTTATTTTCTAAGAGCTTCACCCAACTAAAATATTTGATTCAAAACTCTAAGCTTCTATTTTCCTGAGGAGCTTCCAGCCGTGGTCACAGATTTCCAAAATTCTAATTTTTGCAGAAGCCGTAATTTTCCATCTTTCCAATCAAAGTCCCGAACTGGGGTTTGATCAAGCCTGGCCTTCTGCCCAACCAAAAAATATGATCTTGGTCTCTAAATTTTGATTTTGATGAGTAGCATCCAGCCGTGGTCTCCGATTACAAAAATTCCAACTTTCTCCGAAGCCCTAAATTCCGGAAGCCATGAATGAAGGTACTAAAAAATAATTATGTTTTGTCAGAAATATGTACTTGATTGTTTCTGGTGTAACTCCAAACTTTTTGATCCACAGAGTCTGAACATTTTTCATGAGATAGGCCGACCTGTTATATTTCCATCTCAATAGGTATGACCTCAATTGGATTCTCTGAGAGAGAGTTATGACAAGTGTCGCAACGTGACCTGTTTATGGGATAATACAGGAGAGAGAACTTGTATGGAATGCCACGTGTCATTGGTTCAACTTCGGCTTCTAAAAAATTTTGTTGAGATAGTACAATATGTGCACTACCTATCACATTTTACGAAATTTTATTTGGAACTTTCTAGCCCAAGTTATGACCTTTTTCCTAGGGTCACCGGATTTTGACTCACATCTGGAAGAGGCAGAAACCCTATATTGTATAGATCGTAAATCACAAAGTACAACGAAATAGAGGTTTTCCTTTGGAAACAAGGTATATGGGGATCTGATCTTCGACTTGTAAAAGTTTCAGATCTGAAAAATTCACCAAAATGGATTTATAGAGAAAGTGCTATGATGACTGGTTTTTTCTATATCAAGCCCTAGCATCGTAAGTGCAACAAGTGTCATACATGCCATATCATGCATTCTTTCAGGCTAGCTCTGATACCATGTTAAATTTTAAGAATTTACATCAATATGATCTAGGATCTTAACTGAGAGAACAACATGTACAGCAAATCTACAGCATATCAATCATGGACACAATAATGCAAGCACACAAGAGACACAGAGTTTACTTGGGGAAAACCATAAAGGTGAAAAACCCCAATAACTTCCTCAGAGATAGATAGAGAAATGATACAACCAGAATACAAGAGATAGTCTTCTCCTAGCAGTAGAGCCTCCTCCTCCACAAGTGCGCCACTCTCCACAGTGTGAGTGAGAGAATAGAATGTGTAAAATGAGAGAGACACGCTCTCTATTTATACACTAACTTGACTTGGCCTTTACTCAACTAGGTCGGCCTCAACTTAACCACTTAACATAATGCTGACTGGGCCGACCCCCACTAGGGTGGTCTAATAACCCTTTGACCCACATGACTTATATAGGGCCGACCCCTACAAGATGGTCTAATAACCCATCAAGTATAAGTTACGACACTTACAATATAAATGACGACACTTCCGTATAGAGGAATAATAACATCTCTATAGGAATAAAATATACATATATGTGAAATACATTCCAAAGTTACATATACATCAACAGTTCTAAGGTCAGTTTCTCGTAAAATAGAGATTGTATAAATCCAGCGGGTGTCCGTGAAGGCCTTTTGGATGCGAGACGGAACGAGCCATAGAATGAAGACCGTGGCTCCGATTGACAAACCGTCAGCTCCATTGGATTAAGGACGTCGGGATAGTGCTAGGGTGCCCCTTCCCTCCGGTCTCGTGGCCCGAGTGTCACCATGTAGGTCCATCTTGGAAACTAGGGTTTTGCTCAGTGAGGGAGTGTGCAATTTTTGCACACGGGGGTCAACTTTGCAAAATCCTCCCCCGGGCACTTTGTGGTTAGCATTCCTATCCAGAACCTCTCTAGACACACTTGCAGGACTCCCCAGAACCAGGTTTGGTGCATGGTTGGAGCTCTATGCCCCGACAGGTATCCAGCGGGTGTCCTTGAAGGCCTTTTGGATGCGAGACAGAACGAGTCATTGAATGAAGACCGTGGCTCTGATTGAAAAACCATCAGCTCCGTTGGATTCAAGACATCGGGATAGTGCTAGGGGTTCCCCTCCCCTTTCATCTCGTGGCCCTGGTGTCACCTTGTAGGTCCATCTTGGAAACTAGAGTTTTGCTCAGTGAGGGAGTGTGCAATTTTTGCACACGGGGATCAACTTTGCAAAATTGTCCCAGTGTCACCTTGTTGTTGTTGGTTTCAATATTTTATTTCTATACCTATCTATCCTACAAGTATAAAGCATAATATACTCTCCTAGCGAAATTACTACTTCTCAAAACTTTAAACATAATTTTGAAACTCCTGAGAATCAAGCGCACTGTGGGATTCCCGATTGTTACCAAACCTAGTTCACTAAATGATAAAGGATTGTTTCATTTCTTGGGTTGTTTGTTGTTGCATAGTGACATCCTTGTTGACATCAAGAGTAATACAAAACATATATGGAGGGAAGTGTAGTGGTATAAGGTAACGCAAAGTGATATTTTAAAGGAACTCAAGCAAACAAAACAACCTCTTTGAAAATGTGTTGAATATTGCAAGAAAAAAGTTACTCGATATTTAAGGGAAAACAAAATTCAATAGAGGTCCAAATAATTTATCCAAGTGAGGAAATAAGGTTAAAGGACTAGAGGGATCATTGGCATCATTTTATGAAAGTTCTTACGGCATATTCACTTATGTTCCTTCGCTAAGTATTCTAGCTACATCATATTTTAAAGATTAATGGTGTTATATCATAAATGCCATAATTTTCCTTTTTCCCAATACAGTTGTAATTATGTTGAACACAACATAATGGGGAATGGGAAATAGGGAAAGACTATCTGAAGTGATATTTTCAAGGAACCTAGGAGATGTGAATAAATAATTTGAAAATGTGTAAACTCATACAAGTCAAAAAGTGCACAATGTTTATGAAAAAGAGAGGGTAAAAATAATAAGAGTGAAAGGGGAAAACGATGGGAACTATTGGGAGTTAGTCATTGTAGATAGAACCTAAATCTTGAGCAAAAAATCATTGTACTACCAAAACAAAATCGTAGGTTGACTTGGCAATGTTGGAATTTATTGAATATACTTTTTCCTATAAAAATGGAGGGTAAATTCATGGATGGAATTTCATCAAATTTCATCATTGTACTACCATCAAATTTGCTCAAGGAGATGATGAAGTAGCTCAAGACAATATGGAAGTTGTTGCATCACATGAACCACATACATATTCACATAAATCATAACTATACTATGTACCTCAATCAATTAGGCCTTTTGGATCCTTTCAGTTTTTTATTGTCTCAAACAACCTCTTGTGCTCTGCATGAGGTAGTAAGTAGCGTACCTTGTTTGATGACTTCATTGACATTGTCTGTAGTTGGATGTTTGTACCAATGATCAAGTCCGTAAAGTGATACACCCGCGACCCTAGTCTACAATCCATATATGTGTAGCCATTGCTCTTTGGTCCCTTTCCATCCATTGTAAGATATTCCCCCTGAACAACCATTGAGCCAGTGGAAAAGGTAATGCCTTCACTATCCGTTAATGATGCGAGGATGGTTTTCTTCCCCTGGATGCATCGTGCCAACCAACAATTCGTCCTAATTGCACTGTCTATCGGGGCGACAACTGTATAGATGTGTCCTGCAAAGATGCATTTTACGGTGATATTCCTACAAGTAGTGGTTTGATAACTTGGATAATTACATATAAACAAGGAGGGAATTGGGATATGCATGCATAAATGTTTACCTGGCTGTACTAGATCAGATATATGATCATATTCATTCGAAATAGAGGACTGGCCTTCCTCTAACTGGATTGTTTCAACAACTGCAAGTGGGTCCACTGCAAGTGATACATGATCCCATTCATCAACCCAATCCATTGATTCGCATTCATCCCATTCACAACTGCTGCAAGGCCCACAAAACCAAGCAAGTTTCCGCGTCCATATTTCAAATAAGGGGTTGTTTGAGCTTCGAACCGAATGAAATCCATGAGTTCCTTGCACCGTACTGCAACTATAAGAACGCGATCGGTCTATATCAACTACATGCCAGAAATTTCTAACAACATGTCCTCTACCTGTTGGTATGTGTTGCTCCGTGGTTCGATCTGACATTTTTACAGAGCACCATTGAACTATGGTTTATGCATCCCGAATATGAGGGTTTCTCATGCACCTCATCTCTTCCCTTCATAGGGCATTTTTGAGACATGACCCAACACCGTCGTTCTCTCCCTTTCCATGACCGGTCTCAAAATAGTTCCACACATGCATCACATCACAAGTCTTGTGAAAAATACTAAACCACTGGAATACACGTGCATTTTTTAACTGGCCTGCACAACCATCTGACCATATCCAATGTCAATCCATCTGTATACCTCTCTCCTTCAGCTGATCATAGAAAATTTTGAAGCAATGTTGCACGTAATGCAGGTCATGGAACATGTCTTCACTGATGTAGAAGTTGTTCTCTTTCAATATTATCCTCCTGTTGTTGCTACTCTCTGGCGCGTGCCTATACATGATATGGACCATTATGCTAACTTGGTCTGAATGGTAGTATTGACTTGGAATCTCATTCTATGGCTGCAGGGTGTAGTTTTCAGCAAAGTCCACAACCAACAATATTGTGCCATTGGGGAAGGTGTCCATGCACTGTCTGTACTGTTCATCCTGCCATCGTGCTACATGGACATGCTGTACATACTGCTTGGTCTTTTGGTAGAATTCCTTCATGAAATTGAAAATTTGTACCTGGTGCCACAAAACCCAGGGCATTAATACAACGTGACATTTTCAATGTGAATATATATGTACAAATTCAACATGTATAGTATGAAAGTATGCAAACTTAGATTACCTATGACTTCACCAATGCAATTTTGTTTCTTTCCTTCGAACTATCTACTTGATATGTTATGTACTGGAAGTTTTGCATTTCTATTGACATCCTCCCAAATGCGTGCTCTGTGGTTGCATGGATGCAGGGGCTCAGTAATGCAAATCCACTGCAACTGGAACACGTCCCATATAAACATGATCTTTTATAATATTTTTCCTTCAGGTCTTGGAGACATTATGCTATGTGTAAATTCTCTGGATGCATTGGGTGATTGTAACGATGGGAAATCCTGCACAATGTTAGTATGCAAATCACAAAATATATGTCTATATGTATCATAAAAGTACTCAAATTCTACATGGTATCTACAACAACATGTATTGTGATCATTGCAAATTTTAACATACGAGGGTTTGCATTTTTCAAAGGACCTTCGGTCCACGTTCAATTGTGTGTGCTCATTCTTGAACCTCTCGTAGATTTCTGTTTGTGTCATGTCAAGGAAGTGCTTGACATGGGGTTCACCCCCCCTAACACCTTTTCTCAATGTTAAAACATCTCTTTGATTCGATGACGGTCTAGTGTTATCATGCCAAAACTTCTGCACTAGTTCTTTAATAGCATCAATGAGCTTCATGTCTGAACGAGGTAACCTACCAACAAAGGCCCAACAATCTTTTTGGCCTGGGGTCTCAAGTTTTTCTCTAATGGTATAATACTTTTGAAGAGTCTTTCTGTCTACTTTAAATATTTTACATGTGTGTGATAGTAGGCGATGTTGCCTTGTGGATTTGTCTACAATCGATTTTGATAGTACACTACGGGCCGCATTAAAATCTTTTGTACAAGAAGTTTTTCCAATCAAATTAAATGCAGATTGTAGATTTCTAACAACATGATTGTTGACATCTGAACTTCTAACTACCTTTATGCTCAAAATTCTCCTAACATATGTATTACAAGATGATGATTATGAGTACGATGATGAAGATGATGAATATGAGTACGATGATGAAGATGATGATTGTTGACATTTAATTTTGAATTATAAACATATGTATTACATCAAGAATAATTCTTCTAGGTGGATGATGATGATGATGATGAAGATGGTGATGATGACTAATGTTGATGATCATGATCATGATCATGACGAATATGCAACACATCATCCTCATCATCCTTATCATCTTCATAATCATCTTCTTCATCACCATATTCATCATCATCCACACCATGGTCATCATCACCATCTTCATAGTCATCATCATCATCATCATCATTGTGAGGACGACGATGATGATGGTGATGATGGTGATGATGAGGACGATGGTGGATGATGATGAATATGAGTACGATGATGAAGAAGATGATGATGATGATGACAAATATGATCATCATAAAAATCATCATATTCGTCATCATCATCTTCACTGGTCATCATCATCACCATCGTCATCATATGATCATGGTCATGGTCATCACTATCTTCGTCATCACAGTCTTCGTCATCACTGTCTTTAGTCATCTTCATCTTTTTCATCCCCATCTTCCCCCTAATCATCATCGTCATTGACATCTTCGTCATCATCTTCGTATCATCATCATCATCATTGACATATTCATATCATCATCATCATCATCATTGACATCTCTGTATCACCATCATCGACGAAGGTGATGATGATGATGATGATGAATATGAGTACAATGATGATGATGATGATGACGATGATGATGGTGGTGAAGATGGTGAGGAATATGCAGCACATCATCATCATCATCCTCATCATCAACACCATGATTGTCATCATCAACTTCCTATTCATCATCATCATCATCATCATTGTGAGGACGCGGATGATGATGAGGATGATGAAGATGATGAAGATATGATGATGGTGATGATGGTGATGATAATGACAACGATGGATGACGATGAGTACGAGTACGATGATGAAGATGATGATGTTGATGAAGAATATGATCATCGTCATCATCGGCAAAAACATCATATTCATCGTCATACTCATCTTCATTAGTCATCATCATCACCATCTTCATCATCATCATCATTGTGGGGACAAGGATGATGATGATGATGATGATGATGGAAATGACGATGAAGATGGTGATGATGACTAATGGAGATGATGATGATGTTGATGATGAAGATGATGATGAATATGCAACACATGATCCTCATCATCATGATCATCTTCATCACAACACCATGATCGTCATCATCAACTTCCTCATCATCATCATCATCATCATCATCACTGTGAGGACACGGATGATGATGAGGATGATGGTGAAGATGATGATGATGATGGTGATGATGGTGATGATGACGACGATGGTGGATGATGATGAGTATGAGTACGATGATGAAGAAGATGATGATGATGATGACGAATATGATCATCAGCAAAATCATCATATTCATCATCATCATCTTCACTAGTCATCATCATCACCATCGTCATCCTATGATCATGGTAACGATCATCACTGTCTTTATTCATCTTCATCTTCATCATTGCCATCTTCCCCCTAATCATCATCATCATTGACATCATTGTCATCATCATTGACATCATCATCATCATTTACATCTTCATATCATCATCATCATCATCATTGACATCTTCGTATCATATTCATCATCATCATTGACATCTTCATATCATCATCGTCGACAAAAATGATGATGATGATGATGATGATGGTGGTGGATGATGATGAATATGAGTACGATGATGATGATGAAGATGATGAGGAATATGCAGCACATCATCATCACCTTCATCATCATCAACAACATGATCATCATCAACAACATGATCATCATCATCAACAATATGATCATCATCAAAATCATCATACTCGTCATCATCATCTTCACTAGTCATCATCATCACCATCGTCGTCATATGAGCATGGCCACGATCATCAATGTCTTCATCATCACTGTCTTTAGTCACATTCATATTCGTCATCATACTCGTTATCGGCATCTTCCTACTAATCATCATCATCATTAACATCTTCGTCATCATCTTCGTATCATGACCATCACCATTGACATCTTTGTATCATAATCATCATCATCATTGACATCTCCGTATCAGCATCATTGACGAAGATGATGATGAATATGAGTACGATGATGATGATGACTAATTTGGAGATGATGATGATGATGATGACAATGATGATGATGGTGAAGATGATGAGGAATATGTAGCACATCATCATCATCTTCCTTATTATCAACACCATGATCGTCATCATCAACTTCCTCCTCCTCCTCCTCATCATCATCATCATCATTGTGAGGACGCGGATGATGAAGATGATGATGATATGATGATGATGATGATGATGACGATGGATGATGATGAATATGAGTACGATTATGAAGATGATGATGTTGATGACGAATATGATGATCATCATCATCAACAAAAACATCATATTCGTCGTCATACTCATCTTCATTAGTCATCATCATCACCATCTTCATCATCATCATCATTGTGGGGACAGGGATGATGATGATGATGATGATGATGACAATGACGATGAAGATGGTGATGATGACTAATGTAGATGATGATGATGTTGAGGATGAAGATGATGACGAATATGCAGCACATCATCCTCATCATCATGACCATCTTCATCATCATCTTCATCATCATCAACACCATGATCATGATCATCAACTTCATCATTTCCATCATCGTCACCATTATGAGGACAAGGATGATGGTGATGATGATGATGATGATGATGATGATGATGATGATGGTGATGGTGATGATGATGATGATGGTGGATGATGATGAATATGAGTACGATGATGGAGATGATGATGATGATGATGAATATGATCATCATCAAAATCATCATATTCGTCATCATCATCTTCATTAGTCATCATCATCACCATCATCATCATCATCATCATCGTCCTCATCATCATCATCGTCGTCATATGGTCGTGGTCATGATCATCAATGTCTTCATCATCATAATTTAACCATATTCATCTTTGTCATCATACTCGTCATCGCAATCTTCCTCATAATCATCATCATCATCGACATCTTCGTCATCATATTCATATCATCATCATCATCATTGACATCTTCATATCATCATCATCATCATTGACATCTTCGTATCATAGTCGTTGACGAAGATGATGATGAATATGAGTACGATGATGATGATGACTAATTTGGAGATGATGATGATGATGATGAATATGATGAGGAATATGCAACACATCATCATCAACAACATGATCATCATCATCAACTTCCTCATCATGATCATCATCATCATCATTGTGAGGACGCAGATGATGATGAGGATGATGAAGATGATGATGATGATGATGGTGGATGATGATGAATACGAGTACGATGAATATGATCATCATCATCATCATGACCATCAAAATCATTATATTCGTCATCATCATCTTCATTAGTCATCATCATCACCATCTTCGTCATCCTCACCATCATCATCATCATCATATGATCATGGTCACGATCATCATTGTCTTCATCATCATAATCATCATCTTCATCATCCTCATCATACTCATCATCGCCACCTTCGTCATCATTGACATCTTCGTCATCATCTTCCTATCGTGATGACGATGATGATGACGAAGATGTTGTTGATGAGGAAGAGGGTGATGAAAAATATGACTATGATGATGATGATGGTGGTGGTGGATGATGATGAAGATGATGATGATGTTGATGGTCATCGTACTCATCATCAACATCATCATCATCATCTTCATCATCATCAACATCAATGGTGATGATGAGGATGATAATGATGATGTTGATCTGACGTTGACAATCAAGATGATGACCTAGATGTTGATGATGATGAGGAAGAAGAGGGTGGTGACGATGATGATGATGGTGTTGATGATGACGATGATGATGATGATGATGATGATGATGAAGATGATGATGATGGGGATGGTGATGAGGATGAATAAGATGATGATGATGGAGATGAAGATGTTGATTATGATAACGATGGTGATGAAGATGATGATGATGTTGATGAAGAATATGGTGATGATGAAGAAGATGAGGCTGATGGATATGTTGATGAGGAAGGGGGAGATGACAATGATGACAAAGATGTTGATGATGATGGTGATGATGGTGATGATGATGATGAAGATGATGATGATGATGATCATCATCATCATCTTCATCACCATCATGATCATCATCCTCATCTCATCATCATCATCATCATCTTCATCACCATCATGATCATCATCCTCATCTCATCATCATCATCATCATCTTCATCACCATCATGATCATCATCCTCATCACCATCATCACCACCATCATCTTCATCATCATCTTTATCACCATTGTCACCATCATCTCATCATCATCATCATCATCATCATCTTCATCAACATTGTCACCATGATCTCATCATCATCATCATCATCATCAACATCTTCATCATCATTGTCATCTCCCCCTTCCTCATCAGCATCTTAATCATCATTGTCATCTCCCCCTTCCTCATCAACATCTCCATCATCGTCATCTTCTTCATCATCACATCTTAATCAAATTTATGTATCCCCATGACAAAGGAAATTACATGAACGCGTATGCGCACCTACACGTGCACGCTTCCATGGACGTGTGCACATACTTACGCGTGCGTGCCTATTTGTGTGCACGCGTGTATGAATTCAAATTGTTTTTGGTGCCCTTGCAGGCTTGGAATTAGCTTTGGACTGCACCTTTAGGCTCGGTCTGATTTATCTATGATTTATGGCAGAACACATCAAACGCTGCAACTTCCTGTTTTTCACAGCTAGTTCTACATAAGGTCCATGAGTGCACTGCAGATGAAATTGCACACACTTGTGAAGCTCTGTGTGCAGATTCCAAATATATAATTTTTTAATAGATCTGTTGTTGTTCTCTATTTTTAATTCATTTTAAACTACACTCATGTCAAATTCGTAAAAAACATAGGTCGTTTATTTGGCCTATAACTTTTGATTTGCTTACCTATTTTGAAAATGAAAAAGAACCCACATAAGAGCACGAAAATACCTACAACCTAAAAAAAAATGCATTTTGATTATTTTTAGACCATGATATGGTGTCTCAACAATTGACCATGCCATTTTAGGGCTTCACAGACTTTGGTAATTTAAAAAAAAATATAAAATTGACTTTTAAATTTTGGAAAAATAGCCCCGCACAATATTTTTCTGTTGCCTACGCCTCTACATATTTTTTTTCTCATCAATTGAAAATTTACATAGCAAACAGGTGGGTCAAAAAAAACATGTGCATTATGTTTTAGAAAAAAAATAACATACCAATCTTCGAATAATGACATTTTGGGGTGGTTATACCACTTTTCCATAAATAAAAATTAGATATTTCGCAAGGTCATCCGTTTTTCTACGTTTCATCTTTTTACACCTAATCGGAAAAAGTTTTGTAGGTACCTCTAATAATTTATTTTAATGATAATATTTCTGTTTTTCCAGAATGTCATTGCAACTAACGTGTCATAATTGGGTATCATTACCTTGCACCAGCCCATAGGTTCATTAAAATCTATTTTGCATAGTGCTTTTTCTATGTCTGATGAGGGATTATTGAGACAATTTCTTGGCTTGGAGTTTGAGCAATATAATGCAGATATCAAGGTCTCACAATAAAAATATGCTTCATATCTTCTCCAAAATTTCAGAATGGCTAATTATAAGGCTGCTAAGTTCCCCTTCCTTTTAGGTGTAAAACTAGAAGATTGGGGTTCATCACCATTCGTGGACAGTTCGTTGTATAGGCAGCTAGTTGAGATCTTGTTGTATCTCACACACTATTGACCTAATTTTTCTTATGCATTAGGTGTTGTTTCTAGATACATGCAAGAGCCTCATGAGATTCGCTGTAAGGATTCCAAGAGGATATTGCATTATGTGCAAGGAACCAAGCAGTTTGGGATCATTATGCAACTAGTTCCTCACTTGCACTTGTTGTATTTACTAATTTAGATAGGGCTAGAGATAGCATTGATCGGAAGTCCACTTCTGGTTATTTTTTTATGCTTTCACATGGTCCTATTTTCTATTCTAGCGAGAAGCAACACAATATTTCCTTATCTTTAGCTAAGGCCAAGTACAGAGGAGCAGTGAATGCACCTACACAATGTGTATGGATGAAAGGCATTCTTGGGGAGGTTGGATTTGATTTTGATTCACCTACAGTCATATGATTTGATAATAAAAGTGCAATAAAGATATCCACATATCCAGTACAGATATAGAGGATCAAGAACATAGAGATAAGCATGCACTACATGAGTAACTTGGTGCATGACTAGACCATCTCATTGCAGTACTACCCATCTTCTGAGAAGATAGTTGACATCTTCACCAATAGTTTTGCTGAGAAGACCTTCATCTACCTTAGATCACTCCTTGGGGTGGGTGGTACACGATGAAGACATATATTTATTTTAGATTTTCATTGATGTCCATGTTTGAGGGGAGGTTTTGTTCCCATGAGATTTTCCTCCTTACCTCAGTTACATGGACTAATAAAAATTGTAAGAGGTGACTTTGGCCTTTGTTTCAAAGGCCTCATTTTCTGATTTTTCACTACATAATCCAAGCTTAAGGGGGGCTGTTAGAGCATTATTACCACCTAGGATCATAGCCACATTATGATTTTATTAATGACTGGTGGTTCAAGCAAGGTTAATATGTTTTCCAAAGGTTGTTAGACACATTTTGACTAGTTCCACTCAAATTGGCACCTACATTCATTCAACCAATGGATAATGCACCTCATTTATGCCCACTAACCCACTAGGGAATGCCTCATCCCCTAATTTATGGTTGTGTCTTTCATTGGGGAGTGCACATGCATTGAATGTGGTTATGTTACCTCTTTTTTGAAAGTTTAGCAAATCCTAGGCCACCCCCACTCCAAAATATTCTCCACCACACATGGGCCACCTTTATTATGGACCACTCATGCCATCCTAATGTTCATATCTTCCATTTATAGTCGTTTGGTGTGATTTGGGAGCCTATTGGTCAACCTAGGGGGTATTTTGGTCCAGTGTAATACTTCCACTCTTAGATCATTTGAATTCCTCCAACGGATAATGATTTTATCCAAATTTAATATATTCCTGATACCAACACATTTCTAGGTTGGACAGTAATAGAAACTTCAGCTATTTGCCACATTAGTTTGTGTTATTGAGCTTCTTTTTCACTTTTTTCATGTAATACTTAGCCAAATTTTTGTCTAGCGAGGAAAATTCTTAGCTAGTAGATCTTGTTGTGTTCATAATTTCATAATATAAATGGACGAGAGAGTCTTTTGTTATTTTTTCAGAATTTAATACATTCTGATCTAGTATCTTAAGTAAAAGAACAACATGTACAGCATATCAAGCATAAGAGACAAGAGACAAGAGACACAAAACATTTCACTGGGGAAAACCAAGAGATAGAATAAGCATCAATACAATGATCACCATGATCAAACCCAAGAGATAGATATCTACAGTAGCATGCTCGTCCTCCACTTGTGCGCAACCTCCTCTTCTCTCACTAATGTGAAATGACTGAACAATAGAATGTGTAAAATGAGAGAGACACACTCTCTATTTATACACTACATCACTTGACCTTTACTCAACTAGGTCGGCCCTAACTTAAACACATAACATAATGCTGACTGGGCCGACCCCCAATAGGTTGGTCTAATAACCCTTTGACCCACATGACTCATACAGGGCCGACCCCAACAAGGTGGTCTAATAACCCATCGAGTATAAGTTACGACACTTATAATATAACTTGCGACACTTGCACTCACATGACGACACTTCCAATCGGAGGAATAATACATCTCCGTTGGGGATACAATAAAGTACAAATGTAATACATACAATATACAAGTGAATACCTTCCTAAGTTACAAATACATCAACATCTTTTTGTTTTATTCATCCATTCATTATCATATCAATATTGTCTCAAAGATTTGAGAGATTGGGTAAACTTGTATATTTAATATGGATCTCTTCTTCATTCCACTTTACACTCTTCTCTACTATGCTAGGGTTCTGTATAGTTTTAATGGAGTCATTAGGGTTAATTTTTTCCCTAATAAGACAATGAGATCTAGTTTTTTTAGTAACTTCAAAAAAACCATTCCAAAACTGCAAACCACGAAAACCTAAAATACTTAACTTCAATATATTCTAAACAAGCACTATAAAAATTCATAATGCATGCAAATGAGTAATCATCCACACTTATCCTACTTTACTACATGCTTTTATTCATGTCCTCTATTAGTACAAAAATAGTAATTGGCTCAATTAACCAATCTCAAAACAATACCTAATATGTCACACCAATCGAATCCTATTATGACTATCATTTACTTTACTCGAGATCCATTGTACTATGGATTGATATATGGTATGCTACACCTGCTAGTGGGTGAACCTAAATTAACAATATTGTATCCTTGCCACACCACATATATATCTTACTTAAACTTGTTTAATGTAAAATATAAAATTTTGAGCTAACCATTTTAAGTGGATGTTCCCTATGCAACTCAATAGGACATTCAATAACAATTATAAAAGAACAAGAGTTGAGTTTCAATTTGCATTAGATATGGAAATAAAGTTGAGGAAAACATATACACACATAGGGGAGGGGAGATAAAGTAATCT
This sequence comes from Larix kaempferi, assembly GCA_027924585.1. Lineage (NCBI taxonomy): Eukaryota > Viridiplantae > Streptophyta > Pinopsida > Pinales > Pinaceae > Larix > Larix kaempferi. The sequence continues at coordinate 15,537,399 of BSBM01000286.1, read as the reverse complement.
AAGATGCAACAACTGTTCATCAAGTCCAATAAATGAGGTAACCCACCACTCATATTGAGGGTTTCTCTCTGGAAAGAGATGCACATGCTAAAAAACACATTTAAAAATACTTTAAATTTAGGTATACCAAAGATTTGTCAAATGCAACATTAAATACAAAAACAATGAATATATAAAAACTATGTCATACCTACCTTGTCCAAGAAACTGTCTCAAATAGGATCCTCTATCGAGCAATGACATGTATGTCTGCAATGAGAGCATCAACGGGGAAAAATTTGCCTAGAACCAGAACATACATCCTCGCTAGATGATGGCTCGGCACAAGGTTTTCTAACATCATTAAAGAACATCTTGTAATGAGATGCCACTACAAACACACTGTGTTGCACTAGACTGTGTGTCAAGGATGATATCATGGTACTAGTGGATCAGATTCTATCTTCGATATAGGTGGTTGGGGATTTGGACATGCACCTAGGAGTATGTGGCCCTCCCATTGGGTTACATATAGCATTTTCTTGATCTTGAGTGTAGCCAAGAAAACCCCCCTGGAATTAACCAATGCTAAATTAATTTATATGGAGAGTAAGGAGAAACTCAACCCAAAATTTCTGAAGAAAATACAAAGGAACCTTCCTGTTATTATAGGGAGGTTTATCAAATACCATAAACCTACAATAAACCATTGATCCATCAAGTTGTCTCCCCATGGATTGAATGTACACCAATCCAAACAAAGATGCATCTATATCGAATTAGCAGTAGTACAAAATGAGAGATAAATGACAAAAAAATGACCAAAATATGCATATAAATTACCACTTTTGAGTTGGTGACCACTGGTAGCAAATAAACAGCCATTTATCACGCGACCAAAAATGTGGTAATATCTAGCTTGGTCATTTATAGCTTATCTTGTGGTCATATATTTGGTCATTAATTATCACAATTAATGACCAAGTTTATGACCACATTTTTCCCACGTGATAAATGACCGCTAATTTGCTACCTACAATCGCCAACTCAAAAGTGGTAATTTATTTCCATATTTTGGTCATTTTTTGGTCACTTATCTCTCATGTTGCACTGGTGGTCATTTATATGCAAATTTTGGTCATTTTTTTATTCATTTATCTCTTTTTAGTGGTTTCAGAATATATATATAGGGCACAGAAGAATCAAACTGCCAAGCTCCTACCTATAAGGCAGGTGCTCTACCATTGTGCTAGCACCCTTAAATAGAATTCCTTATGGATTGATATGAGAATAAAATTTCCAACAGTTAACACCATCTTGCAAAATTCTGGAAAAGGGTCACATACCTAGGTAAGAAACAAAGATTACCCAATAGTCACCAAAAAGGGTCATGTTAATGATAACCTTCTTTTTCCAAAATCTCTCAAAAATCAAGAATGCAGTTGTATTGTCAATTTTTTATCCGAGTGGTACCAAATAAAGAATCACAGTTGTCTTTTCCTGATCTTGGGCATCTGCATTTCCTCCCATTATCCTTACTTGGCTTTGTTTCAAGAAATTCCCCGCTGCTATCTTTCCAACCAACATTGAAACCAATGGGAAAAAAGCATAAAGTGCACCCAAGCTCAAGCTCCACTTGCATTGGATATACACAGCCACGTGGTGCACCAGGAGGATTAGAATTCAATGGTTGAGTGCAAGCTACTGAACTGCAATCTGTACAAAAAATGCATCAATTTAGTCACACATAATGTATCTTGATTCTTTATACACATTAATAAGGTGAAATATAAGCACACCGATCTTATATGCATGGAGTAAATTTATTTGCAAATAAAATGATAACAATTACAGAGAAATTCAACTCGTGATAATAGAATGAATGTTCAAAGAATAAAAGAAAATATTATGTACTTTCCCTACCTTTAGTAGGTGGAGGGGGGAGGAAATACCAATGGTAGTGGTGCCAAAGGTATCCTCTATGTCATCTGAGGCGATTTCGAAGGGGAAATGTTTGCAGGAGAAGAAGAGGGTCCTAACAATGCAATAAGCAGGTTGTGCTTAGTAAATTTTACTACTATTATACTCGGAATACATCTCAAAGATATGTGAAAAGAAAGGAAGTATACCTTTCACATGATGTCGATGACTTGGAGGGGAAGGAAACATGATTGATGGTGATACTGCTAGGGGACTCAAGTTTCCTGAGGGTGTTACAAGGGGACAGTTAGCTGGTGATTAAACATGCCCTTTAAAAATAACCAACAATCCAATAACTTAAGAGTGTAACCTTCATCAAGTATAAAGTTTGAATATCAAAATAGAACAAAAATAAAAGAGTATACCTTTCGCGTGTCGATAATGTGGAGGTGTTCATGAAACCCAATTGATGGTGAGACTTACAATAAGTATCCAACACACCCATATGGAAATATCATGGGTACCATCGTCATGCCTTCAGGTATCGGGCCTCTTCCATAGATGATAGGCTGAAATACCATATGAGAAAGTTTAAAAACAAGTTTATTTGAGATTATAACATCTACATTGTATATACCATATATGACAGGCTGAAAGACCTTGTGAATAATTTCACAAGGAAGGTTATAAGGATAATCAATAAAATCTTGGAAAATACAACAGAATTAGGCAGCAAAAGAATTATGAATCTCTTGCAAGTGTAGTCATGCAAATAATCACAACGGAAAAATATTGTGTTTCACCTACCAATCCATTCAAAATTGGTATAAACTAATTGAAACCTTTAACAAAATGTGAAGAAAAAAGGTATATTCTACAAACAGAAAATGATATTTCAAGCTTATACTTACAATCGAATAGAGTTCGGCTCCATGTTCTGCTATTTTTTCTTGATTTGGTTCACAATGGTTTTCAATTTTAGATCTTGTTGCTTGATTTGCTTCGCACTGGTGTTCAATTTTAGAGTTGAAATTTCCTTATAATACAAACTAGGTGTTTGGCTTCACATAAAAAGGAAGCAGCCAAGCAATATCGTGGAAATACAAAGGAAAGAAGGTTGGAAGATTTGGTCACATGAACTCTTGCAAGAATGAGATCATGTATACTTTATTTCTCTTGCAAGGAAAGTGCAGCATGGACTTCCAACCAAAAATAGTAAAAAGAGAGAATTAATGACCTTGCTTGTAGAATTTCTGGCAAAAATAACATCCCATCAAGTAAATAATTATTAAAAAAGACTTGAGTGGTTGCTGGCAGATGAGGAAAAGTAAAGTCGCCTTGATGATGATTCATTTTGTAGGCCTGGTGATCATCAATCCTGACTGGAAAAATTTTGATAGTAATGGTGGTATTACCAAGGGATGTAGAATTATATAGATCATGCAAAGGAAAAGGCCTCTTTTCTCTACCTTGGTTAGTGTTTATAAGCCCTGATCCCACACGCATACTTAGGGAAAATCTTGCATGTTGGTATGTGGCCACACATGCTTTTGGAATTTGTTGTATCTGTAAGTGTGACATCTACACCAACCATCATATGGATGAAATATCAATTCTACTCGTTGTAGAAAACATCTGCATTTAAGTTATGTCTTTCTAGGTTGCATTGTCATATCAGATATATTCCAGTCTTCAATTTTTGTATGTCATGGTTAAATAAAGAACACACATCAACCATAATGCATGTCAAATATTAAGTCCCATGGAACACTGGTACAAAATGAGAGATAAATGACCAAAAAAAGACCAAAATCCACATCTAAATGACCACTTTTAAGTTGGTGACCACTGGTAGCAAATTAGTGGTCATTTATCACACGACCAAAAATGTGGTCATATTTAGCTTGGTCATTTATAGCTTATCTTGTGGTCATATATTTTGTCGTATATTTGGTCATTAATTTGGTCATTAATTGTCACAATTAATGACCAAATTTATGACCACTTTTTTTGTCACATGATAAATGACTGCTAATTTTCTACTAGTGATCGCCAACTCAAAAGTGGTCATTTATATGCATATTTTGGTCACTTATCTCTCATGTTGTACTGGTGCTCATTTATATGCAAAATTTGGTCATTTTTTTAGTCATTCATCTCTTTTTAGTGATTTTAGAATATATATAGGGCATGGAGGAATCGAACCACCAACCTTCTGCCTATAAGGAATGTGCTCTACCATTGACCTAGCACCCTTAAATAGAATTACCTATGGATTGATATGGGAATAAAATTTCCAATAGTTAACACCATCTTGCCAAATTTTGGAAAATGGTACATACCTAGATAAGAAACAAAGATTACCCAATAGTCACCAAAAATGGTCATATTAATGATAACCTTCTTTTTCTAAAATATCTCAAAAATCAAGAATGCAATTGTATTGTAAAATTTTTCTTCGAATGGTACTAAATCAAGAATCACAATTAGTTTGACAAAAATAGGCATGGGATTTTAAATTAGAAGTTTGTTAGAAAAAAAAATAACTTTTAAGATAGGGAAAATTATTTTGGGTTGGACATATTTTGGACTGCAGATCTATCCTTACCTTCAAAAACCAATTTTAGAACAAATTTATATCATAAATACATATTATTGTGCATTAGGAATCATGGAAATTAGTGCAAGTTTCTTCCTCTCTTGTGTGTTTTGTCTCATGCATGTGTGCTAGGAAAACCAACATTTAGAAGTAAAGGAATAACTGATATTAATTTTCAAGATAGTTTTGTTGGTTTTTTTGTTTTTCATTCAGAAGTTGTTCTCCAGAATGGAATAGCAGTGATGGTATATCCATACAGCGTGTCTGTACCAGAAGATTCAATATTGCTCAGTAATTGTGTAGATATGAGGGAGACCCAGTTTTGGAGACATTGCCCATGGATGTAGATAGAGGGCACAACAATGAGAGAGGCATAGTCCAACAGCATACAACCTTCAAAAGTGCACACAAGTTCAGAATTGCACCTTGGTACCTGTACAGAGTAGTTGATGGCAGTGGCAGAGATTATGGTGCAGCAATAGTGTGCCTTGGGACTCATATAAGAGTTATGTACAAAACAAATTATCAATGTGTTGTTCTATTTTTAGTTTTTTCCCGTTTTATAAATGGCACCAGCCATAGAAATCTTTTCTTATTTAAAAAGGAACATGAGCTAGGAGCATTGCAATATATACGTAGGGAAAAGTTGCTTGGGAGACTCTTTCATTGGGCACTCTTTCCTAGGCAATTTTAACTATGCAGGGAGGGTGCATTGTTTTCCGAGAATAGATCTGAGTTAGGGTTTCCCATTTTCGCACCACAAGTGATCAATTTTTTTAATAGCAAAGCCTCTGCTTCATCTATAGAAGTGTGGTAGGGGGGGTGGTTTAACTCATTCCAGTTTTGAGTAAGACAGTAGAAGTGAGAGAGAATGATTTTTGAGGCATTGCATCATAATTTTATTTTTTCAAATAATAGAAGAAAAATGTGATTGCATAGTACAGATTTTGTACCTAATTTTTTTTTTCAGAGTGATGCTTTTTCTTTCCACCGTCATGAGATGTGTTTATCCATCTTTTAGTTCGTAGTTTTAGGGTTTAGATTTTATGAGTGTAGGTCTTCTTACCATAATTTGGGAAGTTTAAAAATCTCACCATATGCTATGAAAATCATAGGAGCTCTGCAAAAGGATAAAACATGAATGTGTAAAATGAACTCATTGGTTGTCGCTACGGTAAAATAAAGAATGTAGAAATCCCTCCCCTCATGATCATATATATGAATCAACCATAGTTAGTTTTGAGAGAAATTTTTTGTTATAGAACATAATGGATGCACACAAAGCTTGCAAACCCTTCCTTAAATTGTCTCTAGATGTTACGGAGAAAACTTCATATGGCTTGGGGCAGACCACAAGAGACAGCTAACTACCAGAAAATGAATCAATTCCCAATGCAATGCTATATAAATGACAATGCTAAGATAATGGAGACAAGACCAACCTTCAATTAGATGTTTGATGTAGATCCACGTTGAGCTATCAACTTCTACACTTGAACCAGCGGATTAGTCTCAACAAAAAGTACAAGCAAGTGCATATAATATGTAAAATACATTAGCATAATCAATAGCATGATCCATGATATTACAAATAAATATAACCCAATGTAATTTAATAATATTCACAACATCAATTGGATGATAAATTGAGTAATTTTCCATTAATGAATAACAAGAAATACAATATATGACCTCTTCTCGGAAACCAATATGAACTAAGAAGTGGGTCTCTCCACTTGTGCCTCCACCACTTCAATCCTCCATGTAATGGAAAACTCAAACTAGGAAAGGAGTTTGGAAGGTGAACATAAGGGGTTCACAACAACAAGGATCAATGAGTGTAGACTCAAGTCACGGCAAAAATCCACTGGAGTTATCTTGCTCTCTTTTTCTCCTCCCTTCCATATGCCATAAGAGCTCAGTATATAGCCTTCCAAAGGTAACTGAAAGGACACATGGAGGCGTTATGGGGCAAATGGAGGGCCAAAGGTCACCCTAAGACCACCTTTTGGGAGTAAAAAATATTTTTCTAATGACTTTTACCATTTCTCTTGGTACCCATGGGCTATAGTGAAACAACTCGTGTGTACACTGGCTATAATGGGACAACAAGCATACAGGAAGAAAAATAGGGAAAAAGTGTTTCTCAAGGACAAAAGGTGAAACTGAGTCAGTGAAATGGATCGTGAAGGCCAATCAATGCTGATGCTCACAAGGTGGAAAATTATGTTGTAACACCAAATAAACCCACAAACCCTTCCTTCAAGTATGAACTACTTCATGCAACCATTGGCCTAGAATGGTATTGCTTACATGATATTCCATGATTTAATGGTATATGACTCAGAAAATTAACATAGTAGAATATTCACAGAAAATTGCTTGACCGGATCTGTACTCGGTTATCATGGGAAACTTATTCTTTCATTTCATTATAAGAATTTCCCATATGACCATACTAGCTTATTTACACCATGTCGTCAATGTTATGAACATGTCTAGCAAAGGGGGGAGTGAGCTACCTAACACTAAATCTCACTAACGGAAAGACTTGTTCATAGCCACTTAATGACCGAGGGAGCAAGCCCCAAATAAAGGGATAGCCCGGCTTCCCGACCTAGAAGCACGTAAGATGTTGTGCTCTTATATTATCTCATTCATGATGGAATCGTTCTAGGTTGAATTCATAAACATCATCTTTTCCCCATATATCAGGATCTCCGTGTATTCCTACTATGTTGATGAACATAGACATTCCTTTGGGTCTACTTATATTAAAGAATGATGCATCTCTGAGGGGAATTTCCAAACAAGTAACTCCAAATGAAAACTTGCCTTCTGCATAATATCCAGATAGCCCCGTCCCCCTGTCTATGTGTCACATCCCCAAATTTCACAAAAATTGAAATTTTTTCTAAGTGATCTATTTGTCCATAAATGTTGTGCAGAAGTATGAAGTTTCAACACTTTAAATTACTGTTTACAATAAGAGGCAACATTACAACATCTCATAAATTATCTTTAATTATTTAATTGTCTAAACAACAACTTAAAATATACAATCATTAGGTTTCACATGTCATGACGACATGAAGCCACATCTATAACTCTATGTTTGAATGAGGTGATGCTATCTATTTTATACAACATAATCATAACCCTTTGGATATTTATAAAAAATGAGAGAACAACCTCCTAGCAAGATAGAGAATTGGTTTAAACAAACATGTCTTATGTAAACCCAATAATTCATTTGAATCATACGATATTTTTGCTATAAAACTGATACAAACCTAAAACATGAATGCATAACTTCAATTAACACCTTATCATGCATTTTCCCATAATATCTAACATATTCATCTTTATTTATATTTGAAGATTTCTAAGTGGAATATATTTATTCAACATATGTAGTTTTCCAATGATTCATGTGGAGCTCTTCAACATAGAATAAATGATACGTATAGGAGTTTAATAGAAACATATGAACAAGTCAAGTAATCATATTCACTATAAGAGAGTGAGGAGAACACATACCTGAAAGATGCATAAGAATACAAGAACAAAGTGATATATCTAAATACTTTGAAAAACTCAAAGGATGCAAAAACCTCAAAGAGACACATCATGAACAACCAAAATTTTCAAGAGAGATAAACACAGAAGAAAACATACCATGAGAACATTTTCACGTGGTTCACCCGTATCTTGGGCTAATTCTACAATGTGAGCATAAATCTAATTTATTTCTCATACTACAAGCCCTTTATAAAAGCAATTCAAAAGAATATATGAACCTACCCTTTATCTTTTAGTAACAATCTATTTATATGATAGGGTCCTTTCAAAAATAAGGTTAAATACCATCATAATATTTTTAGCCTATTAGTTGCATGAGTAAGGATAATATTTCTTAACGTAAGAACTCAAAACTTAGATACACTAAAGATTACAAAAACATTAGCACACTGCCATGTCAAAACAATGAATGCATCTATTCTTGTTGAGACATAATTATAAAGCTTAGTATGTCTAATCTTTAATATGTTACTAATTTAGATGTTGATATTTGTCAACATATGTTGATATAGTACATTAGTATATACCACTTATATAACAACAAGACCCAATAAGAAATTATCATAAAACCCTTTAGCTTCCATCGTATCATAGTATATGATGATTATATACCTATATATATCATAAGAGCCTATATATATAAAGAATTCCTTATAACACCCTAACCTAGCTCTGCCATGCTTGATTTACAAGCAAAACTATCATTTTCCCCTGAGCATAAAATACGATTTCATTTCAGTTTACGGGTAGAACTATTACCACGAATTTAAAACAACAATGTAAAATGGATCTAGTACTTCATTCAGCTTTCACGCAGAGATCAAAACGTATCATGAATTCAATATACCAAATACCAGAAAGAAGAGATCTATGGTTTCCCTTTCAACGTGCATCTGGCGATCTACGATTGTAATTCAACATAAAAAAAATAGAGAACCACTAGTCATTTTCCCCAAAAACCCAATGCAGATATTTTCCCAAATCATATCGACCGAACTCCTACAGTATGAGATAAAATACAAAGATTTATAGAGTTAACGCCCACTTGCATCTATCTAACACGCATGCAGAAAATACTATGGAGTTAAAAATTATACTAAATTTTAAAACCTAAAAAGAATTTCTGTCGAGATATTTTCGAAGGATCTACGATAATAGTTGGACTTTGTGTTTAAAATGTGTGCAAAGAATTACCTAGCATTGACCGTCTATCGATTTTCTAGTTCTTAAGACAATAGGTATACGAACTCAACAAATGTATTTATATAAAAGTGCAACTGAGGAAGCATTAACACGCTGTTCTAAAATCAGATTTGCAATATAACAACATTCTTGCTAACATGATATTCATACTATGTTAATAAATAACTCCGTTGAGCATCTAAGTAGCAGGATCAGACAGATATTCGAACTATGGAAACCCCAGCCTATCCTATGAGGGAAGTATGTAGTATGCAGAGATCTATTCCAAAACAGTAACATCATTCATCCTACAGAGATCCCAAACTAGAAAGATATTCAACAAAATAACAGAGATTGCTTACCTCTTTGGAAGTGATTAGTATCGACCTTTCCCATCGTAGAGCTGCATAAGAAAGATGGTGTCCTCACTTTGTGACACAACGAATTAATTCCCTTATAGTCAACAACACAAATATTTAGAAATTAAGGATCACGATATAGAAGACATCTCTATCGAGATTGTACTCAGCTTCCGAGTATGAACCCAGTCCAGTATGGCAGGCAGAGGTATTCCTGAGACTGTTCTCAAACGATACCATTCATATTCAGTCGTGAATACGTGTTCCCGGATGAATGCAGTGAATTTATACAAGTTACATGTGACTATAGGTTTCTCCATTTTCCGTAACCCTTGCTTCCACGATTACTTATCAAAACTAAAACCCATTCTGTTGCACCATATCTCATTGTCATTACTCCCAAAACCTTCCCCAAGTTCTCCCTCCCGATGCGCATACCCTCATACAGCTAGGAGGAGGATGCTCCTCTCAACGTAAAAACCACTCGAGACCCCCTTCCCAGTAATGAAAACTTCCTTAAGTAAACGGTGTTTTTGAATTTCCCAATGGAGAGTCCGTTTCCCCACTCCCTCCAGAGTCTGAATACATGGAGATACAATTTGGACAAATGGCCAAAATGGCCTTCCAACTGTCACTCGTCCCATAAAAAAATTTGTGACCACCCCCGAAACAGCTACCACTCGCTTTCTAAAAAACAAAACTATCTAATGACTACATACTATGGAGTGGGCTTGGCGCTCGTCCCCGAATGATATCCTCAATTCATCACTTAAATGCGGATGGTATGAAAATATAACATATTGGATATTGTTCCCTTCGGCCCTCAAAATAAGGGTTTTCTTTTAATTTATGCTTCGAGGTAGTTAACCCTGGCGTTTATCTTCGAATAAGGTGTAATAATAGATTGGATATTGTTCCCTTTGGCTCTTAAAATAATGGTTTTCTTTTAAATTATGGTTTACACCTTATTGGAAGATAAACGCCAGGGTTAACTACCTCGAAGCATAAATTATGGAAAATTTATGTAGTGGGATGGGCGCCACTTGGTAATGGCAACAAACGGTGCTATATGGAGACAATTACCCACTATCAAATAAACAAATTAACTTCAGTAGTTTAAGTCCTTTACAGTGAGCCCTTAAGGTGGTTGGTCGTGGAGCTAAGAAGAAACAAACTTTTACGCACATAAGGTTTAGTAACAAAGATCTCTACTTCTCCCACTACTTTGATTAGCCTTCTCAAGTAATTTATACATAAGCATATAATAGTATTCATATTATCTTATATGAATATGTTCTTTTTATGACTAAGGTATGCATAACACACCTTTTTATAAATAAAACATAATATTCCTTTTATGAAATAAATGGAACCCTTAGCTTTATATATCTACACATATATATAGACACTAATACTTATAATTTGTATGTGGTCATATATTTGTAACATAGATATAATATATATATATATATATATATATATATGTTCTTTCTTTTAGAAACATTCTTTAGGTATGTCTAGACAAAACCACATACTGTTTTACTATAACCTCTAACACTTTGTTAAAGTAGTGGCTAAATTTAGCAAGGTTTATAGTAACTTAGACCATAGTATCTTAGCTAGATATTTAAGGTGAATAGTAATCCTCCTAGGACGAACCTGTGCCCCCACCTATCATAATTCAATATGATAAGTCATGATATGATCAACCAATTACCTTTTCTTATACGTGCATTTCGTTTCTTATCGTTTAGTCGTAGTGCCATTCTTTAGTCTTCTAGGTTTAATCTAAGATTTATAAACACAACGCCAACTCGAGGTCCACTCGTGGGGCCTTGGCGTTGACCTCCTCACCACGGCCGCTTACATAATTCATAATTACATTTACAAGAATAATAGTTCAATAGGGGTTGAATTTGAGGGATGTTACACTATGCCACCAGATATCCCTGTTGTGCCTGCTCCATGGGCTCTAAGCCATTTGACTTCTGCATTGTGAACCTCAGTTGTAGCTTTTGCAACATTCTTGGGAAATATAATGCATTAAGGATATCATCATGTTTTCTCCAATACTCTGTTTGGAGACCATGATATTCTTCCAAGCTTGTGATCATATAGCGAAGACCATTTAAACCTTGTTGTTGGGCCATGGTAGCCCTTTTTTTATATTAAAAAAAGTTTTGAAAATATTTTACTCTCACTTCCATCCCATCCTTGGAATTTTCTTAAAGCTCTAAATCCGCATAACCCTCATTTTTTCCTTGATGTGCCAGAACTCCATGCAATTTACCATTGGAAGTTGATATATCTCCCACCATGTCTCCACCTTGTTCAGGATCTATTCCATTATGTCCTGATCCTGCAATTTCCTGTTTTTCCTTGCCTAATTTACCAAGAAACCAAAGAATCATTAGTATTTAACACAAAAGACCTTCATTGCAAGATCTGAAACAACCAAAGAAAATGATTTTCAGATTTATAACTTAATAATTCAATCTATCGGCCTGTCAACATATTAAATGCAATGAGATTATTTACCATGTATGCATCACTATCATAATTAGCATTCTCACAATGCCATCAGATACTTGTACAACATTCCTAAATATTTTTATTAAACTACTTGGAACCCATAACCATTCAATTCATTTAAGGTAGATAACTGAGAAACTCAGTATGGAGAAGGAGAAAAGTAGAAAAATAAGCACCAACAAAAGCTCAAGAATGAGAAACTCAAGGTAGAGACATCACTATCATGGAGTGAAGAAGGAAGTATGGGGTCGTGGTTTGTTCAGTAACAAAGAGATCAAGTCATTGGTGCATTATAACATGCATGAAAATACATACATGAGACATGGAATTGTAGCAAGTGAAAGGCAATTCACAACAAGGAAGTGTAATGGCTTTGCTTCTTAGTGCCATTTATCTATATCAACCCTTATATGCTATATATTATATACATATTCAAACTTTGCATAATAGGTGTCTAATGGTTTAGATTTACATTGATGTGTCTATATACAATGTACATATATGTATTTGAATGGAGGAGGGTGGAGACCAAGAGGCCTATTATGGAGGATGCACTTCAGTGAGTACATAAAAAGGAGCAGAGGTAGGGGAGGATGATCCATGCCCGTTTGGAGGGGAGGATATTAAGAGTGAGGAGGCTAATGTGCTATCCTCAACAAAAAATTATGCAGAGAGTGAGACACTCACCAATGGTCATCCATCTCCAACCTTAGCGCTTCTTCTATAAGAGGACAAGCCATTCATTTGCCTGTAAAAGGGGTAGAAAGATTAATCATTGTATATGACTCATGATGATGAGACACATTTATTATATAGATGATATAATTTTGTATTTATTAGTCTTGAATGGGAAACTATATTCAGTATCCACAGTTAATGTTTGATTTATTTTGATTTATCATTTGGCATCCACTACATCATATATATTGGTGATTTTCCATATTTATGTGCCCATGTGATTATTTGATGTGGTTGTTCATTTATATTTTAAAAGAAATTGGAAAAAATTAAAAATGAATTTATTTTGTATCTTTTGATGCTTGCCACAGTTGGCCGATTTTTTATCTGATTTTTATGATGTCTAGATGTCCAAACCTTCAGCAATTTTTTTCCAATGCCAAATTTTTCAACAATGTGAACTCATTCTAAAAGTGGTTTACTTGTTATTGGATTTCACAAGAAATTAAACACACGATAAGTAAAATATACTAGGAGGATAATACCAAGGGAGGATATATAGTCCTCTTAAATTGTCTCACATATCTCAAATTCTAGTTAAGAATATGAAAATCCCTATTAGATTTTTACCTTGTTTAGCTCAGATAGCCTTCTCCACAGACATCTGGGTGCACACAATCTTTAGATATAGCAGCAAAATTGTACAAAGGCAACAACAGAGAGGGTGCATATAAAGCAGGTTCCTACAACATCTGTTTTCATAGGCTCTTGTGCACAGTAGAGTGTGAGGGAGGTGCAGTTATGTAGCAGAGAAGAAGGTGCATGCATGTTGAACACCAATTTCAGTATATATTTCAAGTTTTTCTACCTTCAGTTAGACTCAGTTCATTGTTGTTCCAGGTTTAGCAAGTTCCAAATTCTAGTTTATTTCTACATCAGTTAGGCTTTCGTTCAATTGAAATCATCTTTCAGTTCCATTTTGTTTTTTTGAATAAGTTCTATTTCTTACTTAGAGATGAGAAAATGGTTAGTTATGGTGCAATGGTGTAGGAGTATATTTATGATTTTATCTCCATGAGAGAACACTAAACTGCGTATTCTCCCATGGAATCTAGGTGTAGCAATCTAGGATAGAATCAGGGTGTTAGGGTTAGGGGTTCTTACCTAATCTGGAGCAAACTGATTTAGCGTTTGCGATTGTAAACCTCAGTTGTGATTCCTATCCTACAAAATAGATACAGTGTGCATCACTAAGATGCTTAGCAAGTTTATGTTTTTGAGACATAGCATTAGAGTTTACTATTTTCTAGATTCAATAATACAATGATGTAGAATTGAGAGCTTTGTTTTTCCATGTACTTTCTATTAGTGTTTCCACCAACATGTGTTTTTAGATTATAGTATTAAGATATTTCAGTTTTGATATGTTTAAGGCTTAAGATTTTAAGCTAACTAGAGTTTAGATATTATTTGAGTCCAGAATCTTCTTACCAAGGTTTAAGAAACTTCCACTTGGTATCAAATAACATTTAATGAAACTTTATCGGAATCAGAATATAGTACTACAACCTATGTAAGGGAGTTGTTGAATAGTTTCAAGCATTGATGTGAAGATTCCCAGAATATTCCGATGATTGGAAGGTTGTATTTGGTCTTAGTTGCTGATCTATTTTGGTGTTTGTTTCAAAAGTTGCAGTAAAATTTTTATTTGAGAATTTTTTTCCAAATATTGTAAGGATGGGTCATTTGATCTATGTATCTCCTCATTATCATTTGGTTGACAATAGTTAGGAGTTGCTCGAATCTTATTCATTATAATTGGCCATGTTAATCTGAAGGTCGGATTTGATTTAGATCATCCTGCCTTGCATCCTTGTAGGTTCTGTTTTTTATTTGGAAACATATTAGCAGTGCCATCATTTAGGATTGCAACATGGCTAGATTCTTCCCGTGAGTGGAGTAGAAGGTTTAGTCCATCAGGTTTTCCAAATCGAATATTGAAGGCCACAGACATGATATTCGATTTGTCACGGGATGGATAAATTTTTGTTTACAGCTCATTTATAATTTTATGGTTTTTCATTTTGTAACATATACAAGGGCAGTTAAAGCTAAATATCAGCAAAGGTTGGCCAAAAAACATCTGATATGCTATCTTTGAGTCGTCCTTTAATGTAGCCATATTTGGGAACATATATATATCCATACACCTATGTTAGCAAATGCATGTTTGTTGTTTTACAATTCTCTATTCCCTGTACATGTTATCCTTGAATCTTGCATCTCCTGATTGTATGCATTTTACTTTTTTCAAATATGGTGTTGGTGGTTCCCGAATGCTGATTTGAGATGGTACCTATTGTAATATGTATATGAAACTAACTTAGAAGAGCAATTTATTATCATAGGAAGTTTAGGAGTGCCTAAAGATTCAAGTATTCGGATGCCTTAGAATCATCTATGTAACCCAAAAGTTATTCTTCAAACTTCTACATTAAAACATCCATCCAACAAGTTTGTATCCTTCAATTTTGGAGTTCAGGTTCACAATTAGAGGTCGCGGTTCTATCTGTCAACAAAGACTGTAGAAAATTATTGTCTAGCCCATTCCATGATAACCGAAAGGGTAAGAATACAGAACTAATAAAAACAACACAAAAGAAGAACTAATCCATGTCCTACCCTCAATTGAAAGTAACAAAGCATCCACACTGGATATATTTCATTCAAACAAGGACTCATGAAGCCAGTAAAATATGATTTAATGAAAACAATAGAAAATCCAAAATATTAAGAACTGTACTCAAACAAATAAAGGTAACCTTTCGAAAGCTGATACTGGAAGTTGCAGAACCATCTGCACTTTATACATTTAGACCTATATTTCTCAATAGCTCAATATACAAATTGATCTTCAAAATAATGGCATGCATGCTAAAACCTATTCTTCCAAAAATAGTATTCTGGAAGAAGGAAGATTTTTCAAAGGAAAGCAGACCTTGGACAAGGTTACTATAGCCAAAGAGATCATTTATACTCCAGAAATTGGAATCATATTATTATGTCCACAAATGACCAAAGAATGCCAATGAGACTTGAGAGTCTAGATTAAAGCAAGCAATAATAGCATGCATCTCCCAAACAAAACAAACAATGCAGAAAAATTTAAATTACTACTAAAATAGAAATAGCAAGTGGGTAAAGCCTGAGCGATAAAAGATACAGATGCACATATCTACTGAGTTAATATAGCAGTCAGCAAGGATGAAGGATGAAGGATGTCTAGTCACTCTGAACATTTGAGCAAACAATTCTAATGCCAATACCAAGATCTTGCCAAATAATGTCCTCTAAAGAATGGCATGGGCTAGGAAGGCTCAGCTGCGCAATCCTGGAAGGATGCAAAGAGCCCCTAGCTGAAGCTCTTGAAGCCATCCAAGATTCTGAAGCTCCCCTAATACTCAAGATTGACAACCCTAGGGTCTATGCATTGGCATAGTTAGGGGCCCTTCCCAGATGTGACCTACTCACGAATGTGCCCTCTGTTAATGAAAGGTTTGAATTGGATATCTAGGATTTACTTATGACTGATTGGGTGTTTGCATTTGCAGGTTTTCAGTGGTTCTTTGTCACTAAGTGCATAACAAAAAAATGGAGCAGTCTCATGTCACCTTGCTCACTCCATTCAACTACTTTGAGTGGAAGGTCGAGATGGTAATCCAACTATGATCTATGGGTCTCTTCAGGGTTACTATGGAGATAGAAACTGAGCTAAACTCTGTTGTTGATAAGTCCAATTTTTCTAACAGGATGGATGAAGCGTATGACATGATTTGTCTCAGTATCTGAAGAGACCTCTTGTTTCATGTTGACAGTCTTACTACTCCAAATGAAGTTTGTCTTAAGCTTAAGTTAATATTTTGAAATAATGATGAGTTGAGGGGCCATCAACTTGATAAAGAGTTGATCTCTATGAGCTCTAGCAGTTTCGATGCCATTCAAGACTTCTTCACCAAGTTTAAATCCTTGGTTCTTTAGCTCAACCAATGTGGCATTGACAAAAAGGAGGAGCAACTGATTTTTCCTATACTTTCAAAGTTGGGGCTTGAGTATTCTATCTTTGTTTTGACCTTCCATTCCACCAAGTTGACATTGCGAAACTAGAGAATGCCATCCTTAGTAGAATTCATGGAGTCTCTTACTCAAGAGAAATACAAGTTGGTCCAGATGGGAACCATCAAGCCATCAAAAGACCAATTTCTTACTGTTGGTGATTCGAATCAAGCAAAGGGAAATAAGAAGGCCAAAGATTCAAATCATCCAAAGAAGAAGAAAGACAAGGAGAAGAACAAATCTTCTGAAGGGGATTTGTATCCTAGCAAGGAGAAAGGGAAGAAGAAGGAGAATTCAAAATGTACCTACCCTCACAATGTTTGGCACCATGAGAGTGCATGCATGAAGAATACCTTTGACATGATGGCACATATCCTAGAGAATAAAAATATCGGCTGCTCGCATGAAGTTGAGGGACCCTTTAGATGCAATCATGCATTCGCAAAACGTGGGAGTATTCAGTAAAGCCAAAATGCACAAGCGTTTTGTAGAACTAGGCATGGGAGGGCTCTGAGCTTTCCATGTTAGTTAACATGTAGGATATGATTCCATAACACGCGCGCAATATAGATCACCATAATGCACACGCCTTTTGGTTAATATAACAAAAAAAATAGTCTGTGGACCGCAGCCTCCATTTGTTCATGGAAAACCAAAATGCTCGAGCGATCCGAGCTTCCAAAAACGCATTGGAAAAGTGAAAGGACAAATTCGAAGAGGGAGGAGGGTGATTTCGTCTTGCAAGGAGGATTGGAAAGGTAGGCATCCAAACATTCATCATTTAATCAATAAAACTATAAATTTTTATGTTTCCCTAAATTTAAAATCCATGTAAATGAAATTCCAAAACTAAATTTTTTAAAAATTGTTAATTAACATATGGAAATTCCTCCATATTATCAATCCCCTTAATGAATTTTGCATCCACCTAAGCAATAAGGGATTTGAATCCCAAAACCAAATTTTCTTCAATATTTTTCCCACATCTAAATTGCATATTGGAAAAGAAAAACCATCCACCATTTGGCTAGGAGGAGGAACTATGGACTATAACATACCCTATGTTTTTGTCCCACACATTGTTTTACCCTAAAAATGTCCAACCAATGTATGTGAATCCAACCCAATGGCATGATGAATTTTACATCATCCCCCAAACCCCAAGGGACTAGGTTCCCCTCCTTTGTAGACACTCCGCTTACTTTGTTGCTAAGATGAACTACCACATCTTTTTTGACCTCCTTCACCAACAAGACACTCAATATATGGTTTTGGGTCTTCATACCTAGCAACCGATAAGAGATTTACTTCATGGAACAAGCGTAGATCAACCCTCACATTCAAAATATTGCCCCTTCTTAATGACACAAGGTACTTCACCACCAAATCTTCCTCATCATACACTAGATTTTGAGCAAGGAAATGGCCACAGAAATGAAATGAATTAGATACAAAAGAGAAATTTCTGAAGGTAGAGTATGACGAATAACATCTTCCCCAATACCTCGACTCTAGAAAGGTGTACATAAAGTGCTTTTAATGCCCCCATTGTCTCGATCCTTCATTAATAATTGATTTAGGAGCTCTCTGTCATCGATCATTAATTGATTTACATGTAGTTGATCCTCACCTTCCACTTTGGTTTACATGTAGTTGTTATTATAGTATTTTGAGATGATATTTATTTTTGTAATGTATTCGTTCTTGCACAAAGTTTGTACATTTTTCATTTTTGAGAGATGTCATTATAGCACATGTATATGTTTCTAATAATTTGTTTTTTTTATTCTTTTATTGCAGTGATGATTATGGATGCACATTTAGAAATCCAAAGAGAAATTGGGAGGCTCAGAGAAATTCGAGCCTCAATAACTATTGTTGATGATAGGCACTGTATGCTTGCATCCAATTTGGATGCAATGATAGAGACCTTTAGTAGGTCTAATGGTGCACTGCACGATATTGCTACATACAAAGATAGAAAGATGCAAGAATATGCCGATAGAATTAGCTACAAAGAAGTTAAGAAGTTGAAGATATCAAAACAACATATGTTTTCCCCTTTTAGAGATCCACAGATGGGTGAAATCCTGAAGGAAAACAAAAGGAATATTTCTATCGAGTGGTGTACATATAAACCATTCATAGATATGTGGATGGACTGATGGTACATGGTGTTTGATCAACCACCACATAACAATAGGGAAATGCCTCTATATTTTCTGAGAAAGATGTATACAAAATTTGTTTTGGGGAAGCATGTGGTTTATTTTGATATCTTGGAGTACCAAGGCATTACAATGGGGATGCCTCAAGAACGCCCCAATGCAAGGCACATAGATCCCAATCGTCCAGTAGCTCCACCTCGCAGGAAGCTACCAAAGCTAGATGTGTTTCCTGCACATCAGTTGGTCCCAGAGACGTAGGAGTCATTCCTACTGTTGGCACGGGTGGTTTTTCACCATAGCACATATCTTCAAGGTACATACCAGGAAGGGCCATCAGAGGCACCATCTATGGGATGAGTAGATCCACCACATCTGGGTGGGGTAGATCCACCACCTCCTGGTGGGGTAGATCCACCACCTCCCGGTGGGGTAGATCCACCACCTTCCAGTGGTCGAGGAGCATCTAGTAGTGGCACTAGACCTGCACACGATGAGCACAGCCGAGAGACCCACTCATGCACACTATGCGGCCATCCTTGATCTGGTCCTATCCAAACAGATGATACCTTTACTAGGTATTTTACACAGGTAAGTAAATGGTTAACAATTTAGTGTCATTTGTAAATTATTTTTCCTTGCTATACACATATATAGATTGCTAATATTTTTAATGCTTTTAAAACTTGTAGTTTCTATAAGAAGGGCACGAGGTTGAAGACCTTTCCATTGATGATGCAGAGCATAGTCCAAAGGCTCATGCACCAGAACAGTCTGATGTAGAATATGTTGTCATACTTTCAGTGACAACAGCTCATACTAAGGTAACTATTTCAACATGACATTATTTTAATACATGAGTAAATGGTTAACAATTTAGTGTCATTTGTAAATTATTTTTACTTACTATACACATATATTGATTGCTAATATTTTTAATGATTTTAAAACTTGTAGTTGCTACAAGAAGGGCATGAGTGGCAAGAGGCTCTTGCAGTAGAACCTTTTGATGTACAAGATGTTGTCATACCTTCAGCAACAACAACTCATGCTGAGGTAACTATTTTAACATGACATTATTTTAATACATGTTATTTTTTTATCACATGTTACTTAATTAGTGCTACATGATCTAATATTTACAATTTTCTAAATTATAGGTTGTATATCCCCCTCAAAGGAAAATGATTTCATCTAGTGAGTTCCCCCCTGGTGGTAATACAAGCGATAACATGCCCATAGGGACACAACAGGTGGCAGAACATTTCTTAGAGTTGATTGAAGTATACAATACATCGGTATGTATTTCATCATTGACAGTTTGTTAATGCATGCTATCTCATTGGCCAATGCATTTCTAACTACGTCACTAATTGGTGATTGTAGCCACCAGCTTCTATACTTAGGAGACAGTCAGCAGTTGCCACTCCTCGTAGTTCAAATGTGCAAAAGGGACAAGTGTATAAGAGAGGATCCAATCCTAGAAAGGGTGTGCATGTCCTATATAGCAGACACACGGGAGATCCATCTACCCCTCACCTAACAAGGGTCATTGATGTTGCAGTTAATGTCGCATCTGTAATAGGTACAATTCATACATAGGTAACTATTTCAACAATTACAATGAAAAGCATTTAACCATGTTGCTATATTGTTTATTCATGAATGTTTAACTATTTCCCAACTTAGTGATTGTATCCATTAGCAGTAGTAGTACCCGACCCCTCTGCTCAATCCATGGTTCTGAACAAGTCTGCTCTTGTGGTGATATGTTCATTAATGACCAAGTCTTTTTATTCAATTTACCCAAACATGTTGATCAATGTTGAATTGTTGAATTAATTGAGATATGATCTTTTATTTGCAGAGCACAACTATAGAGAGGCCTTCCATGAGGATTTGGTGAGTGTTTTGTCATAAATAATTTGGACATAAGTTAATTTTTTAAGTTTGTTAATGGTAGGGTATTAGTGCAGTTATTTTATAAAAATAATGATCTTTTTTTTGCAGACTACTGAGATGCATAGCGATCCTAGGGAGATGGTCGATAGAGGAAAGTCGGGGAAGAACAAGTGAAAGATTTATTTTCGATGTTGCATAGTCCTGTATATATGTATTTTGACATACATGTACACATTGTTGTACTTAGGGATACATGTACATCGACAGGCCACTTAAGGGCCAACTACTTTGCCATATTTTGTATTAGAAACATTCGGCTATCAATGCATGATACAATATATTCCATATTTTCTCTTGAGTTTCCACTTGTGCTTGTGATGATTTATCTCTTCCACAAATTGATAAATTATGCTATTGAAATTTATACAATTACATTTTAAGCAATTTATTCTCTTACATTTATTGCATTGATCAAGTAACATCTCACCATTGTGTTATGAAAACATTATCTTAATGGAAAAAACTAATAATGTCTTTCAACAATTCATTGTGCTTAGTACATGCATGCTAATTTGATATCTAATTTAAAATTGTGGTTTTTGTCATCTCCAAGGGTTCATACCCATTGATCGGGATTATGGTTGCAAGGAAAACATGTTGCAAGGAAAAAACAAAAGTTAACAAAATAAGTCAAAATATGTTTGAATAACCTTTGTCATGTAAAACATGCTACGCATATCATCAATGTAAGCCTATGAAAATATCACAAACTAAGAGGAAGTCTAATTGATGATACACATTTCATCAATGCTACTGTATTTCATCAAACAATATGTACACTCACATCTATGAAGTTTGGTTGAAGTGTGCCTACTATAGCATGCTAAGCAAAATGGCAAAGTATCAAGTACAATGGCAGGGAATGCATAACTAAAGTGTAATAAAATTCATTGATCCTTCATGTACATATGGTCAAATATATGTAACAAATATACCCTAGTTTGTAATACCCTAGTTTGTTCCAATTTGCTAACAAATAGCTAGTCATGAATTCGCTCTCATAAAATCATTGAAGATATGAACCCTATCCTAAACCCTAGTATGTAAGACCTTGGTTTGTGCCTTACCTATTTTATATGTCCATTTTCCACTTGTCATAATGAAAAAGTAATCATACAGAATCCATGGAAAATGAAATACCTAACTAGTTTAATTATCTTCCTTGATAATGTTGTTTTGATGAAGGAAAATAAGATGGTCATGGTCCTATGTTTGTAAAAAGGATGGATTATCCTCATATGAAAATGTATTTAAAATTGAATGTACTTGATTGATACAAACGATGATGCAATGGTTGTTCATTGTGATTACGCAAGTATTCCCCCATAACTTGATGGAAAAGGTTCCTGGCGAATTTGATCTAACAAAGATAGCAAGGATCAGAGGGATATCATCGATGAAACATCACCTCCATTTTTTATTTGGAACTTTGAATTCTTAAAAATGACATTAATTACTCAAAATGAAAATATAAGGGAACACAAAGGAGTTTTTAAATGACATGGCACACGAAGGACATAGAAATATACAAAGGGTGCAGTGTGGTAGGTTTGATTTCCTCTCTTTGAATGTCTAGTTCTAGAATCAAAATAAAAAAATTTCCAAAGTTGACGCCCATGTGCAAAACTTGCACTCCCTTACTGAGCAAAACCCTAGTTTCAAAAATGGACCTTAAATATGACACCTAGGCCATGCGAACAGAGGAGAGGGGAACCCCTAGAACTATCATGATGTCCTGAATCCAACAGATTTGACAGTTTGTCGATCCAATCCATAGTCATCATTCTATGGCTCGTTCCATCTCTCATCCCAAAGGCCTTCGAGGACACATGTTGGATACCTATCGGGGGCATAGAATTCCAACCGTGCAACAAAACTGCATTCCAGGAAGTCCTGCAAGTGTATCTAGGAAGGTTATAGCTAAGAACACTAGCATTGAGTCCCTGGCCGACTATTTTCAAAAGTCAACCCCTATGTACAAAAATTGCACACTCCCTTACTGAGCAAAACCCTAGTTTCCAAAATGGACCTAAAAGATGACACCTGAGCCATGGCACCGGAGGAGAGGGGCACCCCTAGCACTATCCCGATGTCCTGAATCCAACAGAGTCAATGTTTTTTTATCTGAGCCACGGTCGTCATTCTATGGCTTGTTCCAAATCGCATCCCAAAGGCCTTCAAGGACACTAGTTGGATACCTACCGGGAGCATAGAATTCCAACCGTGCAAAACAAACAGGTTCCAGGAAGTCTTGCAAGTGTATCTAGGAAGGATTCAGTTGAGAATACTAGCCTTAAGTCTCCGGTCGACGATTTTGAAAAGTTGAACCCTATGTGCAAAAATTGCACACTCCCTTACTGATCAAAACCCTAGTTTCAAAAATGGGACCTGAAAGATGACACCTGGGCCATGGGACCAGACGAGAGGGGCATCCTTAGCACTACCCCAACGTCCCAAATACAACGGATTTGATAATTTTTCGATCGGATCCACGATCGTCATTCTATGGCTCATTCCATCTCTCATCCCAAAGGCCTTCAGGGACACCTGTTGGATACCTACCGAGGCCATATAATTCCAACCGTGCAACAAAAATGGGTTCTGGGAAGTCCAGCAAGTGTGGCTACGATGGTTCCAGCTGGGAATGCTATCCATAAGTCCCCAGTCGAATATTTTGCAAAGTTGAACCCCATGTGCAAAAATTGCGCACTCCCTTATTGAGCAAAACCCTAGTTTCCAAAATGGACCTAAAAAAATGACACTTGGTCCATGGGACTAGAAGACAAGGGCACTCCTAGCACTATACTGATGTCCTGAATCCAATGGATTCAATAGTTTTTCGGTTTGATACATGGTCGTCTTTCTATGTCTCATTGCAACTCGCATCCCAAAGGTCTTCTGGGACACCAGTTGGATACCTACAGGGGCCATAGAATTCAAACCGTGAAACAAAACCAGGTTCTTGGGAGTACTACAAGTGTGTTTAGAAAATTTCCAGCTGGGAACGCTAGCCATAATTCCCCAATCAATGATTTTACAAAGTTGACCCCCATGTGCAAAAATTGCACACTCCGTTACTGAGAAAAACCCTAGTTTCATCATCATTGTCATCATCATCATCATCATCATCATCATCTTCATCATCTTCATCATCTTCATGATCATCATTGTGGTTTTCATTACCATAATCTTTATCATCATCATCATCATCATCATCATATTCATCACCATCATCATTATCATCATCGTCATCATCATGATCATGATCATGATCATCTTCGTCATCATCATCATCCTCTTCTTTATCATCACCATCACCATCACCATCATCATCATCACCATCATCTTCATCTTCATCATCATCATCGTCATCTTCATCATCATATTCATCATCATCATCATCCTCATCACCATATTCAACATCATCATCTTCATCTCCATCTTCCTCCTCATCATCATCTTCATCATCATCATCATCGTCCTCATCATCATCATCATCATCATCATCATCATCATCTTCTTCTTCGTCATCATCTTCATCATCATCATCATCATCATCATCATCATCATCATCATCATGGTGATGATGACCACAATGATGATGATGATGATGATGAGGAAGTTGGAGACGATGACGATCATGAAGATGATGGTGAAGATTATGAAAATGAAGATGATGGTGATGAAGATGATGATGATGATGATGAAGATGATGATGATGATGGTGATAATAAAGAAGAGGATGATGATGATGATGATGATGACGACGATGACGATCATCATCATTATCATCATCAGATTCATTATCATCCTCATCCTCATCATCAT